>VXAY01000769.1:643132-663581 GCA_013399855.1 Oxyruncus cristatus | reverse complement strand
TGACAAAAAAAAAAAAAGAAAGTGCGAGAGGGAATCCTGTAGGCACCAACATCAGAGTATAAGGAAGGGGAGGAGATACTTCAGGTGTGGAAACAGAGATCCCCCTGAAACTTGTAGAGACAAGCATGCCAGAGCAGATGTTACAATCCAGGGAGGGAAGGCCATGGACGTTCCATACTGGAACAAGTCAGGAGTGTGCAGGAAGAAGTGGCAGAGAGAAACTTTTATGGACCAGTCATGATGAACCCCCTACTCCCCTGCCCTGCTGTGCAGCTCAGTTTGGGGGAGAATGCAGAGCCACTGGGAATGAAGAAGTGATGCTGGTAAATTATCTCCTTGTCTTGGTCTAGGTCCTCCTAGGCTTTCTTTAGCAAGAAATAATAGAATATATACATATATTATATGAACATATTATATATAATATCTCCACTTCATTTGAGCTACTTAAAATGATCACTAAGGTAAATAGAAAGGCCCTGATTAATTCCATGAGACCAATTCTACAGATCAGCAGTTGTCTTCTCAAAGGAGAGCAGCTTTGATCGAAACATGATGTTTGCGTACCTTTACTCTAGAAAAAAAGCAGTTCTGAATTTACGGTCCATGTTCTAAAAATGCAATTCCACTAAAAAATGATAGGTTTCAGGAGAAAATCAGAAATGCAGCTGTGAAAACAAAACTAATAACGCTCTTTGCATTAGAAAAAACAACTGCTTTACACATGGAAGTGGAATATATTATTCCTTTTTTTTTAAATTCCTGTCTATACAGAAAGGCTTTACGGTTAAAGTTTTCACAGCTGCCTTATGTCCCAGTTTGCAAATCTACCATTCTATTTATTAATTCTAGTAGAGGATTTAGGTGTGTACAAAGTAGGTGTAACTGGCTAGAGCCTTTACATTATTCATGGAGAGACTCAAGCACCCTAATGTCTTAAATTGGAAATATTGATTATACAATGCATTGAACTTTGGTCCAGTATAGTTTTGAAAGGTTAAACCTTCAGATCAGAAGCTCCAATAAATTTTGCATAATATAAATTAAAATATCATAAAATATGTACAAAACTATGTAAAAATCCATATTTGGAGAGTGTTTTAAATAGTTCTTAATCAAATAATTATTTAGCTGAGGTTATGCAAAGCTTTGCATTTGGAAAAGTGTACAAGGAAGGCACAGTTTCTTTCAGTACCTAAATGATGAAATAGAGAGTAAGATTATTAAGGCTGCAGATGATAACAGTCTAGTGGGGAGAACAAACACAAGGGAGAAGGATTAGAATTTAAAACTATCCTCATAAATGGAAGACATTTCCTTAAAACTCTTATACGGTACTAATCAAAATGAATGAATTCAAGATAATATATTTAAGTTGCCAAGTGGATGAGGTTTTCAGCACCCTGATCTAGTGGAAGATGTCCCCAGCCATGACAGGGAGGTTGGACTATATGATTTTAAAGTGCCTTTCAACACAAACCACTCTATAATTCTAAAATAGAATATGTAACAGTCTATATAGGCATTTATTAACTGTCTAGATAGGTGCTCTGTAGGAAAGGAATCTAAATATTTAGCAGACTACTTTAGAATAGATTATTATAGTTGAAAGGGATGTATAGTGATCATCTAGTCCACCTGCCTGACCAATTCAGGGCTGATCAAGTTAAAACATAAGGGCATTGTCCAATCGCCTTAAACACTGAGGTTTGGAGCATCAACCACCTCCCTAGGGTGCCTGTTCCAGTGTTGGACCATCCTCTTGATAAAGAAATGCTTCCTAATGTCCAGTTTGAACCTCCCCTGGTGCAGCTTTGAACCATTCCCAGGTATTCTCTATCCCTGGATCCTAGGAGAAGAGGTTACCACCTCCCTCTCCTCTTCCCTTCTTCAGGAAGCTGCAGAGAGCAAATGGCATCACCCCTCAGCCTCCTTTTCTCGAAATATATGGAGAAAATATATGGGCAAATACAAATTCTGTGCTGCTCCTCATAGGACATTCTTTCCAATCCTTCCACCAGCTTTGTTGCCCTCCCCTGGATGCATTCAAGTACCTTGACATCCTTCTTAAACTGTCGGGCCCAGAACTGCACTCAGTGCTCATGGTGATGCTACAACACTGCTGAACACAGCAGGACAATCACCTCTGTTGATGGGCTGGTGGTGCTGTGTTTGAGGCACCCCAGGATGAGTTTGCCTCCTGGGCTGCCAGGGCCCACTGCTGGCTCACTTGAGCCTGCTGCTGACTGGCAGCCCCAGATCCCTTTCTGCAGGGCTGATCCCCAGGCACTCCTCTCCCAAACAGTACTTCTGCCTAGTCTTACTCTGTCCTAGGTGCATAATCCAGCATTTGGTCTTGTTAAATTTCATCCCATTAATCGTTGCCCAATGCTCCATTTTATCTAGATCTCTCTGCAAGGTCTCTTGTCCCTCAAAAGAGACAACAGCACCTGCCAGTTTGGTATCACGAGTTGCACCATGGTGCAACCAACTCTTGCATCCAGCTCATTGATGAGAATATTGAACAGAAATGGCTCTACCATTGAAAGTCATCCATCATTAGACAGATGTAGTACCATTCACTACAAACCTTTGAGAACTGCCCTTCAACTGTGCCCAGAAATCCATGAACCTGGTAATCCCACAGTTGGAAAACTTGTCCAGACAGATGCTGTGAGGGACAGTATCAAAAGCCTTACTAAAATCCAGAAAAATTATATCCAGGTTAAAGACAGATGCAACATTTCAAGATCAATAAAATACCCCTTGAGTCTCATTTAAAAGAGGTGGAGGTAAGGAGACCAGAGGTGATATCATGAGATATTTCCTAGGTTACTGGTTCCTTGTGTGTAAGTTATAGCCATTAGAATAAAAGAGTCTGGAAGAAGAAGTAACAAATAAAATATATATATATATATTTTTTTTTTTTTAACTCTTAGTTTTCAGTGGAAAAATCTGGAAAAAATATTAAACCTTTGGTTTAGTCACTGTAAGAAGAATAGAACATCAGAAAATAACAGATTCCACAATTAAACCATTAAATTGTAAATTCCGAGACATGGAGGGAATGTTGTGCCAAATTTTACCTCAATGTATCATAGTCATCTAAAATTCCAAGTTATGAAATGATAAACTGATTCACCCTCCAGACACAGCAGATGGAGACATTCTGATCCTGATTTGCTGCCTGGAAAAAAGCTGATGACTCTGTTAACTGTTCTCAACTAATTTCTTTTTTTATATTACACACTGCCATGGTCAGCTTTTGAAGTTTCATTTGTTCTATTCCAAAAGCTTTTGGTTGCTGAAGAGAATCTTTTTCTTTAGCAGTATGCTAATTGATGTTGAAAGACACAGCTGTGGTTCCTCCTACAGAGTTACAGGCACCTTAGTTTACCTATATTTATACTTACTCAAAGTACAGAAAAATTTATCATTATGTTTGATACATTAAACTTCTTTTTAAAAAGTGATAGAACATTTAAGCTCAGATTCAGAATTAGCACCTCAATTAACTAATTGCCTTTTCTCTAGTGTTTTTGATTGACCAAGTGTTTGTGCAGGCTCAAACTTGAAATGTAGGTTAATTGAATCTGAGTTTCAGGTTTTCTATTGCTCTTTAATTTAATTTTTGAATCAGAAAAAAAAATAAAAAACCTAACCAATCAACAAAAACAAATGTCCAAAACCAGTTTCTTTGCTACAATTAATACCAACAAGATATGTGGACCAATGCATTTTTCCAAAATGAAAGCTTTCATAAGCTAGCTTTGATCTGAATTCCAGTCAAAATTGCTTCACTATCCTATAGGCCCAGGTTTGCTTAGTTGTGTCATAAGATCAGCATGCTCAGAAAAGCCAGGAGAAACTCTGCTTTTCCCTCTGTTATCCATTTTAGGATATTGCTAGCATCTGCTTCTTTGGTAAAGAAGCATTTTGACAGCATTTAGCTCTATTTTCAGGTTATAAATGTGCTGGCATGTCTATCATCATTCAGTGAGCAGTGACTGTTGGCAACAATAAATGGATTAGAGACAGTACAAAATAATTGTGATACAAAAGACTGAGGATGAATTCACGGCACCTAAAGCTCCAAATTAAATGGCTCAAAATGACGTATTAACATGAAATGCTGCCTCTGCTAATTTCTCAGGACAAGCTGCAGTTGCAGCTGTTTCGAACTGACAGGTGGAAATGACACCAATTTGCAAGAGAACAGCCTGTTGTGTAGGCGTGATGGTGTTTCTCAGGAAAGATGGTACTGGATCTCCCAGGTCCAAACCTAAGTCCTAAAATATTTAAATTATTATTCTGAATGTCAGAAAGCTGTTTGGTGAAGATAGGAACAGATGGGGTGGAGTGGAGGCAGAGGGGAGAGGAATCCACTCATCACAATTCAGAACTTTTTTTTTCAGTATGAAAAGGATGTAACTCCATTTGTCTGAGGATAAGCCACAGAAGTGTTTTTCTGAAAGGATCAAAGAAAGAGAAAATTAAGATTTTCAGTGAAAGTCAAAATAACTTTCTCATTTAGAATCAGGCAGTTGATATTACACTAAAAATCTTGTTATGTGCAAAACAGAATATGTTGTGTATATGGAGTGAAGAATTTATTGTTTAATTAAAACTCTTAAAATCTAATCAAAATACAGCAGTTTTTCAGTTAAAGCAATACTAATACTCATAGCCCAAACTAATATAGAAAAGCCACATAAGTAAAATAGTTATACATTACATTATCACTAACATCCCTTTGTCTCTAGTGTTATGCTCACCTTCCCAACGTTTCTTTCTATGTTTATCCAGCAGATTGGAAATGAAGGGTTTTATGACAAGTCAAAACCATGCCACTTTCTTTGATAAAAAGTGATATTATGTTTTGAAAATAATTTATTTTTAATTAATTTTTTTCTTAACACTGCCTCTTCTCTGCTCACATTTGTCACTGATTTCCTGGTTATTCTGGCTTTTTTTTTTTTTTTTTTTTTAACAGTGGGGTTATGTGGTGCTCAAGGTTGAGCTTTCTGGCAATGACCAGTGACTAATGTCAATGACTTGTGTTTATAGTTTGATATCTCTGTCTGGTATAAGGTCGCACCTACAATCTTCTACTGCATATTTTATTTTGAGATCACAGACAGTTCAATCCAGGCAGAACAATTACTTTTTTTTCCTACAAGCTAAAACTAAACTAAATTATATTTTGCAGCTAGCTGACAGTTAAAACCAGTTAAAATCAGCTTGGGCCAAGACAAGCCAAAAGAAATATAAAGCCTTTGAGCCTGATGGGGCTACACTGGCAATTGTAATAACATACGCCACAAGAAACCTTGGTCTACTCTAGAATATGGGAGAAAATTATGTTTCCTAGTCTTCAAGCATGAGGTGTGCAGAATTTACCTGTGTTCATGAGTAGGAGGAAGAGGTGTCCAATGCAAAATGTTTTGATAACAGATTTAGGTGGATAGGATCAAAATAATTCGTGAAATTGACCTCCAAATGTCACCTGAATCCAACCTCCTGCTCAAAATGAGGGCACATATCAGGGCAGACAATGGTGTTCGGGGCTTTTTCCAGTTTGGAGCACAGTATACAGATGGGATATAAAATCTTACAGACATCAGGGTAGAAGGTATCTAGAATGTTTAAGATGAATTACCCTCTGAAAGTGTCTGCCTTTCGTGACTATAGGAGAAACTTAGGTGGTTAACTAAGTGCCTGACTTTTTCACAGCTTAAGATGAGTACTAACTTTTGTAGAACTTTTTTGTCTGCCTGTTTAGCACTTTTTTTTTTCTCATCTGAAAAACAATCTGTTTAATCAGTGTTTCCCAAAAACAATTTTCTCTCATTCTCTTATAGCACAAAAGTGGGTTACAAAAATATATTCTTATACCACAAAAATGCAGATTCTCTTGGCACATGGACCTAAAGTGCTCCATATGCATCAAGCCTATCATTAATAGCTGCACAATTGGCTTATTCATTCAAATGGCTTTTTAAACTCAGAATGTGATATCTTCTAATTTTTGATCAGCATACAATCTTCTCTTCCATCTCTGGGCATCACAATTTAATCTCAAGCTTTGTTTGTCTCTATTTTTCCTGTATCTAGGGTCTTCTTTTGCATTAAAACTAACACCAGTTTGAAAAGATAATGTTTATGTGGAACATGAAAAAAAATCCAAAAGTGTGTTGAATATCTCCTAATGGAACTTTTACAGATAGTCTTGAAGAAATGGCACCAAGCCATTCTGGCAGGCATCAGATTTTCTTCCATGGGGAAGATTACATATTTGAGGTTCTTAAATGGCAAAGAACTTGCAGGACAGAAGCTCTGTAGTTTTTTTGTAGTCTTGCATAATCACTGTTCATTTACCACTTAGCTCCAAAAAAAAGAAAAATATCTCTTATTTTTAAAATGGAAGTTGAAATGGCAACAGCAATAGTAACAGTATTAGAACACAATGGTTTATATATGCACACTAAATCTCAACTGTGAGACGTAAAAACTAGATTTTTTAAAATATTTTTCTAGAGGAGTAGTCAACTCATCCTGATAGACTAAAAATTATTCAGAACTGAACAGCATAATATTGAAAAACATTACCTTAAGTTGAAGACTTAGTTTAACTGCTCTTCCAAAAGAGACAGAATAGCATCTCATGGGCCTAGTGAAATATTAATTGACTATTATTGTTGAGCAAGAAGATTTCTTCACAGAAGAGTTCATGTTTTAATAGTCTATCAGACAAATAGAAAAATAGATTTAAACAATACTGCTTTGTTTATTTCTACAGTATTTTTTTTTTTATTATTTATCAAGGTGATCCTTTAATCTTTAGTTTTCCTGAATAAGTTGTTGAGACAATGAGGAATACACATGGTAACTACATACAGATTATTCCCTGGATGAATCTCATGGACTACATAATTAGCTATGCCTGATGAGTTGACCTAGCGGCAGCTAAGCACCCAACCTCCCTTTCTCTCACTCACTAAGATTCACCCCACCCTGGGAATGGGAAGAAAAATAAAGGGAATATGAACAGACACAGGCATCAAGGTAATGCCAGTTTAATTAGAAAAGCAAAAGCTGCAAGCACAAGCAAAGTAAGGAATTCATTTACTACTTCCCATTGGCAGACATATTTCAAGGAAAGCAGACCCTCAGCACATGTAAAGATTACTTGGGAAAAGAAACACCATACCAAACACAAGAATGCCCCCCCTTCTTCCTTCATTCCATTGGCTTTTACTTCTTAGCATGATGTGATACGGTATGAACTATCCCTTTGGTCAGCTCAAGTCAGCTGTGCTGGCTGTGCCCCTCCCAGTCTCTTGCTGATACCCAGTCAACTCACTTTGTCAGTGCAGGGTGGGTGAGGAAAGACACAGACAAAGTCTTGATGATGTGAAAGCATGATTCAGTGGTAGCCAAAACTCTGGTGGGTTACCAGCATTCTTTCAGCCCCGAAAGCAAAACATGGTATAGTATGTTGACCCTGGCTGGATGCCAGGCACCCACCTAAACTGCTCTATCACTCCCTGCCACAAGTGGACAGAGGAGAGAAAATAAGAGTTCATGAGTTGAGATAAGGACTGGGAGAGATCCCTCACCAAATAATGTCAAGGGCAAAACAGACTTAAATTGTGGATATTAACTGAATTTATTACTAACAAAATCAGAGCAAGATAATGAAAAGTAAAAAAAAACACCTTCCCCCCACCACTGTCTCCTTCGTGGAACTCTACCTCCTCCCTGCAGTGGCATAGGGAGACAAAGAGTGGAAGCTACAATCAGTTTATCATGCACTGTTCCTTGCCATAGCTCAGGGAAAAGAGTCCTTTTTGTGCTCCAGCATGGGCTCCTCTCTCCATGAGTTGCAGGTTCCTGCCAGGAGCCTGCTCCAGCATGCATTCACAGACTTCTCTCAGGTGTGAATCTCCTCCATGGGCTGCAGGTGGATTTCTGCAATCCTGTGGTCCTCCATGGGCTGCAGGGGCACAGCTGCCTCACCATGATCTTCACCATGGGATGCAGGGGAATTTCTGCTCCAGTATCTGGAACACCTCCTTCTCCTTCTGCACTAACCTTGGTGTCTGCAGAGTTGTTCCTCTCACATATTCTCACTCTGCTCTTCTCTGGCCTCAATTACATCTATGCAATAACTTTTTTTTTTTTTTTTCCATTCTAAATATATTGTCCCAGATGTGCTGCAACCATTTCTGATTGCCCCAGCCTTGGCCAGTGGCAGGTCCATCCTGGAGCTGACTGTGATTGGCTCTGCCAAACATGGAGGAAACTTCTGGTAGGTTCTGGCAGAAGCCACCCTTGTAGTACCCCTACTACTGAAATCTGGCCATACAAACCCAGCACATGGCACCATGCAGGCTGCTTTGTATGAAGAGAGTTAATTTCATAACATCATCGCAGTCAGACCCAGAACAGCATGTTTATGGAGGAAAATCAATCGGAGATTGGACTACTAAACTATAGGTATCACCTATAACAGGTGAGAAAATTAACTTTTAGACCATTCTTTCTTTTACATCTGCATTCAGATCACTTATTTTCTACTCAAATTAAGGGTTCTAGGTCTGTGTTAAAAACACCAATTATTCCTTTTTATCTTATAGATACATGAAAAACATCATTAGATAATGAGAACATCTATAACTTTATTCAGCAAGTATTTCTTAAGGCTGTGCTGTTTGCATCCTTAAGCATATATGAATTCCAAGATTGAAGAAAAAAATCGCATAATACAGTTACAAGATGGTTCAAAATAACAACTCTGATTTTTGTTTTGTTTCCAGTATGTTATTGACACGAGCATTACAAAGGCTCAAGATTGCTTACACTGACCTTTCTGACACTTCCAATCCTACATGCTCTTCTTAAATAGCAGCAGTGTATTAGCTATTTTTAATTAAAACTATTATTTGACATTCATAGAGATTTGTCCATATATAGTGACAGTATCTGAGTATTTAATTTATTATTTCATTTATTATTATTTATTTAATTTATTATTATTTCATTTATCTGAAATGTCTATTCCACTTTTAGAAATACTTTCAAGATATAAAGTGAATTTGGGCCACACTGCACTTCATCTCTTACCAATAAAAGTGTAGTATTTATGTATTCTATTTTATTTACATCTCAAATGGAATCAAAACTATATAACTTCTTTTTTTAAAAAAATATTTATCAATTCAGATAATCATAGAATCATAGAATCATCCAGGATGAAAAGACCTCTGAGATCACCAAGTCCAACTCTTGATCCACTATCACTATAGTTACTAAACCATGGCACTGAGTGCCACATCCACTCTCACCTTAAAAACCTCCAGGGGCGGAGAATCCACCAAATCTCTGGGCAGCCCATTCCAATGCCTGATTACCCTCTCTGTAAAGAACTTCTTCCTAATATCTAACCTAAACCTCCCCTGGCACAGCTTAAGGCCATGCCCTCTGGTCTTACTGAAAGCTGCCTGGGAGAAGAGAACAACCCCCACCTGGCTACAACCTCCTGTCAGGTAGTTGTAGAGAGCGATGAGATCTCCCTTGAGCCTTCTCTTCTCCAGGCTAAAAAACCCTGGCTCCCTTGTGCTCGAGTCTCTTCACCAGCCTGGTTGCTCTTCTCTGCACCTGCTCCAACACCTAAATATCCTTCTTGAACTGAGGGGCCCAGAACTGGACACAGCACTCCAGTTGTGGNCTGCCTGGCTGCTCTCCAGCCACTCTGTGCCCAGCCTGTAGCGCTGCAGGGGGTTGTTGTGGCCAAAGTGCAGGACCCGGCACTTGGCCTTGTTGAACCTCATCCCGTTGGAATCAGCCCAGCTCTCCAGTCTGTCCAGGTCCCTCTGCAGAGCCCTCCTGCCTTCCAGCTGATCGACACTGCCTCCCAACTTATTGTCATCTGCAAATTTGCTAATTCAATCAAATCCCATTATCTAAATCTTAAAATAAATCTAAAAATATTAAACAGAACTGGGCCCAACACTGATCCCTGGGGGACACCACTAGTGACCGGCCGCCAACTGGATGCAGCCCCGTTCCCCACCCCTCTCTGGGCCCGGCCCTCCAGCCAGTTCCTAACCGAGCACAGAGTGCCCCTGTCCAAGCCGTGGGCTGCAGCTTTTCCAGGAGAATGCTGTGGGAGACAGTGTCAAAGGCTTTGCTGAAGTCCAGATAGACACATCCACAGCCTTCCCCTCATCCACCAGGTGCGTCACCTGATGATAAAAGAAGATCAGGTTGGTCAGACAAGACCTGCCCTTCCTAAACCTGTGCTGGCTGGGTCTGATCCCTTGTCCATCCTGGAGGTACTGTGTGATTGCATTTAGAATGAACTGCTCCATAAACTTGCCAGGCACTGAGGTCATGCTAAAAGTTGCAAACTGTGAATGTCGTATGCTGGGACTATGCAGTTGTTTCGGAACAGTGATCTCCTTTAGGTTCATTTCAAAATACAACTGCATGGAGGTATTTCTAACCTTAAAATATAAAAATTATTTGGGGACCTAACTTCTATTTCAATTGGAATTACAAGTTTGATGCTTTGTTGTATCTGGACCTAATCCTTCTGTGGCCTACATAAGATGTTCAGCATCTTATAGAACTGAAAGCTTGTCATCACTGGGTGTCTTGACTCAGTAATACTGTCAAGACAATGTCATTAGGATGTTGTAGTCAAAATTACTTGAAAACAAAGTATACAAACCAAATTATTATTTTTTTTTAACTTCTGGTAAAGCTTCTAAACAAAAGTTCAGATTAAATTTTGATTCAAAAGACTAATACTGTTTTGGATGTGAATTAGGGCATCAGACCTCAGAATAATAATTAAAGTTTAATTCAAGATAAATGTTTAAAAAGTTATGGTTTAAACTATTTGATAGTTCAGTTTTAGATTGACTTCTTGCTAAGAAGTCAATAATAACAAAAGAGTTGTTATTAACCTTTAAACATTCAAAAGTTGTTCACTGAGATGTACATGAAGTATAGGAAGGACAATGACATGATTCTGTTTGGATTAGATTTATGTGAAACTGAAGCAAAACCAGGAACACAGAGCAGTGTATTCCTTCTTGTAGTGAATTCACAGCCTCACTCTTGGACAACAATTTATCTTCACTGCAAATAGGACAGTTTTCACATATCTCCTTTTCTCAGCAGGATTACTCATTGAGAGTTCTAATATTCTCTGTTCTGCGAGTTGAGAATTTAATCTCAAACAGACCTCGTAGAAAAGCAAAATAACCCATCACTATCAACACAGCCAAAAAAACTGCAAAACCTGGCATCTATGCTGAGAATACCCACTCCCAGAAAATTATTATTTAACTATTGAATGAAGATCCTGCTTATCTCCAGAAGCAGAGATTCTTTAGCCAGGCTTTTAACAACTTTACTAATAACACCTTTAAAAAGCTTTGCACTTTCAGCCTATATTCGCAATTAGCAGTGTCTCAGGCAGCCTTGAGAAAAAAAGACATTTTCAGAGTCCCTTCATCCCGGGTCAAAAAAAAAAAAAGGAAAAGTCTGGAATGACCTAATTAGGCTGCATCTCAGTAGCTCAGAGGCAGGATTCTTGCCAGAAAAATAGGAATTCCTAAGAGAGTGTGTCAGTGTGCTTCCCTCCACCCACTCTTTCTCTGATTAAGCACTAGCCACTGGTGGTGGTCGTGATGGCTGCATCTGGCTTAAGCTGGACTCTGGGAAGACAGATAACAACACAATAGCTAGGAGCCATAAATCTTGCTCAACAGCTGAGAGCTAGTTGAGCATGCGCCAAATGAAATACTGCTTGTATGAAAGTAATGAGTCATTATTCCATCATCTTACTCCATAAACAGTGGACAGCCCAGAGCCCACTGAGCTCTCCTGCATGGCAGCAGGCTGCATATCAATATCTCCTATCTTCTCTTGAGTATGGACACCTCTCAAGGTTACTTCTTCAGGCTGAGAGTACTTATCACATCAAATACTCATAGATGAACTGGTAATAAACATGCTGAAACTGTGAAATCTTCTCTAAGTGATGTAAAGTACTGATTGTACTGGATCCATCTGGAACTCAACTCCCCTCAAAAAGGATTTTGGAATGCCAGGAGATGCTTTCTGAACCTCGAGTCAATACGAGGGTCCCCCTGACAGTTTTGTCTGACCCTGCCATCTAAGCAGTAAATAATCAAGTGTACCTTGCCACCAAATCTTGTTAAACCACTGTTGCACTTACTATCAAAATTTTTAAAATCTCTTCTTTATGTAAATAAACATATTGTCCAATGAATGGTGGTGAATTAAGTTAAAACCAGATGGAGACCAGTCACAAGTAGCGTTCCCCAGGGCTCAGTACTGTAGCCAGTTCTGTCAAATATCTTTATCAATGACCTGGACAAGGGGATTGAGTGCATCCTCAGAAAGTTTGTAGATGACACCAAGTCAGGCAGGAGTGTTGATCTGTTTGAGGGTAGGAGGGCTATACTGAGGGATCCGAACAACCTGGATCCATTGATCTGATCCGTTGGCTGAGGCCACTGTATGAGATTCTACAATGCCAAGTGCTGCATCCTACCCTTGAGCCACAATGACCCCATTCAATGTTACAGGTTTGAGGCAGAATGGTTGGAAAGATGTCCCAGTGCAAAAGGACCGAGGGTGCTGGTCAACAGCTGGCTGATCATGCGGTAGCAGTATGTCCAGGTGACCGACAAGACCAGTGGCATCTTGGATTGTATAAGAAATATGTGGCTGGCAGGACTAGGGCAGTGACCATCCCCCTATACTTGGCACTGGTGAGGCCACACTTCAAATCATGTGGTCAGTTTTGGGCCCCTTACTACCAGAAAGGCATGGGGGTGCTGGAGCATGTCCAAAGAAGGGTAATGAAGCTGCTGAAGGGCCTGGAACACAAGTCTTATGGGCAGCAGCTGAAGGAGCTGGGGTTTTTTAGCCTGGAAAAAAGGAGGCTTGGGAGACCTCATAGCTCTTTACAACTACTTGAAAGAAGGGTGTAATCACGTTAGGGGTGGTCTCCCAAATAACAAGTGACAGGATAAGAGGAAATGGCCTCAAGTTGCACCAGGATTGGTTTAGATTGGATGTTAGGAAAAATTTCTTCACTTAAAAGGTGGTCGGTCATTGGAACAGGCTACCTAGGGAAGTGGTCAAGTCACCATCCTTGGAGGTATTTAAAAGACGTGTAGATGAGGTACTTAGGGACATGGATCAGTGGTGGACCTGGCAGTGCGAGGTGTATGGTCAGACTCAATCTTAGAAATCTTTTCCAACCTAAGTGATTCTATGATTCTATGATTTCCATAGAAAAATAAACAAATTTCAACTAATTAAACTGTTAAAAGCAGGAATAATTTTAATTGAAGATAAATTCAACCAGTGATATTTCCTTCTTCAGTTAAATTTTAAGTTTGCTTGACAAAAGTAGGGCATAAATGAGATGCAGTAGGATGTGTACTAAGGATTTGACAAGAAATTGGTTGTCATACTAATGTGAAATAAATTAATAGCTGCAAATAAAATACAAAAGGGAAGAAAATCAGTAATATCACTGATCTTGACCATAATGAATAGAGAATTCTTATGAATTCATAGGAAAATTCACAATACAATTCTTCTGGAATAAATACTGATATTGATACTGAAATGCTAGTTAAAATTTTCATAATGTGTTGTAGAATTCTCATCAGTACACTAATATGATTTATTTACGATAAACTGCAGCTATGTCAGGAAGTTTCTATCAAACAATAAATGACCCCTTTAAAACTAGCACTGTTGCCAACAAGTCCAAAGGTAAATTGAAAGTAAATGGAATAATTGCATAGTAAGGGATTATAAATTAGAAAACAATCACACAGAGAAGGATTCAATAGTATAGTGTATAACCAACAGGAATGTCATATATTAAGGTATCAAAATATCTGAGATCTATAAAAACAATTAGCAATTATATGTTGCAGTGTAGCAATTAGTTAAAATGTATTAGAAAGACTAATGAAAACTTACATCATAGAAGTCCAGTAAGTGATTTTCAGAAAAAAAAAAAAATTAAAAAAAAAATGGGACAACCAAAATGCATCTAAACTGTATAGAACATTGACAATTCTGGACACTGAGTTTGATAAGCATCTTAGCTTGCCAGAAAGAACTGAGAAATAAACTAATTATTACACTGTAATAAGTACTTTTACTGGTACTCACAGGGCAAGTGCTTGAGGTGTCTACCAGACAGGAGGACCTCTGCTGAGCAGTTTATATCTAAGCACGTGGAAGACAAAAAGGTTGATCAGGATTAACCAGCATGGATTCACCAAAGGGAAATCATGCTTAACAAACCTGATTGCCTTCTACAGTAGGACAACTGGCTGGATAGATGAGGGAAGAGCTGTTGTTTATCTAGACTAGACTTCAGCAAGGCTTTTGCCACTGTCTCATATGCTATCCTCATAGGCAAGCTCAGGAGTTGAGGGATGAAAGAGAAGATGGTGAGGTGGATTGAGAATTAGCTGAATGGCAGGTCTGAGAGGGCTGTGATCAGTGGCACAGGGTCTAGCTGGAGGCCTGCAACTAGTGGTGTCACCCAAGACCCAATACTGGGCCCAGTACTGTTTAACTTACTTATCAATGAATGAATTACCCTTACTTGGATGAAGGGCTAGATGCCTCCTCAGCAAGTTTGATGAAACCTGGGAGGAGTGGCTGATACCCCTCTGGGGTCCAGAGGGGCAGTCCTTCAGAGGTACCTCCACAGATTGGAGAGATGGGCAGAGATGAACTTTATGAAAGTCAACAAAAGCAAATGCAGGGTCCTCCATCTGAGGAAGAGTAAACCCATCTGTCATAGGTTCATTTGTTCCTAAAAACTAAGCAGGGAATTTTTTCCTTCCCCCTGCCCCACTGTGTGAGAGGGATGTTGAATGGGCAGGTTGGTTTTTGCCTTGGGTAATTGAGTAACACAAAAGGACTGGCCAAGAGGCTCAGATTCCAGACTGATGGCCCTCAAAGTCTGTGGGGAAGGGTGAAGAGTTTTTTTTGATTTCTTTCTGTTTTTCTCCCTCTCCTGGGAAACCTCACTCTGTTGTTGCCTTAACTGAGACAAGGTGTGGGTTGGAAAAGCTCGAAGTTGTTTTGTTCTCAGCCTGGCTTCCTGGCTGGTTTGTTTTTTTTTCTGGCCCTAGTTTGCCTGCGCCCTGTTTCTGCCCCCAGTGTGGACCTGTTGGACTTCATAGGAGAGGAACTATTTGGGAAGAAAATTATTTCTTTCCCTCCCCCGCTCCCGTGTTTTTTGGCAGCAGTTTTTGTGCGCATCGACAAAGGAAGGAGAAGTCACACAGCCAGCCGCAGACAGTGTGAGTACACTTTGGGAAGAGCCCTTCTTTCTCCTTTTTCCCTTTCCCAGTGCTGGCTCCTCCAGCACATCTGGGACTCCCACATGGTGACTGCCAGATCCCATCATCGCCCCCTGCTGGCCACCCCAAGCACCGCAGGCTCTGCTGCTCCAGTGATCCAAAAGCGCCCCCTGCTGACTGTGATTAGAATTGCACCAAAAAGCACAACCTGAACTGTTTATTTTTTATTGAAGGCGATTTCTAGGTATAGGATTATTGCTCAGCTGGGGTTTTTTTGTTTTCTTTTATTGTTCTGCCAATACACATGTGTTCTTTAATAAAGGGCTGTTATTTTTCCTGTCTCCACACTTTCTCAGTGGGAGCCTCTTAATTTCGGGTTTACAATTGCTTAGAGGGAGGAGTTTTGGTCTTCCTCATAACTCATCCTCCTTAGCAAAACACTTCTGTCTCATTAAACCGAGACACCATCCATTGGGACAGGCTGTGAGCCGATCTGCTGTGAACTAGCTCTGCGGAGAAGGACCTGGGGCTCCTGCTGGACAACAAGATGCCCACAAGCCAGCTGTGTGCCCTTGTGGCCAAGAAGGCCAATGGTATCCTGGGGTGCATTAAGGAAGAACATTGCCAGCAGGTCGAGGGAGGTGATCCTACCCCTCTACTGGACCCTGGTGAGGTGCATCTGGGGTGCTGTGTCCAGTTCTGAGCTCTTCAGTACAGGAGAGAGGTGGAGAGCCTCAAGTAGGTCTGGTGGAGGGCAACAAAGATGATTAAGGGACTGAAACATCTCTCTTACGAGGAAAGTCTGAGGGAGCTGCACTTGTTTAGACTCAACAAAGAGAAGACTGAGAGGGAATCTTATCATTGTACACAGATATATGAAGGGAGGGTGGAGGATGGAGGATGGAACCAGGCTCTTCTTGGTGGTACCAAGCAGTAGCAATGGGCATTGGGCAGAAACTGATGCATGGGAAGTTCCAGCTAAACATGAGGAAGTACTTATTTACTGTGAGGGTGACAGCATTGGAACAGATTTCCCGGAGAGGTTGTAGAGTGTCATTCTGTGAAGATATTCAAAAGCTGTCTGGACATAATCCTGAGTACTGTGCTAAAGGGTACCCTGCTTAAGAAGAGAGGTTGGACTAGGTGACCTCCAGTTGTCCCTTCCAACCTTACCCATTCTGTCATTCAGTGTTTCTGTGATTCTCTCTTTCTTGTATTGTTAGGTCCAGACTCAGATGAAGAACTCCAGTTCTGTGATCTCAAAAATGTTGAGGATAGAATAGTCACTCCCCTTGGCCTCCTGGCTAAGACCCTGTTAGGGCTTTTACCGACACACACTGCTAGCTGACACCCAAATTTCCACAAATCAAAGAGAATAAGGAGAAAAATTATATGAATGAAACTTAGATTTTGGTTCCATTTTTGTTTAAAATTAAACAAACAACACACAAAAACAAACAGCAATGAAAAAGTCAAACAAACTAAAGCAACTCATGCCATCAGAGTTCAAGCTTTATGATATTTTGGGGAAACCCAAATTTTCAAAATCCTCAATAATTACCCAGGGCCATCTGTCTTAGTTGTTGAAGACACAGTAAGTTGGCAGTTCTCAGCATGAATTCTCACTGAGATGATTGTTATGCTTGATTGACTGTTTTGATTCAGCAGTTTAAGAGAGACATTCAACAATTGGAGAGAGTCCAGCAAAGGGCCGCCAATGTTATTAGATGGTTGAATGACTTGGCACATGAAGAGATGTTGAAGAAACTGATTTTTTTCAGTCTAGAGTAGAGAAGGCTCAGGGAGGAACTTCTAATCACAATCTCTGAGTAGCTAAAAGGGAGTTACGGAGAACTTACAGAGGTAGTCTTTTCACTAGGCTGCAAGGTGACAGGACATGAGGCGACAGGCATAAGTTGCTTCAAGAGAAATTCTGCCTAAGAGACAAAACTTCGTCAACATCAAAAGAATCAAACATTGAATAAGATTGCACAAGGAAGAGAAAGAATTTTGTCACTGCAGAAGTTCAAGATTCAGCTTGACAGGGCCCTGGATAAATTTGGGTCTACTTTTACAAGAGGTTTGGAAGAAGATGATGTGCAGAGCTCCCTTGTAATCCATACTTTCTCATGACTCTGTGACTGTTTTGATAGTGAGAGTTTTATGGAATCAATGTGTAAACAGAAAAAATTGCTCCTCAGAAAGAACTGAGTCAGACAATAGGACTAATTTCCAAAGCAACTTCATAAACACTTGGTCCAGGGATCCTGGTATTGAGTGGATGTATTACATCCCCTGTAATGCATCAACCTCTGGAAACATTGACCAATACAGTGGACTGTTAAAGACTATGCTGAAACTAATGGGTCGAAGGACATTTAAACTTTTGAACACAAATTTATCCAAAGCCACCTGGTTAGTCAAAACCAGAGGATCTACCAATCAGTGTGGTAGTTTATTAATATAATAAATAATAAATCCCACACGGCTGCAGTCAGTTGAAAGGTCAGTGATGAAATCCATTTATTATAGACAAACAAGAACTTATATGTGCAATTTGAAAGTAAACGTCATAGCACATGATTCTAACAACCAATCACAACAGGATACTCCACTGCTCAGTGTGCACCATAGTACCTCAGGGACTACATTTCCCAGGATGCTCTCAAGCACCCTTCCTGTAACATGAACCCCACAAATCAGGCTGACCCTGTCCAATCAAAACTACTTATACAGCTTTGATGGACTTTAATCTGTTGTATTCGAGAGCTATACCATAAATATCAAGTAATTTGAAGACCTGTTTTCAAAGAAGATTATTGAAATGTGTTGTAGAAAAAGCCCAGAAATTTTGTGATCCCTATTCTCCTATTTGGCAACTGAAACAAAATAATTCCAGCTATTTTTGTGAAGGAAGGCTGGTTCCAACAAATTGAAAAAGTTGTACCTTCTTGATAAAGAGATGTTGATCATAAAGGTCTCAGGTGGCTTGTGTCCTTCTGCAGAAGGTTACCCTAAAGAGAACAACCTGGAAAAGGATTACTTTCCAAAATGTGAAAGTTACAAACCAACAACTTGGGTATTTATGTATTGTTTAACTTTATGTTGATAGTTTTCCTTGTTTTCCATTCCCCTGGGAATAGTTAATTAATGTAAATGTTTAGACACTAAAGGAGGAAATTAAAATTACTCTTAGAAGTTAAGTCATCCAGGCAGGAAACCACAGCAAGAGAAAATTTATTAGACATACTTTTAGCAATCTAACAATTAGGTTCTCAGTCTAAAATCTTCATGTAGTTTTCTCT
Organism: Oxyruncus cristatus; assembly: GCA_013399855.1. NCBI lineage: Eukaryota > Metazoa > Chordata > Aves > Passeriformes > Cotingidae > Oxyruncus > Oxyruncus cristatus. The sequence goes on along the minus strand of VXAY01000769.1, from coordinate 644,893 downwards.
ATAGTCAGTGCAAAGTCTGGAAGACTATTTCAGTCCATGTACTGAGATATTTATCTTAGCTTCAGATTAAAAGTACAGGTTTATATCTACTTACAATGGAGCAAATCAGACTGGATAGTAACTTTTAAAAGACTTCAATTAGATACCAAGAAACACTTACTACAAGACCTATGAAACCATGAAATAACCCTTATTTTCAATAACAAAACTTGAAAATTTGTTTTGAAGTTTTATATGCAGCTACATTTTTGTCTTGTTGTAAAAAAAAACCCACTTCATCTGAAACTTTAAATTTCAGCAAATTTCAAAAACGAATTCCATAGTCACAAAAAGAAAAAAAAAAACAACAATGGCCCCTCCCAAAACAAACAAAAAAACCCCAAGACTGTAGATTAAAATCACCAGGGGAAAAAAAAAACAAAAAAACAAAAAAACCCCCACAAAAACAACAAAAACAGTTTGAAAGAATTTTCATCTAATTACAGTGATATAGTTTAGTATTGAACTCATCCTCCACATGAATATTAGAAAACAATTTTGCTACTGATGAGTTGATACTGTAAAACACAATGTTCAGCAATGACAGTGTGAGATTGCAGATGATTTAATGCATTCATTATATGGAGGAAAAAGGAATGTAAATGGAGAACAGCCTGGTGCTTGTTTTTTTTTTTTTTTTACTCTCAAGTCAATCTTATATTGTAGGTATCTGTGCATGGAATCTGAAATTTTAAGAACTTTTGAAATGTGCAGAGTTGTTCAACTATTTGCATACTAAAAGGCAGAAAAGACAGCCATGAACTATTTCCTTTATCACAGAACTAGCATGCAATAGATATCATTACTATGTCATTTTTTCTAACCATCTCTGGAACAAAAGGACAACACAGCAAACCTACAAATAGAAATTGGAGCCTGAGGAGGTACTGATAGTGTAGAAATATTGTCATAAATTTTAGTTCCGGTTTTCAATTTAGCATTTAATATCTTTCAGAATATGTTCAAAGATCAATATTTTTCAAAGACAAGTTTTGAAAGCAATTTTGAACACTGTTGGTCTTGAGAGTTCAGTTTTAGGTGACTTGCAAGAATTTCAGTGATGTGGCGAAAATCTTCCTTCCATTAGTCCTTCTCAGCTTTAAAAACTAAACTCAGAATCACATTTTAAAAACTTTTATATATAACTAAAAATCTGTTTCAATTTTTGGAGGAGTCAAATGCCTAGGTATTTCTAAAAAAGTTCATTGGTCCTCTCTGCATCATTAAATACTTGCTTTTTAAATGCTTTTCTAGAACTAGAACTAGCAGCATATTTTAAAATTAGCACATATATTTAGAGTGTAACTGTTTTCTCCTTATATGCCCATGCTAAATATCCAAAATAATGGCATTTATGCTTCTACTTTACAGTAAAAAAATGGTGGCTGAGCACTACAGAAGTGTTAAAATTTCATGACTGCAATTGACTTCGATGAAGTCATGCTGATTTATGCCAACTGAGAATCTGTCCCTTATGTTTAATAAGCTTTAAAACCAATAATGTTCTATGCTCTACACTAGTAAAACAAAGGACATACTTGATATTTAGATTTTCACCCTACATTTTTTAGAGGAAAGTTTGAGTCTCAATTAGTAAAGAAGTAACCTTGAAATAGATAATTATAACATTTTAAATTAGAAACGTAGTGACATTTTTTCTTCTTTCTTGTATTTGGGGGGGGGGAATAAAAAGAAAAAATACTGAAGTTGTGGATATACGTA
>VXAY01000769.1:419126-643079 GCA_013399855.1 Oxyruncus cristatus | reverse complement strand
TATAAAAACAATTAAATAATTCAATTTGTTTATAAATGTAAGAGAGTTTGGCACCAGAAGGATAGAATGAGTAATTCCTGTGGGTTGAACCCAGCCAGCAGCCACAGAATCACGGAATCACAGAATCACAGCATCAGTAAGATTGGAAGGGACCATGGTGGGTCACCTGGTCCAAAGCCCCCTGAATTGCATTCAGACAGTTATTGAATATCTCCAGTGAGGAAGACTCCACAACTTCTCTGGGCAACCTGTGCCAGTTGTCAGTCATCCACACAGTAAAATTTTTCCTCATATTCAGGTGGAACCCACTCCAGTGGCTCCATGTCTCTCTTGTCCTAAGGAGCCCAGAACTGGTCACAGCACTCCAGATGCACCTCATCTAGTCTGAGGGGCAGGATCAGCTCCTTCTCCCTGCTGGCAGAGCTCTTCTTAATGCACTCCAGGATGTCTTTGTCCTAAGTCACATGGGAACAGTGCTGGCTCCTGAACAGCTTGTTGTCCAGCAGGCCTTCCAGCTCCTTCTCTGCAGAGTTGCTTTCCAGCAAGTCACCCCCCAGCCTGTCCCAGTGAATGGGGTTATTCTTTCCCAAGTGCAGAATGCTGCACTTGCCTTTGTTGAATTTCAGACAGTTCTCTGCACATCTCTACACCTGTCCAGGTCCTTCTGAAGGGCTACACATTCATTGTGATCTTTTCCATCATCTGGGTTCTCTAGCAAGGTCGAAGGATACACCTTACTAAGTTAGGTAGCAGTAGCTGAAAATAGAACTGTGAACCATCTGATGATTATGACATAATAAGGATGTTAGATATAATGGCAAGGGTTCCTCAGAGAACAGTCATGTGCTACTATTCTAGATAAAAGTTTTTGAGATTATAAATTCTGTTATCTACTATTTTGTAGAACATCCTGGGAACAATAAAAAAAATATGTTTATGTAAGAAACTGGGGTAGAGTTAATTTTCTTCGCAGTAGATATTATGGAGTTATGTTTTTGGATTTGTGCTGAAAACACTTTGATGATAAAGAGATGTTTTCATTATTGTTAAACAGTGGTTACACCTTTTCTGCTTCTCATACCACCCCAATAGCAAATGGGTTGCGGGTGCGCGAAAAGATGGGAGGAGACACACCCAAGACAGCTGACTCCAACTGAACGAAGGGACATCTCATAATATGGTATCACGTTCAGCATATAAAACTGGGAGAAGGAGGAAAAGGGGAAGAAGGTTCAGAGTGATGGATTTTGTCTTCCCAAATAATGGTTAGGTGTGATGTAGTCCTATATTCCTGGAAATGGCTGAACACTTGCCTGCCTGTGGGAAGTGATGAACCTATTCCTTGTTTTGCTTTGCTTTTGTGCACATCTTTTGCTTTACCTATTAAAGTGTCTTTATCTCAATCCCCAATTTTCCTCACTTTTACCCTTTTGATTCTCTCCCCCATTCTACCAGGGATAAGTGAGTGAGCATCTGTGTGGTGCTTGATTGTCAACTGGGGTAAAACCATGACACATGGATGAAACACATTGTCCTTGATTATGGTGCAAATATCTATTAAAAAAAATAAATTCAGGGGTATTATATATGTTAACACTAGTGTGACAACTCAAAATATGACCAGCAGTTATACTACATGCTCCAGGTATATGTGAGCTATTTAGTGAAAGAATCAAGCTGGTCTTGGGGGACATAGAAGTGAATGAGTTAAATAAGGCCTGGGAAAAGGTGGAGACAGAAAGACACTATTTTTGTTTCTCTTCACCTGACCCATGAGCTTCCTCATCCTATCTTCTTTCCTTGTTCTGCTGAGGAGGGAGAACAAAAGAGCAGCTGGGTGGGCATCCGTCCCATTGCAAAGGTTAACCCACTGCAAATATGCGGAAGTTGATACAGGCCTAACAAATGAGTGTTACAGAAAATATGGTGTTCATGTCGGTGAGAGGAGCAGCTTTGAAAGCAACCAAAACATACTTTGCACTTTAGTGTGACTTTGGAAAGTGTTGGCTGAATTTTTTTACTTTTTTTTTCCTTAATTTTTTAAAAAATATACAATATTCTATATACATTTTTCTTTGAAAAAATAATTTCTGGATGTAGTGCATTATAGAATTTGAAAGAAGATAAAATCAATTCAATAAGTTGATGTCAGACATAATAATCAGAACACTGCTTAGCCTTCATTACAACTAATTAATGTAATCAAACAGTTAACTTTTTACATTGCACTGAAGATCATTCAAAGCTTCAGACAAGATCTTTACAGTCAGTACAGACTAAAACTGTTAATAAATTTTAAGACTGAGGTAAGAATAGATATTCTTAAATAAATACCTCTGAACTGGTGAAAAGCAGGGGAAAGGAGGGGAAGGACGGGAAAGAGAAAAGGAAAAAAGAAGGCCAACTCACACACACTTGGTCAATTAAAAATTCATAATGATCTACCAAACACAGAGATACTATCTTCAAGAAACCCCCTAACAATAAATAAATTGATCTGGAATATATAAAGAGAGCGTCGATATGCTTACCCTGTTCTGATTTTCATCATAACCTTAACTTTTACATTTGTTATGTAATTAAATAGTTGACTTTCACATTCCTTATGGTTAAACCTTGCTAAGTTAAACTACAAGATTTAATAAGTTTGGGGCTTTTTAAATTATTGTGTTCCAGATGCTGTTTTCTAGTCACCAGATCTTATGTGTTCATCTATTAGACGAGCTTTCATTACTAGAAATAATTCTCCCTCTGTACATATTTCTACATAATTATCAAGTTATATTATAACCTTTTTCTGCAAGAGTGAAATAGGCTGAGCTCACTTAATTGTGTTAATCAGGAAGAATGATAACTTTATTTTAAATCAGTAAATCCAATTCATTTTTATTAAAGAGATTTAATGTATTTTATTTTTTTGAGCAAAACTATACATCTGAAACACACTCAAAAAAAAGAATATTATGTCATGCCTGGAAAAAAAAAAAGACACTGTCTTGTAATCACACTAACAAAATTAAATATTCCTATTTTAAATCATTTATTATATTTGAAAAACTATTTGCAAAACCTAAAATACTTAGAAAGGTGTCTTTTGCTCAATATTAGTCATGTATCAAGTGATGACAGATGTGATCTACAATATGGGAAGTATATATTTCTTGTTGTCTACAAGAGCAGCTAACAGAACCTTTAAATAATTAAGCTAATGGAAAAAAATCTAAAAGAAAATCACATCAATCATGCCTTGATTTCTTATTGAGATCTATCTCTTCACTGAACATTGACTGCTCTTAAAAAAATTAAGATCATCAGAAAAGCTTATCATCTGCAGTTTTTGTGCTCTTTCAACTTTTTTTCTTGAATGGAAAATAGAGAATTTATTCTGGATTCTTATTGTCATTGTGCTACCTCTGCAGTACAATTCCAATTAAAAATGTGTTCTTTCTTAAGTTTTATTCTCTTTCCAACACTGTATGGAACTTGAAAACAGAATTCAGGTTTTGCGTTTTTACTTTTACTTACTTGTTGCTGTTCCCTATTTCATTCCTTTATTCCTACTCATTCTTCATAAAAATATAACAGGAAAACAACATGTGGATCTTTATATGGATATTTGTGAGGAAAAAAAATACTTCAGTGAAGTTATTGCATTTCTTTCTATAAATAATATTAATAAGACTGCAGTCACTTCCAGATATAGAAGTACAGTGTCAGTCCCCATCCTGCAGACATTTACGGCTGGCATTATTTAGTATAAGTTTTTCTTTTCAGAAATGCAGAATATAACTTCTGTCTATATCTCATAATTAGACCTGATCTAAATTACAGTAAACTCCTTTAAAACTTAAAGTAAGTTCCTTTAAAAATTAGTTATTTTAAAAGTACTTCATCTTAATCTAACATTATAGAAAAAAAAAAAAAAAAAAAACCACAAACAAGAAACAACCCTACCAAAAACCAAAACCACCACACAAGTCAGTTTATCTGCACAGTCTGCATAAAATGACATTCTGTAATACAGAAAGTCATATAACAAGCCAAATATGGCATCTCCACGAAACTGTAATACAGTAAATAAAACTTTACCACTACTAATCAGCAGTGTGGCCTTTATAGGGTTCCAGAACTGGTCAGGGCTTCCCTTACTCTGAGTTGGTTTTGACCACATCCCTTGGCTATAGCGGGCCACAGCCAGAAGACACCGAAATAAGGACATAAATATTTCAAGCAGAATTTAGGTAGAATATAATTATAGGCCTTGATTGTACTCATATGCTACCATGTGTAACTTTTACTGCTTTTGACTCTTTCACATGGAGATATGTACAAATGTACTTCTCTTAGGAAACCTCAGTGCCACCTAGATGAATTGAAAGAAGTGTAATAGAGAAGCCTGTTCTTGGTTCCTGCTCAGTACATATGGATGACAGTGTCTACGGCCCTTGTTTTATCTTGAGATTAAGCAGTTTATCTACATGTATGATTCCCTTACCTGACAGTAGAAATGAGGAATGGAGTTGCTCATTTCTAATAAAATCCTTCAGGATCCCTAAAGACCACAATGCCAAATAACTTCACAACAGGATTGTCCAGACATGTATTTTAGACGCAAATTCCCCTTTCCCTTTTCTCCCAGAAAACTAACCAAAGAGCTAACATGAAGGTTAACTAACCTCCACCTATGTTATGTGCTTTAGCTGCTGCTTAAGTGAACAAAGCTTGAAATACTATGGTTATTTTCTAAAATTGCATTTGGCACCAGATTGATGTGATTCCTACCAGAAGTATGAAATATGCATATTTATTTCTATACTACCCTCCCTTTCCCCATAACTTCAGTCATTCATCTCTGGAGATAGTCAGAATCAGTAATTCATAGTTAATCTTTTTTTTTTTGAACCAGTATCAGGCAATCAACAAGAAACACATGTGGAACTGCAGAAAGGCAAATAGATGTTTTACCTGTTTGAAAGGTTCTAAGGAATTCAGGACTTAACTAAAGCAGATCAATAGAACAATTTGGTTAAGTAGAAGAGAAACTTCAGTGATCCTTCTCCCTGTTTGGAAAAATTTACACTTTTCTGCAAACTGTGAGTAAAATTGAAAAGTACTAATAATGCAACTGTCTAAGACAGATAAGCAACTAAAGCCAAAAAGAAATTTCATCATGGATTGGGAAAAAGTCATTCTTGTGTTAAAAATTGAAAACTTGATATTCCATAGTAATTATTAAACACAAACAAAACATATTTCATGTTTTTATACCTTGGCAAGGTTATAGGGGTGGCTTATTAAGTAAGTGGAACTCTGTGTTTGATTTTGTTCTGGCACATATAAAAAGAAAGTCCTATGTCAAGTGCAACACAAAAACAGGCTCGTTGCATCAGGATTATATGTGATATCATAGTACTTAATATTTATAAAAGCAATTTCATCCTAAAATCTGACTTTAGGTTAATGGACCTCAGGTGTAACACACACAGTTTAAGTTATGTCCATATATTTTAAATTAAAATAGTGAACAATTATATTTAGTACTTTGCCATTTTTTAAAATGGTAATCAAGGTCCTAATTCTGTACTCATGAAAGATGGGTTTTTTTGCCTCAACTAAATAAAAGAGCTATGCCTTAAATTGATTATATTTCCCCCAACTCAACTCTTCGAAATAGAACTTTTTTTGGAACCAAACATGTCGAAGCTATAGAATTATGAAGACAAACTTCCTCTGCTTCTTGACTTATTTTAACTTAGTTCATTGTTTATTCTAACACTTTAAATTTTCTCATCCTAGGGATTTGGATCAAAAACAACATTTGACTTTACTTCTGGCTCTGAAAACTCTAATTTTGGGTTTCAATGGAAGAAATTAGAAGTGAGTGAATGAGTAGCAGTAAGTGTCTGACATCCAATTCTTTACATTAAAGCTTTTTTCAGAAAAACATTTTATTGTCTTTATCTTCTGTTTTGCAGCAGATTTCTCTTTCAGATGAGAAATGTGTAAAGGAATCCAATACAAAAGGCCTTTTTGCACAGTTCTCAAGTATAATTTGTTACAGTAACAGTTTGATGGCAAGTTGAGAATGCCTTAGAGAGCTTCAAAGTAAGTTCATTTACTGCCTTTGATTGCATTCCCCTAGAGTTTCAATGTAGAATAGATTAGGGGAACAGTTTGGAAGAAATCCATATGGACTCAAAATAGGTAATTATTAGCCACTTTTTCTATTCATATTCCTAGATAAATTCAAGGACACCACAAAATGACCAAAGACACTTAAACCCCTCAGATTATTACATTATATCTTTTTTTTTTTGTGATGTAGTCAAGGTAAGATCTTTAAGCTTTGTCCAAGTGCTTTATTAGTTTTTCCTTTTAAAGCAACTTTTATTTTAATTTCCTCTCTTCAGCTCCCTTCAATGATTTTTAAATGTTAAGCAAATTAAATGACAATTATTTTGTGGATTTTTCACACTGCTGTAATACAGATCAGCTGACATTACAAGCAGCTAGGAATATCCATGGCATATGGACTTCAGGTCATATCCCCTTGGCTTAGAGCCAGAAAAATGAACTTATTGGAACTGTTGCAGAGGTTTTATATCCTTGGGGATTGTGACTGTGCAGTGAAATTCTCTCAAAGGTGCAGTTCATTTCCTTCCAGGATTGTACTATGCAAGAACTGCTGCAAAGCAGCCAAAACTGAGTCCCAGATTTGTATCTCCTTAACTTAAAAGGAGGAACCATTAAAACATAACCATTTTCGTTTGCAATGATGTTTGAAATGCATATTAAAAGAAAATTGTACATGCCCCAAGCCCCACTTCAATCTCATTTTAATTGATAGTCATTGTTTATATTAGAGAATGTACACAGATAATGAAATTACAGCCATGAATGTCCCTTATGGAGATATGTTAAGACATAAAATGAGACATCATTTAACTATCAGGGTCTTTTAATTTGTCTAGAGAACTAATAAATATTGTCTTCAGAGCTGAATTGGATCCATCTCAGATAATATTGCACAGAGATTTGGTATGTGTTAAAATGTGCATGGGAAAACTACTTCAAGCACTGGGCCAAAAGAAACTCAAGCAAGGAATAAAAAGATTTTTGAGTTTATCATTGTGGTTTGAAGTAAGAAAGTGATGTCGACTTCTAATTGTAAATCTCTACTGCAAGTAAACACTACCACGTAGCCAAGAGAAAGGGACTATCAGTGTAAACAAGGGACAGGATTTGGGCTGAACTATAGCAGAAGTGAAACCAAGTACAAACACAGACAAAAAACTCAATTCATGACTCATAACTAATATTTGAGTCCTTGTGAGGATTAAGGACACATGCTTACTTTAACTCATGGCTATACATTCCACTCCACTTTCCACATACCTACAAAGCTCACACTTGTGATCCTCAAAACCCTTGAATACTCTTTTTCTCAGCCATTTATAGTTGGGTCAGCACATCCTGACTAAATGCATTCATTGTTTTTCAACAGTTTAATATTGGTTGTACATTCTGAATTGTGTAAAAAGGAAGCAAACAGAAAAGAACAATGTTTATCAATAACAAGGCAATATTAGGCTTTGAATCTTCACAAATACATATTGTAATCACTTGTGTTTATTACAGATGGGAAATGTCATGAAAGAAATTTATTGGAGATCGAACTATTGTGACTGGTCCTGATCAGTTTTTGAAAAGTACTAGATCAGACTGTTTAATTTTTTTTCTGATAAATAATAAATAAATTTTAATCTCTCTTTGGGAAATGGAAAAGCAGTTATAAATACACTTTTGTCGCTCATTTCCTACCTCTCTCTTCACATCTTTCTTCTCTCAAGCTTTTTTGATGGGTGTAGATCAAAGTGGTATTTTAAAAGAACCCTTTTGTTCTTTGAACAGTATTGAGTTCCAAGAGGCTGACTTGAACAAAATTAAAAATGAAAGTAGTGCAATTACATGACTGTTTTTGTACATCTTCTTAGTCTGAAACAGCTTTAAAGGAATTAGCTAAATTGTTTTCACAGACCACCTTAACTGATACTTTGGATATTTTTGTATGAAACCTTAACACTTGAGATTACAGATGATTAGAATTGTGTTAAAGTACAGTTTTTATAAAAACTGAATACACATTATTATCTGTGTTCAAAACACCACTGAGCAAAACCTTAGTGCAAAGAAACAATAAAATCACAATCATTTTCCTGTATGTAATTTTAGATATTCAGATATTCACAATCTTCAAGAAAAAGAAAGGCAGAAGACTTCTATTCTCCCTAAGGAACTTCTGTAATGCAGATGCTTTTTGTTACTTGGAGTATCCTATCTGTTTACTGACACCAAAGGTTTTGAAACTCAGCAGCAGATAAGTGAAATGAAAGTCATGAAACATGTTTTTGGAATGATTAGGAAATATAAACAATTAGACCTTTTAGAGTATTTAAAAATATATTTTTTTCAAAGAAGAAATGTTTTTGTATTCCTTTGATTTATGGGAAAATTGCTAAGTTGGTTATTTTTAGTTTCAAGACTGTTCTACTTTCCATTTCTTACACATTCTAGTAATTGCATATCACTATTTGAAATCCTAACAGATAAAAATATATTATCAATAATAATAATAAGGTTATAGTATTAATAATGGTATTAGTAATTACTCTGTAAAATTTGAAAGAGTTATCTTAGAGTTTTGGATCACATTTTTCTCTCTGTAAGAACAGCAGTTGCTCACTGGCACTGCTGGATACAATACTGCATTGGGTGTCCCATGGCAAGACACCTCAGTGGAGGGCTGCAGAGGTGACTTCTGTGAGAAGAGAGCAGGGGCTGCCCCATGTCAGTGTTCTGCACTAGATATCAAGCTCAGAGAAGAAGTGGCAGAAGGAAGAGCTCTACATGGCAGGACAGGTATTCCCTGCAATCCATGATGGAGCAGTTGGATATTACCTGAGGGGCATCTTGGCCCACAGAGATCCCATGCTGGAGCAGTTTTTTTTCCTGAAGGCCTTCAACCTATGGAAAGGACCTACCCTGCAGCAGTTATCTGTACTGCAGCCCATGCTGGAGAATTCTGATATTTCGTGATGGAACTGCAACCATGTAGAAGACTGAGATTGGGGAAATGTGTGAGTAGAAAGGAGTGGCAGAGAAAAATTGCTATTGACTGTAAACCCCCATCTCTCCACTTCCCATCCTCACTGTGCCATTCTTGGCAGACAATGTGGTCATGGAGGAGTAGAAAATGTAGGAATGAAGCAGTAAAGTTGAATGCTGGCAAAAATGGGGGCGAGGGTGGAACTGTTTCGAATTTTTTTTTTAACCATCCTGTGTTGGAAGTTGCCCACAAGATGTTTATTCATGGTGGAGAAAAACCTCTAAAGAAAAGCAAAACTGAAGAAAAAGGCAGCTTTGAAATGCAGCTGAACTACTGGACAACAAATAACTTCTTACCTCAGAGACTACTTTTCATATTACAAGAGTATTATGTTTATTCAATTTATTAACAATGTTGTTAGAAGAAAATCTTACATTATATGTAATCTGCAGCTTAAATCAGTGTTAGCTTCTTCTCTATTAGCTGAATGTAATCCTTTTGTTCATTGGCTCCTTGTAGTTAAAATTTTTAGCTTTTCCTCATTCTGTGCTTTCCCTTCCCCTAATAGGATAAATTTTATCACAATTTAACCAATTATAGACATTTCCCTGCATGTACCACCCTTGAATCCTCACAAATTCCAAGCACTCCATGCCCTACCAGATAAAGCTAGCCTTCCCCTTCGGTAAAGGTCCATTTTGTGCATCCGGTCCATTTTGTCTTCATCTTTGTGTGATTTTATGCAAAGTGGATCTTTCCACAGTCTATTATTAAGGAGGTGTTATAGCTATCGCCTCCTATAATCCTGCTCTGTTTTTAACTTTCAATATGTTACTTTTTTCATAGAATTATGGTATGACTGAGGTGGGAAGGAACCTCGGGATTATTTGGTCCACTTCCACCTGCTCAAGCAGGGCCGACTACAGAAGTGGTTTGGGTTGGAAGGACATTTTAAAGATCATCTAGTCTGTGCAATAGGCCAAGATCAATTCATCACAAAGTTGTTCCACTGTACTCTCACATTTATGTGTTGATATCCATTGTGCCTTTTCAGTTATAAATTTTTGTGAAACTCAAAAGCTCTGTTTTTAATTGACATCATCATATCATCATTTAGGCTGGAAAAGACCTCTAAGATCATCACGGCCAACTGTTAACTTGGCCCCACCATCTATGTAACAGAGATCTTAATCCAAGACTAGGAAACCCATAAATTGTGTTTTACTCCTAATACCTTTACACTTGAGGGTTTGTGCAACCCCAGACAGCTGTACATCTTTCTACATTGTACTTAACTGCCATTCATCTTTACCTTGATATCCTATATTAGAGACAGACAACATCAGTCTGTGGATCTCTGGCAGTACTGCCCGGAGAAAAGGCCAGGAAGCAAACCTACTAGTTTACTGGACCTAGACCAAGGGATAGTAAAACTTAATATTCTCCAGTTAATTTGCATTAGCAAAATTGTTCCAATACTAATCAAGCAGCAAGAGGAGTACTGATTGAAAACTCTACTATACACACATTTTTCTGGACAGCTGTTTCAAATGCTTCATGAAACCATATTTCTATTCCAAGCAACACCATAAAGGAGACAATGTCTTACTACACTCATTTTCACTTCTTTGTGGAAAAAGTCCACATTTTTAGAACAACTGAAAAATCATTAACAAGATCATCTTAATGAGGCCAATTGCATTTTCTTTATAGGTAAGTACATTTACACTATCTGTAATACTAAAAGCAAGCATTGAAAACTTATTTACACTTAAATTTAAAATAATTTAATACAAAGAGGCGAAGCCATATGAGGAGCAGCCTAGAGAAGAGGAGACTGAGGGAGACCTCATGGCAGTCTACAGCTTCCTCATGTGGCAAAGTGGAAGGGCAGGCACCAATGTCTTCTCTCTGGTGACCAGCAGTAGGACCTGAGGGGAGAGCATGAAGCTCTGTCAGGACAGCTTTAGGTTATATGTTAAGAAAAGGTTCTTCATCCAGAGGGTGGCTGGGCACTTGAACAGGCTCCCCAGGGAAGTAAGCCAAGCCTGACAGAATTCAAGAAGCGTTTGAACACTATGAGGCACATATAACTTTGGTTGGATGGGGTGGTTGAGTCCCACAATCTATTGTTTCCCCGATAACCAAGGACCGATGTCTCAAACAAAGACTTTTCATGCTGCAGAGATGGGGTAATGTGTTTTATCGTGCCAATCTCTTCTCTTCAGAGAAAGCATAACTACATCTGACAGTGTAAAACTCCCACTCCCTGGAATTATATAGGGAGTTCCTCTGTAAGCCTGAAATTCATATAACCTGTCAAACTCTTCTTATTGTGTGGACCCCCATCCCCAATAGATTAAGACTGCAACCATCACTCCAAACACAGATATTGAAATTGCAAAGATCAACTCTCATCAGTGGATATCTTTGGTGATATCTTTCCTTTATAGTATGTACTCTTATACTTTCCTTTACTCTTTCTTTTCCTTATATATTTTCTTCATGATATTTTTATTTTTTTATAGAAAAGAACAAAATCAGCTGCATACCTCCTTTCTGCTGCAACCAACTTGTTTTAAAATAAACCTGCCTTGTATACACAATGGTTATTCAGTGTCATTTCACTGTAGCTCACCCCGAGGGATCCATTAACAATAACCTCACTTATCCTGCGTCACAGACAGGTCATAACAACATAATGTGGCTCTTGGGGTTGTCCTCAGCAGAGTCAGGAGTTGATCTAAATGATCCTTGTGGGTCCCTTCCAATTCAGGATATTCTAAGATTCCATTAAATGATATATTTTTATCTGTCAATAACAAAAAGAAAGACAAAATGTAAACTTGACTTCAGTCTGATACACATTTTTTCCAGTGATTTAGTAGCTCATTAACTAATGGAGAAAATATATTATTTTAATTTTAATAATTTTAGTCTCTTTCTTGATTGAAATGCAATAGTCATACAGGAAAAAATAAAAATCAATCCAGGTCCTTGTTTGTACTTTAGAAGGGTATAATGGGCTCACACATTCAAATATACCATATTTCTCTTTCTTGTTTTACTAAAACACCACAAAAGCCAGGCTTGTCAGAAGTCTGACATCTGATTTGTGACCTCATTTATACTTTGAAATGACTAACATATTTACATTGTTGATATATGAGTCAATTCCTCAAATCTCTTACTATGATATTTATAAAGACTTTTCTGGTGGGTACCGTATGACTTTGTGAAGGGAAAAGATAAAATTTAACACTGAATGGTCTTATTTCTATTTCTGTCAGTGTCATTATGCTAACTTTCAAAAATATCCAGAAAATTAAACTTATAAATTTATCTTTGTGATTCATCGGATTCAAGCTTTCCATTTCATAATGCATAGCAATCACATATGTAAATGTAATCAAGAAAGTTGTAATTGTCAGGAGGGGTAGTTTTTAATTACTAACAGACAAATGCTTAAGATAAAAGAAAGAACTGGCCTGTTTGTTAAATTGAAAAAAAAAATTAAAGTTTAATTTCCATAAAGTTCATCTGTGCTTCTTCATTATTCTTGTCTATGTTATTTTTCTGTTGGGGAACAAATGTGGTCTAGGAATTACTCTAAAAAAAAAACAACCCAAACACATTCTTACTAAAAACCTACTTGTTATGAATAAACTTTAATACTAAGTGATATTTTAAAATTATGTATTGTCTATCACACATTTGTCATTATCTTTTTACACTCTTATCAAAATCAAGGTCTACATTCAGGTACTTGTAAAATTAAAATACTAAGTGATATTTTAAAATTATGTATTGTCTATCACACATTTGTCATTATCTTTTTACACTCTTATCAAAATCAAGGTCTACATTCAGGTACTTGTAAAATTAATATATATAGTATATTGAATTCAGCCCTGTAATCTAATTATAAAGCTGTTAAATGCTTGTCAGTTTTTAAACAAAATATTGAAGATTAACAACAATTGAAGTTATTTATATTGCCAATAATATATGATTTTTTGTGTTCCCTGGAATTTTCAGTAGTAATGATGTTAGTAACAGTGCATACTTTATCTCGTGTGGGTAAATTCAGCAGTCATACCTTATACTAAGATCTGTAAGACCCTAGCACCAGAGCAACAAGCTCAGACAGGAGCTGTACTTTTAAAATCTACAAGGCTCCAAAAATTCTCCCACCAAATGTTTGGAAGAGCCCTCAGTTACTCAATACCTCGAGGTAGTGTAAAGAGAGTACAAGGCATGCGTTTTCTCAGGAGATACTTTTACTGATAATTTTAGAAAATGAGGCAGAAAATAAAAGACCTTGGGAAAAGTTTAAAAGGGGTAACATAAAACCAAAACAAAGCACTTCACAAAGCACTGACTGGCAGTGGGTAACATATTCGAATAAAATGGGAAGACCAGCTGAGGGGTGTCCCTTATACTGTTGGCTTTGCTCCCTGAAAAGGGCAGTCAAGTCACTCTCCAATCCAGCAGGACAGTTCAGTGAAGGGTGCCCATAACAGGATGCTGACAGACTGGTTGGGCACAAGGGTCTCGGCTTTCCTGGGACACTGACAGACAGATCAAACACTGAGGGTCAAGGAAATCTTCCCTTTTCTCATGGCACCAGGTATATTCAGGTAGTGATTCGAAAGTTGAAGTTATGAATTGCATTTGAGCAATACCTCTGTTATGTTGATTCAGATGCATTCCTTAACATACCCGATCCTTTCGTTCTTCCACAATTGCGTAAGAAAACTCTTCTGATCTATAATTATGTTGAGAGAGGCCAGTCATACCACATTTAAAAAGTTGCTTTAAAGAACTGATGAATTTAGTCCTTATCTTTATTCATGTGGAGGTTAATGAGAATCTGGCATCAATTTAAGAATTAATAACTAATCAAGCAAGACACCTGAGGCTGAGTAACTAGCAGATGTTTCTTGAATTGGAACCTTAATGGCTCACCAATCAATAGAGTGCCATAAGAGTATTTCTTCTGCAATTCCAGTCAGAGCAGATGTGTTTAAACAGAAACATAAGTGTGTAATAATTAGCTTATTCAGTGTGACTAGCAACAGTTATCAGTTCAAAGGACAGAGGATACAAAAATAAGGAAGTTTTAATGGAATGCATGGATCTTAGTCATTATTCTCAAATGAAATGTTTTCATCTCCTGATTAAAATACCTCTAAATACGTGAAAGGGATTTAACTCTTTCTAGGGTATAATGTATTTCTTTAATTTCCTCACTTAAAAAACTACTAATTACCCGGCATTTTAAACTTTATACATGAAGGGCTTTGGGCTGGAAGGGATCTTAAAAACCATCTTGTAGGAATAGATACGTTTCTGGAAGAATTTGTAATGGGAAGTTAGAACGCTAGAAAGGCTTTCTGCCTAGGTGGTGGCTCTTTCTCAAAGGCAGTTTCAGTGCTCTCCTCTCCTGCCCTGGGCACAGCATGAAAAGTTCTCAGCCTTGCTGTCTGGTATGCAGAGTGATAACACTTTTGCAGACATGTACAAGGCCTCCTTGGGCCAGAGAGAGTGGGGGAGGAAAGAAAGAAGATACAAAAAGCCTTGGAGGAGGAGGGGCTTTGCCTTTTGCCCCTGGGGCCCGATGTGTGCACCATCGTAAAAAAGTGGTCCTTGCATCTGAAATAAACCTCTTTTTAATTGTTCCACTGCCTTGGCATTCTTGGGAAGAATACCTGTGTATGTTTACCTTACACATCTCATTCCAACTGCCCTGCCATGGACAGGGAGACCTTCCAGTAGACCACAGTGACTGTAACTCACATTGTAAGATCTGACTCTTGAATGTAGTCAAAAAGGATTTTAAGGCTGGGGGGCAGGGGGCTGGTGTTCAAAATAAATTTTTGTTTTCAAGAATTCTAAAGTAATGTTTATTAGAACAGGAAAATTCTAGTAAGTAAACAAATCTGATAGAAGTTTCCGTCCTAAATTTCCATCCTACTCCACCCCCTTTCTTATTTTTATTCCAATGTGTTGTCCATAAGATCTTGTTCATTTTTTTTATTTACATTATAATTATTAAGAGAAAATTATGAATAAATTGTATGGTACTTATAAACCAACTGGGGTAAACTCACAACAATAATTCAATGCTATAACGGGATGTGGCCTCAATTTAAAATAATATGCTCTTTGACACACAATTTTATATTAAAGAGTAAATGATGATTCATGCTTATGAGATGCCTTGAGATTTTAGACATCCTCACTGTGCTCTTAGACATGACACAGGACCCACGTGAAACTCATATGCTCCTAGAGTGGCTTCTGATGGCAAGACAGAATAACGTCTTTGCATTTTTTTAGGGGGGAACCAAATACCACCTGTTCTGACAGGAATGATATCTCGATAGACTGATCATTATAATAAAGGGATTTTTTTCATAAAAAGTGAAAAAAATACCTTAAAAATACCTCTTTCTAATGTAATTGCAAAAAACTGAAATTTGCTTTAATCTCTTATCTTTAAATAAGCTAATACAATATAAAATTAAATTTTATCTAATATTGCTTCAGTTGTTATATCTAAAATTGGAAAATCTAAAACTCTTCAGAAATGTGTTAATACTATGGAAGTGATACTGAGAAACTAAAAAAAAAATCTAAGAAACTTTGAACATCTTTCAAAATTCAGACTTCATAAGGTGTTTTCATTTAATGAATTAAAAAACCATTCTATGAACTGGGTGAGACTCCTTTAAGAATTATCTAAACTGAAACTGTTAAATTTAAGAACTACAAGCAAGAAAATTAAAGCCATTGTGAGGCTGTTTAATTTGTATGAATTGTCTTTAATGAAAGAGCACACCTGTTTTCCTCTTCCACACTACTAGAGCATTAGATAATTAGATAAAAAGAAAACAAAAAATATTGATTTCAGAGGAGACATTAGGGCATTTTAAGGGATAATTTTAGGGAATTAAGTCAGAAAGTAAGTTCCTAAAACCTCAGAGAAGCTAATTTTTTTGGGGAAAGTTAATTTTTCTCAATAGGGAAAAATGAGTACTGTCATAGAGTAGAAATTTAAGCATTAGAATGTAGTTTACTGCCAGATGGTAATTTTTTTTCTGCAGTCTAACCACTTGACTCAGACTTCTTTCTGATTCCACAGAGAGTCATGAATTCCGGGGGACAATCTGTGGAAAACTTACCTCCAGATGTGTCTGCTCAGAGATCAAGAAGAAACCTGTTGGTTGTGAAACAACTGGACCAAGGGCAAAACCAGAGAACTCAGTCACCAGCGATACCAGGTAAAGGTCACAAAGACAGGGATGTCCTTGTATCTAACTCTTTCTACTTTCCAGTGGACTTAAAACACTGATTTCCAATGGGATGTAAAACAGGAATTAGACACTAAATATGAGTGGAACGCCTCTCCTATGAGGAAAGGCTAAAAGTTGGGATCTTTCCTCCTGGAAAAGAGAAGGCTCCAGAAAGGCCTCATTGCAGCCTTTCAGTGCTGGGGGGGTCCTACAAGAAAGGTCCAGAGGAACTTTTAAAAAGGATGTGTAATGATAGAACAAAGGGTAATGGCTTGAAGCTGAATGAATGTGAGTTTAGATCAGATATCAGGAAGAAATTCTTTACTGTGAGGCTGGAGAGATACTGGAACAGTTTGCCCACAGAAGCTGTGGATGTGCCATCCCTGGAAGTGTTCAAGGCCAGGTTGGATGGGGCTTTGAGAAACCTGGTCTAGTGGAAGGTGTCCCTGTCCATGGCAGGGGGGTTGGAACTTTATGCTTGCTCCCTTCCAACCCAAAAGATTCCATGATTCTATGAAATATTTTTGTCTATATGGTCTGATGCCTGATTTTTACCTTAACTGGCCTTTGGTCCCCCTATTGCTAAAAGGGGACAAATATAAGCAAAACAAAGGGAACACCAAGAAATAGTTGTTACAAGATATTCCTTCCCGAAATAAATTACATTATATTTAGGAAAGCAGATCAAATTACACAATGGTAGTAAAGATGAATTAAAATGTAATAAAAACTGATCTTCATGGAGCACAAACTTAAACTAAAATTTGATTTGAATGACTAGATAATTTCGTCTGTCACTTGAAAATTTTCTTGATATATGCATACTTGAGGTCAATAAAGTCTACCCATTAGTTTAATCACAAAAGAAAGTTAATTTCTTGGCAAGGCAAATGTTTATGTATGAAAGGAGGACCAAATTACACTACTAGGAGTTAGTTAGTAAAGGGTTTGTGATAATGATACTCCTTAAATTAGAACACCCAAAGTCTGAGAAAAAATTCTGGAGAGGAGTTATAGTTCATCATTGAGTTTCATAAACCATTTTTAGTATATTTGGTAAGCAAATAAAGTTGAATTCATGCAAAAAAATCAGAATTTTTTTTGGGGGGACAAAAAAAAAGGCACCAACATTCTCCTCAAATAAAATATTTTTAGTTATTTCTAGTTTTCAAAATACGAATACACAGAATTTCAAAGGTGAAAGAGTTGACTTACAAAGAGAAACATATCTATGTCTCAAATCCCATTAGTATGATCCAAAATGTTCCTCCTCAATTTTGATCTAAAATTTAATTTACCTTAATCAAAATTCATTATTATTTTTATTTAAATCATGAAGAAAAATTCCCATTTGCCCAGAGAATCTGCTAACCTAATTGTTCAGTTTTTTTAAAAATTAACAAATTGTGATTTATCATTTATTCTTTAAACATTTAAACAAACCAGTGCTCTGATTTAATGTTCCATAATTCTATTTGAAGCTAAACTAATGATTTAATATTGCTTGGTAAAGGTACCTAATATTCAGATTTTGATACTTTGTAACAATATGGTCATCCTTTTAATGAATCTTTAGACTCCATTGAACGCCTTTGAATATTGAAAAGTCCTCCCCCACAAAAAAGGTTATAATATTTTTTTAATTATTTAGTCACGTATGAGGAGAAATTTAAGGAGGCACACAAAAATATATGAAAGGAGTGATTATATAAAGATCCATTAAAAGGTCAACATGTGCTCCTTCATGCTGTCCGATTCTTTCAGAGAATTTTTAGAAGGATTTAGAAGAATTATGTTGTGAAAGAATATAACACAGAGAATATCCACCAGAACCTTTCAATTTCTGGTTGTTCTGTCACACAGAACACAACAGACGAAAGAGGAAGCCACCAGAGGGAGAGAAATATGCTGAAAAAAATATTTTTGAGACCTTAGTTCTGAAACATCCTTTCATAATACAGGACTTTGAGTAGTGAAAAGAAAAAAATGAACCGTTTAAGTATACTGAATGAACAGTAAGTACTCATGAAGGGTAAAAAAATAAAGACCAAATCATGTTGTATTTCTGACAATTCAAAGCCCATTGTGTGATAATTCTTGTCTCTACTACATATTTGTTCCATAGCTGTACTTTAAGTGCTTTGCACTGTTGTAACTGCTGTACTGAAACGGACAGAGAAGTGTTCCTTGCTACAAATATTTCAGACAGCAAACAAATTCTGCTATAATGTTGTATCCACTAAACAAAACTGAGAAATCACGGGGATTAATGCAGAATTAAATATTACTGAATTCAGTTGATCTGTCCTTTTCTTGATAAAGCAATATTTCACATAAATATGTTTATTTTTAAAATAGTGGGAAGACTTAAATCTAATTGTTTCATATCCTTGCTTCATTTAAATAATTTTAAAGTATCCTGTTTCAACCTTTTAGTTTGGTGTAATATACTTAGACTATTACATTAATGTATTTCTACATTAATTTCATATGACCAAATTAAAGACAAACTACACCAAATTAAGACAAAATTGACAAGCTGAATCATCATTTCATTATAGAAACTTCAGGGATGAAAAAAAAAAAAGTAGTATTTTCTTCTGATTTAGAGTTTAAAAAGTCAAGTTTACCACCCCCATAGTGGTTTGTGGGTAGTAATTCAGATAATAATTATCTGAATTCTATGTATGTAATTTATATAGAATACTTTTTAAAGTTGTTTAAAACAAGCCAAACTATAGATCAATACACAGTACATATCCCTGTGAACAGCAACAATTTTTACCTTATTACAAATATTCACAATGATTCAACTTATGAAAATTTTTTAAGAAAATCAATGTCTTTCTTGTCTCTCAATAATACTTGTGCCCCAACTGAATAATGCAGTTCAAAATGCAAATTAGTCTCTTTTATTTCTTTAGACTTATGCCAAATACTATCATTGAAAGTCAGATGGTTTTGATACTATAAGTTATGAAGAAAAGACAGTGTAAAAAATAATTAATATTTTGCATGTCCTTAAATAGTTTTCTTATTATGAAAAAACAGGGAAGTTACATTGTCTTTGTGCCTTATCTTTTACATATTTTGTTCCTATTTGATTTACTATCTGTCCATGATCCAGATCCATGATTCAAATCCATGATAAAAGTAAATAAATTAACCCACCAAAACCATGATAAAGACCTTTCTTACAGTCTTAGAAAGTTAATATTTTTCTTAACAATTCTCTGTTCTTTTTTTCAGTTCATTCATTTCATTTATTCATTTCATCCATTCAGTTCATATATTCATTTATTCAGTGAATCTACCTAATATATGATATAGCTTGTTCTTCATTCTTTAAATTTAGTGTCTTTGTTTATATATATGGGGGACACAGAACTTTGGGCTCTGTGGAAGTTAAAATAAACTCATAATAGGTGTGCTAGAATCTTGGACTAAGGTGATCACAAAAAAAAATCTTTATTTTTAAAGCTTTATTTACATCTCTTGAAAATAACATGGTATTAAGATGCTTGATAAGTATTGGAAGTATGTTTTGCTTGAAGATTTTTAGAATCACACTCATTTTATCCAAAATCTTGGCTTGAAATATGCAGAAAAAGGAAAAAAAAGTCTCTCAGAGAAGATAATATTCATCTTTTTTGATTATGGAAATATGTGTGCCCTGCGGTGCTTTTTTCATAACTCTTCAGAGTAGTCATTTTCTACTTTCTGTTCTCTGTGGAATGATATTAGTGCTTCATTCCAGAACCACCACAGAATATCCCTTCTTGCTGCTTTATAGAGAAAGCAGCAAGTAAGTGCAATATGGTAATTATAATAAGAATTGTCAAGAATATTACAATGATTTATGCCTGTGAAGAACAATTTAGCCTTCTTTCCACAAAGATCTTATAATGATTGCCTCTTGTTCCAGAAACACTCTACTATCACTGCTCACTTTGGAAATCCCATTGACCCCACCGTAATACTTCATATCTTAAGCTTTCAAGGGTCTGCTTCCTTGACCTTCATTGTCCTTCCTTGACCTAGATTAACCTGATACCTAGAAACACTTCCTTCATGCGTGCTGAATGTATAATGACATACATCTTTCAATAATTTATTCCAGTGCAACATTCACTTTTACAATACGCCTTCACAAAACGTGTCAGACAGTATAATTTAATCATCAGTAATACTAAGCAGAACATATTGACATTATTAAAAAAGATCATGCTTATTCAGCTTCTGTCTTCTATCAAGTGTGGCAACAGTGTCATAAGGGAATGCAAATGACTTAATTAAAAAAAAGTTTTACATAAATGATTTTTATGAATAGCTTTTAATTTCAGCAAATAAGAGAACAGGTGGGTATTTCCTTAGAATATTGATTGTGAAATCAAACCATAGTGTCTCTGCTATAGAAGTGTTTTAGGCATTTGGAATAGATGTGAGACTCAGGCAATATTTCTGCTAAGGGATTTTACAAGGCCTTTGACTGGCAAGCTCTGGGGCCCAGGTGTTGCTCTGTCCTGGCTGCTGGAGCTCAGCCTGGTGCCCTGGAGGCCTGGGAGTCTTTTTCCCAAGCTGATGCATACAGCTGCTGCTTTTCCATTTGGAGGTAGTGAGTCTGAGCATGTATTCCTGAGACATTCTCCTGCACACAGGGAACACTGACATTGCTGGCTGCAGCGACAACACTGGACAGGGCACTGTCTTTAACAATCCCCAAATATGGCACCACCATAACACAAGTATGGACAATCAAGTCCTTAAAAGATAAACACAAATAGTCCAGTTCCTTTTTTCCTCTCCAGCTGATGAGAACTAAAATTCACTAAGGAAAATACACACACACACTCTCTCACAGTCATTCTCTGGGTTCACAAGCATGTTCACATGCTCATCATTCCCTCAAATACCAGCACAGTTCCTCTATCCAATACTGCCTGGATCCTGAGACCTCTTACTCACTCCGTAGGTGTTCTATTCACTGGTTGGTCTAGCTTGATGTCCACTAGAAAACACATGCACTTGTTTCAAAGACACTCCATGCTTGTGCAATCCTTCCAGACACCACCATGACTCCTCCTCCCTGCCTGATACCTCTACCTGGACCGGAGTCCTCCTATGCCACCCAGCACAGGTTGAATTTTGCTCAGAAATTAGATGCACTCTCACCTCCCACACCACCCAGACTTGGGAAAACTGCACCTTCCTCTCCCCCCACCTGCTGAAACCCAGGCACACAGGCTCTGTGAGCTACTGACCCTATCCAGTTGCTGGTACCGTGAACAGACAGACCCTGTCAGCCCTAGTGTCACTCCAGTCACCAGCTCTGAGTTCACCAACAGGCTCTCCAGTTGCTGAGCATTCACACATGGGACAAATAGTGAGGTTACAATTTAGTACATGTTTCTGCAAAAGTGATGGGCTTGCATTCAAACTCAGTTACTGAATTTGCTGACCAGAAATATATTAAAAAATTAAGAACTTTCCTTCAAAACTGAAGGAATAACAAGAAAACTATTTTGTCAAATAATGACATTCCAGATGCACAATGGTAAACATCGTTACATCTTAAAAGTCTTATGTAATTTTTTATTTTTAAAGGCCAGAATATTCTCACATTAATGATGGAAATAAAATTTTGTGTTTTTGTTTTTGAACTGAATGCAGTTAAAATTCTTAATAATTCCTAACATCTAGTATAATTTTATATTATAACTTTGTAATGTGTCTCATGGTTGTTTGCTTGTTGTCCTTTTTTAATCCTTGTTTCTTGAAGAAGGATAAATTATGACAAACATACAAAAAAAGGCTAAATGGAACTATGTAAGTCCTCATTAAAAGTTCTTTCACCTAAATGTAAAAACATATGGGTATGGTGGTTTTGCTTTTTTATTGTGCTGTGGATTGGGACTTTATTTTCAAGTTTTGAACCTTCTATCAGATTCAGGACATGAGATTAATGCTTTTTATTTTGTTGAATCTTGCTCTTTTTTTAACTTAAGGGTGTAGGGAGGGCTTCTGTTAAAAAAAAAAAAAAAAAAGGCCACATTATATTGAGTTCTGAATGTAAAATTAAAAAAAAAAATAAACAAAACACAAAATGACCCCCAAATCAACTAAAAAACCTAGATGAAATATAAAATTTTCTTCCATAAAATAAGGTTACAAAATACCACTTAGTCATACAGTAAAGATACATTACACATGGCAAAGATAAAAAGAGGTGTCTGACAAATCATCCAGTATATCATCTGAATGTATATTCATCAGAACATATTCACATGCTACAGTAAATTTTGGATACTTTATAGATGGGAGATATAGCCCAGCTAAATAAGTTGAAGAGAAGAATAGTTCTGAATTTATTTTAAAAGTACTATTATTTTGGTTTTTTAAAAGCAACTGAAATGTCCAGCTTGCTACTTTAGTTTGGATGTGAATCATGTCAGTTTGTTCATTCCTGTAACGTAACTGATGTAACAGTGAGACATATTTTATTACATGATTCAAGCATAAAACTGGGTGATCATTATGATTCTCATATATATTCTTCCCAGACATATTTGAATCACTTATTTACACTAGCATCAGAGAAATTTTTCATAACAAAAGTAAACTGAGGAAAGAAAAGCTAATAAAAATATTCAAATATGATATCACAGCAGTGAATTTAGCTAATAAAAAATTTAGATTATGTTCTGAAGAAAGATACAAGAATAAGGACTACTAACATTATACATTTTTATGATTTAAAGAAAACTTTTTTTAATGTAAACTTTACTATGTTAAAATCCTACTGTAATTATGAAGTGGGAGGTAGTAAGATAGAGTAGTTATTAAAAAGTGCTTAAAAATAAACTTAAATAAAAAATCCTAGAATACATTTGATCATATATATCAAGGTGCTTTTACATGCCATCTTACTGAAATTCTCATTGCCTGATAATTATAAATTTTCATTAAAAATTCTGTCGTGTTATTAGGAAAAATACCACCATTTTACTGATGAAGAGCTGAGACATAATTCATAAATCTCTTCAAAATATCCCTCTGATATTTTGATTCCAAACTGCAAAAATATTGTTTCTCTTGATAAATGCTCATATTCAAAAAAAAAAAAAGTAAAATAAAAAGGTAAACTGAAGCATGGGACACATCTATCTTAAGTCATGTAAAAGTTGAATCTGCCATGACTGCTTCTCTCACCATCAACTGAAAGACATAAAGACCTTCATAAAAAAATCATCTTTCCTATCTTATGTAATTAATTAGTATAGGGAAAGTTGCCCCCGGATCTTTTTTTCACTGTCTCTGTTGAATGAAATTAGTAGTCTAAAGTTAACTGAGATAAACCCTACCTCAAGAGACTTCCTGAAAATCGAAAAAGATGTCTGCAGTTGAGCTAATAATGAGACCATGTGTTTAACCCTACCTTTTACCCTCTATACATGATAGAAGATAGAAGATTAAAAATAACTAAGTTAAAAATTATTAGAGAGAAATTAGGTACCAAGGAATGATACAAAATAAGTAATTTAGAACAGTGAGGTGAATGCAAAGGAGGCAGATGTTTCCCCACATGTGTCATTAATTAGCAACCTGAACGAAAACAAACCCAAATTGAGATTATGGGGTATTTTTCTCAACAGTCACAAAGGGACAAAACTACAAAACCTGCAATTTGTTTACAGGAAAAAAAGTGTCAGTAAAAAAGAAGAAAGTGTAAGTAAAGTAAATCTGTTCTCTATGCATGAGCAGCTTTTTATTCTTGTTACTACTGAAGAAAGCCTGAACATTGAGAAAGTGTCTTGGACTACTCAGGTCTAGTATCACCCAGTATACCATGAGTGATGGTGTGACATTACTGGTGCAGTAGCTAGGAGGGACATCATGAATCTCGGATACATCATTTGTAGCCTTACTGTGTAAACTGACTGTGCTCTTTGATAATCAAGGATCACTGTTTCCCTAGTACAAAGAAGACATTAGTATAATCTTAAATTTTTAATTCTTGGGTTGCAAGGGCATGAGCACAAGATTCTGTGAATCTTATTCTCTCTGGCATACATTTATAGTAACGTTCTTACAGTCATATGCCTGAAAATGCCATAATTGACTTTTAGTTCCTCACTGTTAATTTACCATCTAATGATGCTATGTTTACCCTGTGAGAACTTAGTATCTACCCTTTTAGAGACAAAGTTACAAGTAAATTAGACTTGGCAGGCCACATGCATTTAACCCTTTTTTCCTGATGGTAAACCATTAAGACTTAATATAGGTGCCTCACTACAAACATCCTTCTTTAGAGTAGAAGTTAGCAAAGAATATATTTCTCTTTAAGAAAATGTAGGTAAAATGAAGTAAACCATCCTTTTCTGCAGAAACTGGTTGCAAATGGAAAATATTCTTCAAGAAACATTAGACTAAAAAATTATCTAAACTGTCTAATTTGTATTCTCAGAAGAAAACCTAAAAGGTCATGTTGATTCTTCCTTGCATTAAAAAGGAACAGCTTTAGAAAAGGTTAGTGTAATTTAGGTTCTCTAAGTTTTATTGTTGTTGTTTTTACTGCTGCTGAAAAGAAACCCTTCCAGCCTAACACTTGGACAAAACAAAAATCTCTTACAGTATTGAACTCACAGACAATTTTAACTCAGCTCCTCACCTTGTTAAATTGACAGCATAGAAATATATTACTTATCACAGTGTAATCTTGAATTAAACACAATTGTTTGTTTTCTTTTTGTATCATTTAACAATGCACTGTAATTTAGATTGGGAAATTATTTGGGAAGTAATTAACTGCAATATAATATCAATACAACTGAGGAATAGAATATTGATTTACAATAGCCAAACATGGCCAGGCAGCCCCACTGAGAGTCTGTAAAGGAGAAGAGAATGAATAATAATATTGAACATAATAATAATAGTTCCTTTAATTTAGTAATGACTATATTTTTATATTTGTGTGTGTATGTGTGCATATATATCTCTGTGTGTGTAAAGATATATATAGATAGATATCTGTATTCATGCATTCATGTAAGATACATACATTCGTACACATATTCTTGAGGTTTGTCCCAGCTTAAAAATACACATTTTAGATAAATTAGAGTCACAGAAAAGACAGGAAAATTACTCAACGTCATTCAATGACTCAGTGTAAGTGAAAAAAGGGAACAGCAATCATTCAGTTGCTAACTTTTGTGGCCAGCATATATAGATACTGTTATCTCTTTAGCAACAAAGGAATTGTCATGTGTGTGTGAAACATTAAGAAAAAGGATTAAAAAGGAGTCAGGTTAAAAACTTTTTCATTTCCCCTTTCCAAAATCATGAAAGCCAGAAATGAAATTAAAAATACTGGTGAACAGCTGTTACGATGAGGGATACGTTGAAGGAGCTGTCAGATGGCTAAAGAAAAGGGAACAAAGTAAACAGCTTCCTCCTTACTGTACTCCCAAAGGTACTATAGTCAGAATATGCAAGCAGAAAAAAAAGATTAAAAATTAAAAAGAGCTACTGTAAGATCATAACTATTTTAGTTACATATGATTTTCATCAAAGGAGACTTTGACCTTTGATATACCTCTGTTTTATGACAGCAAATATTTCTCAAGTGTCTCAAACACTACTTCTTATGACTGAGTTCATTAATTTCAACCTACCACAAGTGGGGTTTTTTTCAGTATTCTTCTTTGGTCAAATAAAAAAAAGACTTAATAGTGCAGAGGTTAGAAAGAAAATGGTGAAGGCTTAGAGGGAAAGTGCTGAAGGACAAGTGAAAGTGAGGTAAATCTGCATTGGTATGGCCTGACATGAGAGAGAAATCAGGATTCTTAATCCCTTATTTTCCTTCCACACCCCCACCCCGCCTCTTAGGAGAAATTTTCCTTGTAACAGAATAAAAATCTTCATTGACTTCCCTTCATATTATCAGAAGAGTTCTGGTACATTAAACTTGAATAACATCAACATTACCAACTGTGAATGTTTTAATTGCATAAGCTAGCGAATCTTGCAGGTGTGAAGAATTTCATCCCTTTCTCTGCAACTGTGTATTTTGAAGGACGTTATGTAAACAAGAACATTCGGCTATATTCAAACATACTTTATCTTCTTTGGCCTTTCAAAATGGGATTTGCTAAGCAAAGAGTGCTCCATGTGCACTGAAAAACTTCCATGAAGCTCCAGAGGGGAAAAAAAAGCCTCAGGCTCTCAGCCAAAAAATATTCAACCATTTGAAGAATTCAACTAATATGAAAGAAATATGTGCAAATAGATACAACACTGGCCAAGCAATGATTTCAGTTCATCAAAGTTCAAGACCAGTGAGAACAACTAAATCATACTGTCTGAGCTATATTTCACAAGTCTTTGCCTTTTTCCTAGTTATTTCCTATTATTAAGACCAATATCTTAATTTTGATGTCTTCACAGTTATTTAATTTGTTTTGTTTGTTTGTTTTTCCTGAAGTAAATTTCCATGGGTTTTTTTGTCATTCACTAGATGAAACTAATGCCTCTAGTAGTAAACATATTCTCCTTTGAAATGTACTATTTACTGTAGCCATTTCACCATATTCTGCTTTGTATAACTTGCCCTTTTCATTACACATCTCAATCCAAAACAGAGGGAACTGTCTTAAAAATGTAAGGATATTTTCACCATGAATTAAATAAACATGATTTCTCTCTATGTGATAGTCCCCATGACATTTCTGTCCTCATATTCACATTTCAGAAAGTTCTGAATCAATCCACGTCATCTGTCACAAGGTAAAGTCTACCCAAAAGCACTTCCCAAACAAAGTCCAGCTCAAATGAGATTTAGCGAGTATGAGCTGGAAAGCTGGGTAACAATAAACAACTGTAACAGTTACTATGTTCACACTTTTCTGTAATAAATATTTGACTGGAGACAGAGTCGTGACAGACATCCTGGTGACCACAATATCAACTTCAAATTTGTCATAAATATGAAGACAGCCAAAGATAATGCTATGAGACTACGTGATTTTTGAGGACTGATAGTAGCAATCAAATGTAGGAAAGGCCATGGATGCATACACCCAAAAGGTGAAGTTATGGGTCATACACTTGGGTGACAAAAACCCAGTGCATCACTACAGGCCTTGGGAAGAGTGTGTGGAAAGCTTTCTGTCAGAGAAGGACCTGGGGGTCCTGGATGACAGACAACTGAATATGGGCCAGAAGTGTGGCCAGGTGGCCAAGAATGTCAATGTCATCCCGAATTGTATCAGAAATGGTGTGGCCAGCAGGATCAGGATGGTGATCACCCTCCCTGTACTCAACACTGGTGAGGTTGCACCTCAAGTACTGTGTTCAGTTTTGCACTCTTCAGTACAAGAGAGACATTGAGGTGCTGGAGCAGGTCCAAAGAAGGGCGACAAAGCTGATGAGTTTGGAACATAAGTCTATAAGGAACTGCTGTGGAAACTGGGGTTGTTTAGCTTAAAGAAAAGAAGCCTTGGGGGAGAACTTATTGCTCTCTACAACTATCTGAAAGGAAGTTGTAATGAGATGGGGATCAACTAGCCATAGGGCAAGGGCAAATGGCCTTAAATTGCACCAGGGAGGTTCAGGTTGAATATGAGGAAAAATGCACTCACTAAAAGAGTGCTTAAGGGCTGGAACAGGGTTCCCAGGGAAGTGATGGAGTCACCATTCTTGAAAGTGTTCAGTAAATGAGTTGATGTGGGACTTCTTGATATGCTTTACTGGGCATTGTGGTATTCATTTTCCAATCTTAATGATTCGATGATAGGCATATGTTTTTAATTTATTTTCTTTAATTGTATTTCTTAAAATTATTAGGCAAGTATCTTCTCAAAACAGAGAAGCACTCCTTGTTTTCAAGTATCTTGTTCTCAAGATATCTAAATTTTTCTTTCCAGAATATTCCAAGACTAAACCAGAGCCTGAAATGGAAACTTGAAACAAAGTCAAATCTTTATTTTCTCTGGGTGAGCCTATTTTTGTACACAGTTTTCACCAGGAAGTATTGGCACAACATTAAAGGCAAGTAATACTTCCTCCTCTGTCAATGAGTGAAGTCAAGTGTGCATGTAGTTTATGGAGATTACTCAACTCTAACTTGGGCAATGAAGAACATGAAACTTCCCATAGAGACTACTAATAGACAAATTTAATCACTTATTTATTTGCTGGGTCTAAATACAAACATTTACATATATTTTATGCTACCTTTTCTTCACTGCTATCTTACTGTCTAAATGATTGTTCTTCTGGATGCGCTTAAAAGTTTCTTCTGTTGCATTAGTCTTAACCGCAAGTTCAGTCAAGGGTTTATAGACAGCTAGCTAAAAATCAAAAAAGATTTATTAAAGATGTTTTGTTAGTGCCTAAGAATTTTATATATTACTTTCTGGTTCTTAGAAACTTCTTTACAAATATTTTTTTCCTCATTTTAACTTCTCAGTCTCTACTGATTGATGTACAGCTTCCTGCTTCTTTATTCTTGTATTAAAATCAACTGCACAGGCAAAAGAGAAATATAATTTTGTGATACCTACTTTGAAAGAGTAATCTATATCTGGCAGAAATGTGCCACCAGTTTAGCTTAAGCAGCCATGAAAGTTGTCACAAAAAAGTATGGCAAAGACGCTGAAATCTTCAAAGCCAATAAAGTGGATTAAGAATAAACAGATAAATAAATAAATAAACTCATGAAAGTAATAATTTAATTTAGAAAAAGTATCACTTTTTCATTCTTGTCTTTGTTAGAATATTATAGCACTGTTTTTTTGACCTAGTTTTTTGGGGGTTTTTCCTCCTAGGACAAATTTTCAAGAAGTTAAGCAATACAGAAGGTTGTGTATGGCTTCTCCTTGTTTTAAGTTACTGGTTAGTCGTAGTAGCCTCCTCACTATCATCGTTTAATACTGCAACTTTTCTAAAGTTTCTTCTTCTGATTTTACAGTATGAATTAAGCAAGAATATGATAACTTTTACTATAGCATTTGGAATTTGGTTTGTCTCTACTTTTAATGATAATCTACTCTAAAGCTGCTCATGCAGAGTAAAATGTATTACAATTTCAAATGTATTGTCTGTTCTAGAGCCTACTAGAGCACAGATTACTGAAATATTCATACAGCTGTTCCGTAACAAATAAACAATTTAGCTTTCAGTTCATTATTTATAATTCGGTGATGTCAGGGACAATCAATGTTATACTCATCTCATATAGAGACTTCATAGAAACACACATTATAAAATACAGATATTTTATGTACCCTGTATAATATATGTATCCTGTATAATATCAATGTGCACTTCAGATTAAACTATTTCCAAGTTTGCTGCATTATAATTGCAATTATCTTGGGAGCTATTTAACCAAAATAGTTCTGCTTAAGTGTGTCACAAGAGGAAACATTAAAAAACATCTTCAGAGATTCAGAGAGAAACCAGTAGGCATTTATTTATCCTTAAAAAGAGAAAGGAAAGAAGTATTTGAGATTTCTTTCCAGTATGATACTTTTTTCAAATTGGGGTGGTATATCATAGAATAAAATTGTTTTTCATTTTCAAAAAAGAATTATTAGAGAATGATAAAATACTCTTTTGCACCATTTCTAATAAATCTGTCATTTGTACACACATATCTGTAGAGGTATTAAGACAGCTTCAGTAAGGAACATCGGTACTTGTTCAAAAGCAGTGGTCCTCTGATGGTTGCAAGTTCTCAATTGTGAGTATCCAGATTTAAATTTATGCTTGATTTCCCTCTAATCTGATAAAATCAGGAAAAGGTAACTATGTGAGAAAAACCTTTATATTCTTTATTACTTACGATACCAACTGTTACACACTCATATATTTGAAGGCAAGGCACACAGATTTCTTTGCCTCTCAGCATCTCAGCAAAATAAATCTTTTCAGTACTAGGAAAAAAAAATAAAAAAAATCATCATCCTATTCTGAAACGAGTTCCAAAAGCTGTTTCTTCACAGCCCTATCCAGACAAACTGAGTATATTTGATTAATATGTACTGAGTTAAAATTTGATTTGGTATTTAATTCTTTTTATGATCAATGTGTGTTTTTTGATTAAGTATTTTGCTGTATTTCAAAATTCCCTTGCAAGACTTGCACCCAGTTTTTCGCAACATTATGGTGATAAACTCAAAACTGAAAGAGAAGACAACTAAAAAGAAACATTTTTATTGAGTAAAATAAAAATCCTCAAATAGCATGAATCTTGAAAAAAGAACAGAAAAAATATTCTTGTTCCTTAATTTACCAAAAAGTCTTTCAACCATGAACATAAAATCAACATTATTTAAACAATATCATAATTAATGTTTTTTAAACTTTTGTGGACAAACCTTCGCTGACGAGTTTTCCAAGACAACCAAGACCTAAGTATAATGTACTTTATGAGCAAAACCATTACTTTTAAATTACTTTATTTACATTGAACTGGAAACAGTAACTGAAAGTCTTGGCTACTTTCTTCTTGCAAAGAATAACGTGAGTCTGAAGGTATTTCTTTTTCTTTCTTATAAATCCTACTGTTTGTCAGGCTTTCCTTCTACAGTCTACATTCCATGACTGATGCATAAGCTCGAGTTCACCTAAAAGTACTGTACTCAGCTGGATATTGGTATCTGAAAAGGAACTGAAGGATGCGCGTACTTTGTTTTTTCCTGACACTTTGTGTAGTCAATTTTTTGATGTTGTATATAAAATAAATGGAGGAGGTTGTTTAAAAAATTAAGACAGTAATATCAAAGCAGTCAGTAGGAAAACTTGATGTTAGCAACTTGAACCAACACAGCTACAAACAGATTTAAAAAATAGTGTGGCCACTACAAGTCAGTGGCATATAGTCCTCTGAGCTCCCATAAATCTTTCCCATGAGATTACACTAAAAAATAAAAGTCTTAAGTCCTAGATTGTAGAATCATAGAATGCTTTGGGTTGGAAGAAACTTTAAAGATTATTTAGTTCCAATCCCCCCAACCACGGGCAGGAACACCTTTCACGAAATCAGGTTGCTCAAAAGCCCATTCAACATGGCCTTAAACACTAGTAGGGATGGGGCACCTACAGCTTCCCTGGGCAACCCAGTCTGGTGTCTCACCACCCTCAGAACAAAAAATTTCTTTCTAATATCTAGTCCAAACCTACTCTCAGTTTGAAGCCATTTCTCTGTGTTCTATTACTACATACCCTTGTAAAATGTCCCTTTCCAGCTTTCTCATAGGTCCCCTTTAGGTACTGGAAGGCCACAATTAGGTGCCTCCCAGAGCCTTCTCTTCTCCAGGCTGAAGAATATGGATGGACTCTCTCAGCCTGTATTTATAGAAGTGCTCCATCCTTCTGATCATCTTTGTGGTCCTCCTCTGGACTCACTCCAGCAAGTCCATATCCTCTTTATGTTGGGTGTCTCAAGGGTGAATGCAGTACTCCAAGTGGGCTCTCACGAGGTCAGGCTGGAGGGGGAGAATCACCTCCCTCAATCTGCTGGTCACATTTCTTTTGACACAGGCCAGGATACTGTTGGCTTTCTGGGCTGCAAGTGCACATTGCTGGGTCTGGTCAAGCTTTGGTCCACATCCTCGTGGCATTTCATTAGTACATTGATTGAGAGCACTTCCTGTGGACGTTGTGAACTCTCTTAGAAAAAGCAAGGTGTACCTAAAGATTTAAATATATTTGTGTCCCTCTCCCAACATATTTAAGTAAAGTAGATGTAAGGGTTACTACGACTGTTCAAACATTTGAGCACTGCTGTTAAATGGTGATTATAAATGCAGGTTGTATAGTACACTAATCTGTCTATAATATAACATTGATTAAGAAAAACTATATTTTGTGTTTCATACAGAGACTAATTTTAAGTCACTGATAGAAATACAGATAAATACTTAATGTTTTCACAGCAGTTTATCATTAATGACCCACCTTGTGCCACTCCTGTGGATTCTGAAAACTGTTTTCTTCTTAATATTAAAATTATTTTTGATTTGAATTACACCCTTTTTTTCAGTTGAATGTACTTTGTTCATTTGGGGTAACTTTTCTACAAATTCAAAGCAGCTGAAATCACTGCTTCTTTGTAATCAAAGTAGTCATCCATGTGGTTATCTAAGCAGAAGTCACATGAAAGGAAACTGTATTAATACTTGAGAGTCTTAGTTTAGATACTTAGAGAAGGGGAGACTGTATTCATGTAAAATGTTTGCTCTCAGGATAAATTCTGATCTGCCTAATTTACGGAGCGGGAATTGACTGTTTACATCAGGTTTGATTTAGATCCTTCACAGAAAGTTTCTTACTGTTCTTTTTCTCTGTTCAATTCTGGTGCATTTTTTGAGATAAAATTGCAATACTTTAATAATTTTACTTTTACTTCTGCCTAGTGTCATTATGAATGCAATCCATTGGGGCCTAGTAGTTACTGTTGTTGGAGTAATTTTTGTTCTCTCCTCTATACCTCTAGGTATTTTCTACATTTAAGGATAAACACATTCCATGACAAAATAAGCAAGATAAAATCAGCAGTGACTGCCTGTATTATTATGCAGTACTTGATAGTTTTATCATGTTTGTCTTCTGTATGTTGGCTGCAATAATCTGTGGACCTGAAAATTTCTACAGAGATCAAAAGGAGTGCAATTATATGCTTTATTTTTTATTTCTCCAAGGTCAGGGAATCATATAATGATTTGCATTTGAAGGGATCTTAAAGATCATCTAGTTCCAACTCCCTGCCATGGGCAGGGACACCCTCCACTAAACCAGATTGCTCAAAGCCCCATCCAACCTGACCTTGAACATTTCCAGGAATGGGGCATCAACACCTTCTCTGGGCAACAGTTCCAGTGCCTCACCACCCTCACAATGAAATTTTTTTTCCTAGTATCTTGTCTAAATCTACCTTATTTCAACTTGAAGCCATTACCCTTTGTCCTATCACTACATGGCCCTGTGAAAGGTCATTCACCAGCTTTGTTGTCCTCTTTAGGTCTTTCTCTCCACTGCATAGATTAACTCTCATGACAGAAAATTTACAACATTATGAAATAATAATGTCAAAAGGTTAGAAGAAATTCAACTTAATTTTTAAGTTGTGTAGGGCTGTTTATATAAAAAGAACACTATTTTACATTTTAAAATAAACTTTACATCTTTAAAATCAACATTTATTCCAAGAAACTTATTAACCTATGTTTTGGTGCCAAAATAGTTTCTTCTTCCTGTATAAGTAAATTTAACTTCAATAAACCTTCAAATATAGCTTTGCCTTCAGCTTTTAGACTGTAGCACACTTTTGCTTTTTGAACTGCTGACTGAGTGCTTGCACCTCCCAAATAACAAAAAAAAAAATGCAATTCAAATTCAGTGCAAACAAAAAAGACAATCTATGCTTACTCAGACAGTGGATGCTGCATAAAATGGAGAGCTGCCTTTCAGATTAACCTCCACCCACTGATTCATTTGTTGCTAAGAACTGAGTCTTGGATCTGTAGACAACCATGGATTTCATAAAGAATACGTATCTTTAATTTGTGCTTTAATTTGGAAACAGTTAAACGTAATTTCATACAGTAATACTGGAAACAGTGTGTTCTGTAAGTGCATGTGGAGTGTAATAATGTTTATTTCAGTAAGATTACCTGATGAGGACCTTGTTGAAATGAGATGCAATGAAAATGAGGAAAGCAATTAAAAAAAAATTTGCAGAAATGCAGACCTGACAGAAAAACAGCACTGCTGACCATTATAAAAATCCAATAAAGAAAATGACAGTAACTGATGGGCTGTAAAGAAACTGCAGGTGTCACTTAAAAAAGGACCAACCTGGACTTAGCAAGTGATGGGGATGTAGACCTGGGAGTCACAGGTATGGGGTAGTACAGGGTATCTTGGAGGTATGTAAACTGATGGGGCAGTGAGCAGTGGAAGGGGGTTGGGGAGGAGCAATAGAGGCATAGACAGAAAGGGGTATAAAAGGAGCTGATCACATGTAGAATGGAGCTAATAGCACACTGTTGGACTGAACCCTGTGCCTGATCTCAGTCACTCCTGCCTTCTCATCCTTACCTATCTACCTGTGTAATCTCAGGCTGTCCCATCTGGGTGTGGAGGGGTGCTGCAGGGACTAAGTGTTAGCTACTGAGAGGAACAACGTGAGTAGATTTGGGACCAGCATCTGAAGTCAGGCCAGGGATTTGGGAGTCTCTGGTCTCTTGTATCAGCTACTGGAGCAATTGTGGGGTCTTGGCTGTCAGACACTGAGACAGGAAAGATTTACATCCCAAATACCAGCTAGTAGGGGAGACCAGTGTGAGTGAGGTGAGTGAAGGCTGGTACTCAGGGGATCCAGCTGGTTGGAGTGGGACCCGAGCCACAGCCTGTGTACCTGGCGCCAGCTGTTGCAGGGCACAAGTGTCTGCACCTTCCCCAAACTGTGCATGTGGGGGGTGTGCACATATATTTGCGAGCAAACTTCAAGCAGGACCAATCAGGACACAGGAGATCCTGGGCCTTGTATCAGGTGGGGAGAGACTCAGGCAGGTATTCGGGGGAAAGTATGGCTTCAGGGTGCCTGTGAGGAAAGTGTGTGAGTGCAGGCATATTTGCTAGTGAGCAATAAGCTGGACCAGACAGTGAGTGGGGCAGGTAAGAGGGCAGGAGTGTTGGACTGACAGAGGATTTGTGCTGGTACTCAAGAAATCTTTGATTATGCATGTGTGCATGAATCTAGAGAGTGCCAGGTGTGTGCTGTCAATAGTAACCTTCAATCTCTACGAGCTGAAGAGGACATAGGGACTTGTCTCTCTGTGATAGTGTTCTATCACACATTATGTAGGTGTTATTGAAGGCAAAACCTTGTCTGTGGCTGCCTGTGTAGCTGGTCATGACAATATCCTATGCATCTGTGTGTGTGTGTGTCTCTGACTGTGTCTCTAGGATTTGTGCTCAGCTTTGTTACTGGTTGAACTTGTACACAAGAAAGCAGCACCCATTTCCAATAGCCTGGGATGGAGACCATGGTATCCTGGATGGTGTCCAGCAGCCAAACAGAAAGAATTTCTGGAATCAGAGCTTCTGGAGACAGCAGACACTTTTGACATCCCTTAATAGAAATCATCACTCAAGACGTGAAGCATGGAGCAGCCTGAGCTAAAGTGAGCCTAGTGGCCCCAAGCAGGTTTCTTGAACACTACTTGCAAATGCTGACATTATTTACTGAGCCTCAGGACATGTGAATAAAACTGTAAAGTAAGTAAATATCATAAAAAATCATCAGTAGGAAGAAACAACAAATGCAAGTAAATAAATCTAATTAGAACTTTTATTAAATTTAGCCCCCTACCTTAAAACATTACTGAAGCAGATGTCTCTTGTGGTTCAGTATTCTTTTGAGAAAACTATAGTAAAAAACTTCCTTCAAGTTCATCATAGAATTTCTTGACAAAACAAGAGCAATGAGATATACCATAGAATGTCTATAAATAGTTACAGTCATGTATGTACCCTTACAGAAATGGATAGGAGAAGAACTTCCATTTGTGTGTATGAAAACTCTGTATATTATTCATGTTCCTGACCTTTTTTTGTCATTCATAACCACAATTTATCTTACCCAGGTTTCTAAATCTTTAAATGCTCTCCCCCAACACCCACCCCTCCTTTCTAGGTTGCACTGAGAAAAATTAACAGAAGATAAATTGAGAGGTAGTAGTCAGATATGTGTTTGAAACAGAACACTTTGAAATTGTGAAAAAGGAAAGAATTTCCTCATTTTTGCTCATCCTGGTTTAGAGGAAACAGACACATCAACATTTTATTTAAAGCATATACATCTGAACCATAGAATTTATTTCTGCTTCCCTTAGTGGAAACCACTATTAGCTAACCACTCAGGTTAAAGTGCTAAATTAATAAAAAAATTGCATAAATTCATACTGATGTTGTATATTCTGTAATAGAAACCAAGAGTGCATGACTGCTTTCCTTTATTTTTTAGGTTTAGAAACCAGCTGGATACAAAAAAAGATTATATGAAATTGACACAGCTGCCCTAGCACACACAAAGAGCAATCAAACAATCAAGACTACAAAAATTTTCTATCTACTGTTGACAATCAATGATTCTTTTTTCTCTAAATTGCTGCACCTCATCAGTAATAAAAATGTTACCCCTTTGTGTAAACTTTATGCGAAAGAAAAAAAAAAGGTCAAAAGTGTCCGTTTTAAATAAAACATACAAATAAGGTTTGTATTTGGTTCTGAGATGCAGGAAACTGATAATTTTTCAGATGGCTCTCTTGACTAAAAAACTAAAAATGCAGATGAATAAGAAAGATCAGCAAATCTAATAAGAGTGTATTTAGAATATTAAAACAGTACAGTTTGCAAGTGTCATTTGCAAATCAGAGTATTAAAATTCTAGTCAAAGGTTTCAGTGCCAATTATTTTAATGAAAAATGGAAGTGACAGAACCGGAAACCCTCTAGTGACAATATTCTTAAATGAAGGGAAAAAAGCTGGAAATTTAACCTGATCTCATGGCAGTGTCTCTTGGCTATATTTTGTAGGGTTTATTCTCCTTTATGCTCTCCTCAGAACTAAATTTTGAGTCACATATGTATTTTTCATTCATCTGTACTTTCATGCATTAAAACTGACCTGTATCCATTTACATTACTCCAGTGTCTCCTGGCTCTATAATCTTAATAGTCTAGATATGTGCCCATAGTAGTCCTGAGTATGCTATACTTGTTTTACAGACAGCCTAGTATTTAACATGAAATGTTCGTGCCAGCAAAGCTCTCTGCTTGATTTCTTTCAGTGTGACATGCTTTCAGGGCATGGAACCATTTTGCACAGTCGAATTATACTCTAACTGAAAATTTCTTCAGGTTCTGCAGATAATGGATTACAACAGAGTGCCTTAGGTATATTATCCACTTCCATAAGAAACAAGACTTGCAGGCATAAACTAGCTTGATTGTTAAAGCACAGTCCTTCTAAGAGTATTCTGTTAAAATTATATTAAAACTTGCAGCAGTTACAGCCCACACAATATGCACATGGACATAGACAAACTAATGTTTTCCTATCAGTCAAAGTGAAGGTGGAATTCACATAGTGGGAGATATTTAGAAACAGCTAGGTTTCGGCTAGTAAGAAACATTTGTAATAATTGTGGATAAAGATTAAAAACTCTTCAGAATACAATTTACATAGAGCAGAAGTCTCATTCAGTTGTAAGGAAGAAGTGCATAATTTCCTACAGAATTAATTTATTAAATAAAATGTCTCTCACAAAACATGCTGAAGCAAGTTCACATGCACAAAGATTTTTGGGAGGTCCATAGCCTATGACATAGATTAATATTAATAGCAAAAGGTACTTCTGGAGAAAAATATAAACAAAATGAGGCAAGGAGAATGGGAAAAGAAAACCCTCTTTGCAGGAACCAGCAAGGAAAAGAAGTGATGGAGGTCCAGAGGTGAGCATCCTCTTCTGGGTGTCCACTCCAGAATAGCAATTATAAACTACACAAGGATTTGCTCAATCTCCTTACGGGTTATACCTACTGTTGTTGGTGTCCAGAGAACACCCTTCTTAGGAGCAACTGCTTACATGCTAGGTGTGTGCATACACATTGTTAGTTCCCCTAATCTAAGTCGAGTGTTTCTGGGGTAGAAACAGGGAGGAAAGGAAGGGTGGTGATCTGATGCCGGTGATAGTCACTTCCCAAGGAGACCCCACAATAATAACAGTACTGGTTTGCAGGTGCAAGGCCATGAGAACAAAGGAAAAATGCTGCCACAGTGAATGTGGAATATATAGTGTCACAGCTTGTGCATAAGGTTACAGAGCTCCAAGTGAGTCAGGCCACTGACGTATAAATGAAGGACAATATAAAAATCTAATGACACTTAAGGGACTGTGCAACATTCTTGCACAGAATTATTAAATATTTATTAAATAGTTCTTACTATTTTTATGGACCCTCTTTTTTCCTGATATTCTCAATTTCTATCAAATATTTAAGTTTCCCCTAAGGGATATTAATGAGATCACATCTGAAGTCCTACTTGCAGGATTTACTAGTCAAAGAGAAATCGTTTACATAAGCATGCTCCACTATTCTTTAATTCGACATTCTAATACAGTCTTCACAGAAACAAATATTGTATCACATATTGTATTCTCGCAGCATTCAATATTTCATTATGATGTTTATTAAATACTTTACACAAGACTGTTCTTTTATATAAAAACTGATATCAGCCTAGTGCATTAGTTCATGTGAAAGATCATTTCCTTTAACAAGTTTGAGGTAAATATCAGGGTAAAGTATTGGATTATTTATTGTAT
This sequence comes from Oxyruncus cristatus, assembly GCA_013399855.1. Classification (NCBI taxonomy): domain Eukaryota; kingdom Metazoa; phylum Chordata; class Aves; order Passeriformes; family Cotingidae; genus Oxyruncus; species Oxyruncus cristatus. The sequence goes on along the minus strand of VXAY01000769.1, from coordinate 604,270 downwards.
CTTCTCGGATTTCTATCTAGTTTGATAATTTTTGATATTTCATATGAGAACTTTACCATACTATATCTGTCTGTGTTTAAAAGATGATTTAATATTTCATAAATTTTTTTGTTGTTTATTTTAATCCATACCTTGCTTTCTGTTATGTTGTAGTTTTCCTCAAACAATTACTCAAAATTATACATAACAAAACAGATCATATTTATATATATTCCTTACAAACTGAAAAACAAAATAAACCAAATACAGTAAAAATTTAATTTTTTCTTTTCTAAATGCTGATTTGTGAAAAGAAGTTATTTAATCCATAGAAATTTCCTGACCAAACCCTCTCAGGCTTTTGAAAACCTAATAATTTTGAGATGTGAAGACTTGTCTTGAAAATGTAATAAGAACTGCCCAGCCTGTATCAAGTCTTATAAAATTCTTATTCCAATGGGTATGGACAGAATTAACCTATTATTATGATTAAATGAAGAGACTTAATTTTGGACTGAATATCCTTTTCTACTTCCCAGTTCATTTCTTCCCAGTTTTCACTCATGGAATATGTAGCATAGAGATGCAGTAATATATACTTACATAAGTTATGATGTAACAAACTTCAAGCAAAACTCTTTGTTTGCTTTTTTTTTTTAAGCATACAGATCTGCTTTCAAAACCTGAACTTGCGATAACTTCCCCCCTTCTTTTGGACAAATGTTCAAGGTGGCATAATTTTTGCCTTCTACCGGAGGTGATGAATTTTCTTCACACCTCTCCTGCAAGTTCTTATACATTTAAAGAAAAATCATATTTAGTGGCAAATACAGAAAAAGGACTAGAAGTAGTAGACCTCATCCAACTTAAAGCTTGTTTGCATGCCATGTAACACCTTTTTTATTTTTGAAAAACATTTTATTTTCCGTTGGTTTGTATCAGTACAAAAATCCCAGGTAAAGCAGACACAGAGTTATACAGGACAAGCTCTGCTAATGCAAATGCACCTGTTTATGAGCCATTGTAGCAACAGCATTCCTTTCCAGGGTGAAACATTTTTGTTAAGGTCAGACGGAGAATAGGTTTTGGTGGTTGAAGCATATCAGTAAGGCTTACCTGATTTTGAAACAAATCTCCAAAGATCGTTAGAAGCTTTCCCTCACAACACTGAAGACACCCTTCTGTATAGAATAGACAGTTTATCTATGCCTTTTACACAATAAAATCATTAACATAATCCTTATCAGTATTATTTATGGAACTGCCAAAAAATATTCTCATGCCAAAGAGAAATATCTGGAGATTCTGCAATAATTTTATTGTTAGTGATTTTATTAGAATGGACTCAATCAGTAAATGACAGCTATAAAATTCTAAGATTGGTAAAAAAGACAGGCATTATTAATCTTGGTTATTTTTTCCTTTATATTGATTGATTGTCTTTATCTGATATGTAATAAAGCTGATTTAATGCGCAGCCCATTAGGTTGTCTTAGGTTGTTTGTACTCATCTGATTCCATTAAATAAAAATTACTATGCTGATAAAATACTAAATATATACAAGATACAAAATAGCAAATTTTTATAGAGTGAGAGTTCTTAAACATTTGTAAACCAAATGATCACCAGACAAAATTTTAAAGTATATAGGTACAGTATTGTGAAACTTGTATCCAATCAACATTGTGTTCTTCAACCAAAATCAGATTTTAAATTACCATCGTGTTTTAATGCACGATGTTTTGTTTTTTACTTTATGATACACATGCTGGAAAACCCGAACTCTCCACAGTTAAATTTTCTTTCGCTTAAGATCATTTTGAAGGCTATGCAGAAATGTAACCTTTTTCCATATTCCTTCCACAGCTTTCATTCATAAATAGTTCTTCTACAGCTGAAAATGGTCCACTGACATTTTTTTACATATCCTTAAATAAGACTGATATTTTACATTACATATTCATTTATTCTTGCAAAAAATGATTTAGCACTCTACACTCTGTATTTGTTTTTCAGAAACTAAAATTTGCTTACATCTATGAACTTCCTAAGCAATGGATGTATTCTCTGTATTTATGTAATAAATATTTGCTGTATATTTGGAAAATACCCTTGATGTGACTGTTAATAATTTTAAAAGAATTAGGTCAATAGCACTTGCTTAGTTTTAGTTAATTTATCCATAGCTGTAATTTGTTTTTGTACACACACACACACAGAGATCTCAGAATCCCTGTCATGTTATTTTAAACCAAGTAGCTAAAAATATGTTAGATATTTTTACTAGTTGAATAATACTCACAGTCAAATATGTCATACACTATTGCAGCCACAATAAACTTCTCTTAAATATAGAGATAATCTAAGAGCTCATCGTAAAATTTTTATTTTTGTGATTTTCCATCATTGATGAATGAATAAGTGATAGCAACACATGATAGCTTATAACAACTTCTCCAGTAATTTCCTGATCATGTTGGTTTGTCCTCTAGTCTTCATGAAAATTCTATTTAAATCTGGAACTGTAAGAAATTGAAGAAATTTTTTTTAAAAAAATCACATTTGAACTGTAAAAATTATGACAGATTTTGAATTACATGATCGTGCAGTAAACTGAATGTCCAAGAAGAATCATTGTTTCAGATCTTGTGCAGATTACCAGTAAACGGTAAGGTAAATTGTAAGTTTGAAGATATTTGGCTTTATTACTGATTGTTAAATAATTTGTAAACAACTGACATACTGCTACAGTAAGAAAAGCTTTCTGGAGTAAGAGAGAGTCAACAGTATTGGCAGGGTAGTTTCTATTACAATGTGCTGCTTATGGCACAGCATTTCTAAATCTGATAGCATGTACTCAGTTTAGTAGGGCCAGTTTTCACTCCTGCTTTCAAACATCTTTGGTATGTCACATAAGTGAATAAAGGAGGTCCTTTGGGCATGTTGATAAACCACAGGCTTTTGGAAATAAATGTCCTGTGAACGAATGTGTGCTATACAAGGTCTATGCTACAAATTCAGACTCTATGCTACAAATTCAAACTCTATGCTCTAAGATAAAAAAACCCATTCAGACATTTATGTGGCTGACTAGCAACAAAAAGAACTTGAAGATTAAATGCAGATACATAAGAAAGTAAAAACTTGTAGTGACAATTGCTCAGTCTAGGGAGAAAATAAAGATGGACGAGAAGTCCTTTTGATGGCATGTACAGCATTCCCTTGAGGATCTCTGTGACATAACTTTGCCCAAATTACTACAGCAGGAGACTCTTCTAATGTAAATATCTCTGAAGCAAACTGAATAATTGCCTCTAAGCATGGACACAGAATCTCTGTTCTCATCCAAACGGAAAAAAAAGCAAACCCAGAACACACCAAATATACAACAAAATCCTAAAATACTAAGATGCTCTCTTCCAGTCCATGAACACAAATGTGTTATTAATACTGTTGTCAAACAGAAACCACAATATATGAAAAACTTTCCATAAGCAGTATAATCAACAGAAAATTATGAAAAAAAGTCACAGAAAAAATTGACATAACTGACTAGCAAACAGAATTAAGTATATTTCCATCTCCAGAAAGAATACTTAAGGGTAGATGGCAACAGCAGCAAAATAACCTTCTCCAGTCTCTCTTGAGGGATGCCACTGTCTTGGATAACAAGAAACAGTCTTCAACTACACTTTTGGAAGTGTGAATGTGCAGTATGTTATTCTAAAAATCTTGTTTATTAGTAAAAATGAAACGCTCTTATATGTAAATCAAAAATTTACTGTTATTATAATTGAAGTCTTAGCGGTCTAATCCAAAAATCATTAATAATGTATATCTAATTATTACATGAAGAGAAAGAATATGTGCATGTAGAAAGAAGTTTCAGTACTACTGAAACTACTAGTATAGTAGTTAAAATTATTATACAGGCACTTCTTTTATATGCACTTTCCTGGTATGTTTATGCTTCTCCTGCTTCTCTGGGTCCTAAGGCTCGGGTTTTCATTCTGATATTATGATGATTATTCAGCACCTGAAGACCTGCTGTGAGGAGTATGATATACAGATTGATGGCTTCTTTCTCACTCTACAGTCCACCTTGGATCATCACTGTGTTTGAAAACATGCTTTTATACTTTTTTCACATTGTTCTATAACTCCAACTTACATTCAAATTTCTTATATATGGTGACCTTCACAATTTGAATGCAGTATTTCTTTGTTTTCTGTTGCCGCTAAAAGCAGATTTGCATTTCTTTAGCCTACCATGTGTGAGAGTTGTTTAAGGTTGTGGAGTTTCCGGTGCTGGGTCCATTCCCTATCCCTTATCATCCCAGGACTGCAGTCCTCCACGATGAACTCTGCATCACCGCTTCTCAAGCCCTCTGCTGTCATATTGGAATTGTTTTTTCCTGCTTTGTGTCAGTGTATTAGAGATATAAAACCAAAAGTAAAAAAAAAAAAAAAAAAAAAAATAAAAAAGTTAAAAAGGTAAAAAAAAAAAAATCTAAATGTTCAGACAGGTCAGAAGATATCAGACAGCACAAGCTTTAGCAGCCTCTATCCAGAGGCCTTTTAAACTCAGCACAAAAAGAACGATGCAAGCAATAGCAATACTGTATTACAGAGCTACTCAGTGACAAGCCTATGTGCTCAGGAAAGAGAAAGGCAAATCAAAAAATCAAAAATAAGCAAAACACATCTGAAATGCCAGGCACATTTCATAAAGCAAAGGGGAATCTATAAATGCCTGTATTACGCTGCAAATATTTGAGGAAAATAGAAAGGTAACACCATTTTTACAAACACGTTATTCAACATTAGGGGCTTTATATGAGAACACCTAGCATGGATTGAATAGGAAAATGGGACTTTCAATGATTATTAAACACAAACTATGCTACTTTATGTGTTAATTGGGCAATTTTGAAGAGTGGATGTAGGTGGAAAACACATCCACCATAGAGTCATGTCTTTTTGGAGCTCTGTCATTAACACAACAGACAAAATGTTAGGCTATTCCAAACCATACAAAGTGCCAAGGACATATGAAGTATTAGTATGCACTTTTTTTCAAAGATAACTAAATGTACTGGAGTTCTTATATGCCTATCAGATTACTGGTTTACACATATATCATTTTTTTGAATGTATTCTGAACTTCTACAGAAAATGCTGTTCTGGTGTTTGTTGCTGCACAAGAGATGCATGAATCAATGCCAGCAAAATAACCTGTTACTATTTTCTAAGTTTGTGATGTATCCACAAATGAAAGGGTGGGGGGAAAGAACAGAAAATTATTTGTAAACATTTGTGCACCTTTACAGATCGTTCCTGTATGCACCAAAGGTATTGCAGAAGCTTAAAAAACCCTCAACAACAACTTCAAAATAAAATGCTGTGTCAGGAAACACATTTTAATCTATAAATCTTACTTCAGTAGTCCTGTTTATGTTCTTAAACATTATTACGCTTTTAGTTATATCCATCTCAAACTATTTCTGACTCTTATGAAACTAGATAAATAAAAGTTCTGTTGCAAAAAAATAATAGCCCATTTTTTAAATAAAGATTTTGCCACTAGCATACACACAGATCTGGTACAGTTGGTTATCTGTATGTTGAACTGCCCTTATAGTTATTTCCAGAAGAATAGATTAGGACCGAAGAGGATGCTCAGATCTTTGGTAGCTAATGGTTTTTGCAGGGAGTTCCTCATGCAAATGAGGCAACCATGACTTGATAAACAGCTGATTTGAAACAAAGATCTGGATCATGATTTTCAAGGTTAATGCAGCTGCCCTCTCTCCTCTTTCCATATAAATGGTTCTCACTCTGACTCCTTTCCTTGCTTTACCGACACCAAGATATGAATTAGTCAGGAGACTTCATAAAAGTCTGCTCAAGCCCAGAGCCGCCGATCTTGACTTTCTGCAGTTCAGTGGCTATTTAATTTTAATTGCTCCCCAAGCTTAGGCCAATTCTGGATGGCAAAAGCAGGGCAAGAATCATTCACTGCTCCTTTGAAGTTTGAAAAGCCTGTATTCAGATTGCCTCAGGCTCTCATTCTTACATTTATGTGAAAATGTAAGCTGCTGAACACTTCTGTTGAACATCTACAACAATAAGTTAACCGGAAATGTCTTGTAAAGTGCAGCTTTTCTTTTTTTCCTGTGGATTTCATGTAAAAGATCTTAATAAAAATAATTGAAAGAATATAACAAAAATTCAGGGAAATCTATGCTAATGAGTTTGGATAGGTGTAGATTTTACATCATGTTGCATAATCATTAAGCTTCTTTGGGGGGATTGTTGCATCTGTGTATAGCCCCAAGTGCAACACTACAAGTAAATCAGAACTATACTTTCTCAATACGCAAAAATTTCTCACAAAGCAAAAGCAATAAATGTTGCCCTGTTAATGGTTTGCAAAAAGATGGGAGACATAATTTTTATCCTGCCTCTTCATCACTCTTTCTCTCCTTGCCAATAGCAAAATTCAGGCTTCATGAAGAAAATGACTTTGAGCTCTGAGAAAATTGAAAGAGTGAGTCACTACAGGAGATAAGCTGAAACTGATGGTGGTGTAGAGAATAGCATATTTCCTTGTGGATGTTTCTTCATAGGGAATTCTTTTCAACAGGAAAAAAAGTAGTATGCAGCAATACCAAAAGATATCTCCTCTTGAAAGGAGAAAGGAATACACTAAAATACATTTTTCTGTATGCATTGGCACTAAATTAAAAGTGAAGGTGAAAGTAAAGCTGGAGGTGTGACAATACTAAGCTAAATCTTCAGTGAAATTAGTAACACTATGTACAGTACAGAAAAAATTACATTGTCAAGTGAAATGTGTGTTTTTTTCTTTACACCCAATTGTATGATATCTGTGCTTAGCTGATCAGACAAAAGTACAAATAAAAGAAGAGGGTGGGGGGAGAGAACTGAGAATTTTTTGTAAACATTTGTGCACCTCAAAGACTGTTCCTATGTTTACCACAGGTATTGCAGAAGTTTGAAAAACCCTCAGCAACAACAACAATAAAAGAACAACCCTGAACAACCAGAGAATACAAGCATTGGGTTACAAAAACCCAAATTCTAATACAACGTGCTTACGTTGTTCTAATTCCACATTTCCACAATCAAAAACCTTTCACAAAGTTTCTGTTCAGGTTTTCCCCTCACACTGTGACTGAAAGGAGAGAATCTCCTCATCATCAGAGGTACCTTGTGTTTGGGAGGATACTCATCTACTCTTTTGAAGTTTGTTTCTCTACTTGTTTTCCCAGCATGACATTCTTCAAAAGAGGCCTTTTAAAATGAGAGCTATAGCTGCAAATTACCCCTTAACATTGGATAAATACAAGCAAATACTGCAACTGATATGTCTTAACCTGGGTTTCTTTTGCTTACTCCTGAAAACCAACATTTCTCTGATAATCTCCAAAATAAAAATGTCAAGTACATTTAGGAGCTTTCACAAACAGAGTAGAAAAATTTTATGTTTAAAAATGTTTCTCATTACACTCTCATCTTCAACATTATTCTTGTCTTAAAATTATAATACTCAGCAACAAAAGAAGATATTGCTTTTAAAATACCCCCATCTCACTTTTAGGTTATAAATGTTCAAGGGATTACAAGTTCAAAAACTGAATATTTTACTGATTTGAGCCAGTTTTTATTCTACCTTATTGATTTTTAAAATAATTTAGCTATTTATTAAAAAAACCCTTCAATATTATCCAACTTTGAGTGTCTACAAGAAATAAGCCACTAAAACATACCACAATCTACAAAAAAACCTGTATTTTCAAGAAAAACTTCACTCTGATTATCTGAGAGACACAAGTTCAGCACTTACATAGAGCATGTTTATGAGTCACATAAATAAGTAGTGTAAAAATAAAGAAAAATTGCATAGTGTTTTGCAGGGAGAGGGATTTTTTTGTTTTGTTTTGGGATTGGGTTTTCTTTTCTCATTTAAATAGTATCCTACTTATTACATATTTGGTTCTCAAGTTAGCTGAGAACTATTTCTAATTTTTGGGAAATGACAAAGTGTTTCTCAAGGTTTACTATTCTGCTACTAAAGAAACTTTTGGGGTTTATAACTTCATGGGTTTTTTTCAGTGGGAGTAGAATCATGTGTGCACTTTCATAAGAAGAAAAAATACTCAGTATCTAGAACTGTGAGAGTTTTGTAAGTCAGACACTTTCCAATGACATTTTTTTTTTTTATTTCTTCAGTTTTCCCCTCTGATTTTAGTTTAGAGGAGTTTAGAACTGTTCAAGGAAAGGAGAGTTTGCTTTCCTTATTTACCTCCCTTCAATTTTTATTTAAAAAAGTTAAAGAAAAAAAAAACTTGTGACTATATTATATTATGCTATGTGTTAATTGTTTGCCACCTGCTGGGGCTTCAGTTCAAATTATGCTGAGATTTGGTCATTAGTCCATGCAGTTATTTCACGCATGAGAATTATCATTTTTAATTTGGCAGAAGTGAAGTAGCACCCCAGCATGTGTCCACAACATCCACCTCAAAAGAGCAGTAAAATGAGTCAACTAAGTTGATTAAGACAATAAAACTATCAGGATAGCTTTGGGGCTAACAAAAATGCTTACTCAATTGCATTTAGTGTTTATAATTGTTAGCGTTTTTTTCCATTTTTTTTCCTAATGTCATTAATGTGCACTACTAATTCAAGTAGTAAATTAAAATGTCCATAAAATGGTAATGTATCCTATAAATTTACAAAATCACTCATTAGAATTCTAATTATGGATATATTTCAGTGTAGAATGTAATATATGGAACTGCATTTATTGAGGTAAAGTCAACATTTTATCTTTGTAGGAAGCCTTCCCAAGTCTTCCAGGAATCAAAGTCTAATTAAGTTACCCACAAAATACAAACTTTGTAACAGACACTTCATTTTCCACTGTTAGCCCCTGTAGAATATTAAAATATAGAAATATTCTGTTTCAACTGTAAAATAAAGGCTCGCTGGAAATTGATTTTTTTTTTCTTTTTACAATCTGTAAACATTTGGCAGTGAAATGGAGACTTAAAAGATTAAAAATTCTTATATAACTGCTGAGATCTTATTCTTTTCTACTATGGACTATACTATAGATCTATAATGTTTTTGTCACAATCCTCAGTATTTCATGTATGTAATAAAAGAAGTCTGAGAGTAGTTTAAAGTAATTTGACAGATTTTTATGTACTGGTAATGATCACAAATAGTAAGTCTTCCTCCGGAAAACCTTATGCAAATAGAATCTCAAGAAGATTCAGTAGAAGAAATTCTAAAACTCAAATAGACAAACAATTAAACACTTTTCAAAATTAACTTTTTTTTTCTCTAACATCTAACTACTGTTTCAAAGTGTACAGATTTATTTCCCTTAGTCTCAGTGAAAAATGGGGCACAAATGATGACAATTATGTTTATAATGATATGACCTATTTGTCCCTTCAAACTCTTTCTTTCCTTCAACGGTCATGTTTCTGAACTCTTACTGAATCTTTCTTGCATTTCTCTATGTATTCTTTTTAGTCAGATGCCAAAAGCAGGACATGGTAGTCACTGAGACCTTACAAATGTGATTACTGAAAAACTCTTTTACAGAACTTCTATTATTAAATCACAAATGAGAGTCTCCTTTTTACTTCAACAATGTTATACTGAGCTGGTGTTACAGGTTGAACTTGGCTGGCTGCCGGGGCCCACCAAGCCACCCTGTTGCTCTCCTCCATCTTCAAGACGGGGGGAACATACAACAAAAAGCTTACAGGTAGAGATAGGAACAGTGAGATCACTCATCAATTGCTGTCATGGGCTAAACAGACTCGACTTGGGGAAATGTTTTCGGCAGCGGTTTTTGTGCACATCTGCAAAGGAAGGGGAAGTCACACGACCAGCTACAGACAGCATGAGTTCCCTTTGGGAAGAACCCTTCTTTCTCCTTTTCCCCTTCCTGGTGAGGGGGAGGAAAGGTCTCCATTTTGGCTCCGCCAGGACATCTGGGGCTCCAGATTGACAACCTCCAGTGATCCAACACCGCCCCCTGCTGACTGTGGTTAGAATTGCACCAAAAAGTGCAAACTGAACTGTTTACTTTTTATTGAAAGGGATTTTGGGGTAGAAGGTTATTGTTTAGTTGGGGGTTTGTTTTGTGTTCTTTTGTAGTTCTACCAATACATATATATCCTCTAATAAAGGGCTGTTATTTTTCCTTTCTCCACACTTTCTCAGTTGGAGCCTCTTAATTTTGGTTTTACAATTGCTCAGAAGGAGGAGTTTTAGTCTTCCTCATAACTCATCCTCCTTAGCAAAACACTTCTGTCTCATTAAACTGAGACAGACCTTAACTGTCTTTTTCTGTGCCAGTTTTTAAAAGAAATAAAGAACTACAATACTATTTTTAACAGTTATATCTGTTGTGTAGGAGTACAGTGTCTGAGGAGACTACAAACCTTAATTGGATAAATGTCTAGAAATTGATTTTACCTTAAAAATCATGAAGTAAATAGTCTTCCAGTTTCTCCTCTAGTAATCTACCTTATCGGCCTTCTCTGAAAGACTCTTTCTTCTTTCTCTTTTGCTGATTCAAAGGTTTTATGTATAAACTCTTTGCTTTGACCACAGAGAACCACATTATAATCTGTTTTCATTCTTGTTAAATTAAATGTAATTTAGCACTCTATTAAAAAAAAACAAACCCCCACAAAAAATACCCAGACATCTGACTTAACATTTAATGCAAATTATCAGAATCATGTTTGAAGCTTATTTTGACTGGCTGAAGTAAAAAGTAGAAGAGTTTAAAGATCTGTCAAGCATGCATTCTTAGTGTAATCTGTAAGGTCTATTGAATCTAATACTATTCTAGACATTTTAACTTTAATTTTAGTTTACTGTAATTTCTGATTCCCTGTGTCTGTAAATAAGCAAGCAGAGTATGCCTGAAAACAACTTCAAAGCATATGCACAATGCAATCCAGAATAATGCATACAATTTAGACAGTTAACCCTTGCAATTGTAATGAGCAATTTCTTTCAGTGTTGCTAGGGTTTTTTCCTTTTAATTTTGGTGAAGATGTACAAAACTGTGTGTTGTTAGCAATCTGTATTATAGTAGGTGTGGTGTCCCTCAGGTCTCTGTCTTGGGAGTGGTGCTCCTTAATATATTTACCAATGACACAATGAGATCTAATGCACTCTCAGTGAGTTTGCAGATGACACAAGCTGAGCAGTGCAGTTGACACAACAGACTGAAGGGATGCCATCCAGAGGGACCCGGGTAAACTTGAGAAGTGGCCTCATGAAAACCTCAGGATGTTAAACAAGTGCAAGTTCAAGGTGCTGCACTGGGGTCAGGGCAATCCCAGACATGAGTACAGACTGGGAGAAGAACTTACTAAGAGCAGTTCTGCAGAGAAGGACTTGGGTTCTGGTGGATGAAAAGCTGGACATTAGACAACAGTGTGTGTTTGCAGCCCAGAAAGCCAAATGCATAATTGGCTGCATCAAGAGAGCATTGCCCAGCAGGCTGAGGGAGGTGATTCTGTGCTTCTAGTCTGCCCTTGTGAGACCACAACTGGAGTCTTGCATTCAGCCCTGGAGTCCTCAGGAGAAGACAGTTGTAGAACTGTTAGAGGAGGACACTAAGATGATGAAAGAGTTGTGACATGGTGACAAGCAAGTGAGATGGTTCCAAGGGCATATAAAGGAATGCAAAAGTATATAAGTACATAGAAAGTATACCAATGATGTATATATCTACCTAGTACTTAATTTGTTGCAAAGTTTTCTCTGAAAAACTGTCAGACATTTCACAACTACCAGTCTAAACATGCAGCCCTATGTTCTCAGTTCACTTTCTTAGAATAGAAATTAGCATTTTAAATCTACAGTCAGTCCTGCTCCTTGGAAACTATTCATATGCAAAACTCTCCTCAGCTTTTAACTCCACCAGGAAAAGCCCTGCTCTCCCTTTCACTGGACCATGGACCACTCCCTCCATGTTTAAAATTATGACAAAGTTCTTTGAATATTAAAACTGGAAATCTTATTCAATAATTGAGTGGAATACTAATATTTAAATTAGATTATTGCTATACACGCAGTTTAGGAAAAAGTACTAAGGAAGAAGAGACATATCAAAGACTTAATGTATCGCACAATAATAATATTGTGGCAGGGTCAAGTAAAAAGGAGACAAGAACAAAAATACCACCATCAATGGTGATATAAATGCAGATCAAATCATGAGATTAGTGCTAAAGGGGTATTTAAATACTGAAGCATTTATTTATGGAAAAAAAATACATTGAGTCATAAACATAAACTAAAATTCAATGCCATATGATTCTGAACATAGAAAACTTAATTTCTGAGGCTGGAAAATTGAAATGAGGAGTTCATCGAATCACAGAATCATAGGTGTTTTAAAAAGTGAAAAATAAGGAACTGAAAAAAAAAACTAAGAATACAATGACTTTAGGCCAAGAGCTAATGAAGGTCTACAATTATAATATTGTGGGATGAAGGCCTGCTGAATGTAAACCAACCTAAATATAGCATTCAGAAATATATAGAATGAACAGCATTCATAGTGTCTCCTGCTGATTAAGGAGGATTCATATTCGAGTTACAGGTGAAATAACCAAGCAATTAAAATTGAAACTACAAATGCATTGTAATTAGTAGAAAAGTACATAGCGTATAGGAAACCAGTTAAAATAATGTAAAGCAAAAAGGTCATCAGAATTCTTTGGACTTGGATTACTGCAAGCTGTTTTTAACATTATGTGTGAGCAATACGTGCCATGAATGATTCTGTCACAATAAAAGAAGTAAACTAGTAAACCAAAGTATTCTTGTGAGTAGTTCATCCCTAGAATGCCTACCACGACACTAGTATGAATTGAAGATATGTATTGTAAAGAAGTTAGTTGTACACAGTGCAGAAACAGATGTTGCAATCCATTGTAATCAGGAAGATGCACAGTCATTCGAAGGTTATAAACTACCGGTTGTGCCTCTGTAAGTAAAGAGAGAGACTTATTCTGATATAGAAATCGGGATGAGATCATCAAGCAAGTTCTTGGAGTCTTGTGAAGCCAACTTTTGGATGCAGCAGTTGAAGACAGATCTAAGCCTTTTTGTCTTTGTTTCCAATAACAAGAGCAAAATGACTGAGTAGATGAAATTAAAAGGTAAGTTGGGTAAGAAAGATCATGGTAAATTGCAAAAGTTATTTTCAATAGAGAAACAATGTGGAAGATAGCATAGTAAAATTCATAGATTCAAACCAGCAGACCCTCACACAGAAAACAGTATTGACTTCACACAATGGACAATTTCATAAAAGAACATTGTGGCTAATATCCACAGACTAATGCAAGGAAAATATAGGTATTACAGAGACACCCACTTGGAAAAACGAGGACCTCAGCAACTAATTGAAAGGAAATAGGTAAAAACCCCATAAAACTAAAGAATAGAGAACTTATCAAAATACTAATTTGGATATAGGATAAAAAAGTAAACATAACAAAAAATATGCAATTTGAGAATAAATTGGCAACAAATAAAGGTGGTTAGAAAAAAACCCAATAATAATTTTTTGCTTTATTATTGAATTGTATGCCTAGGACACCGCCTTAATTTAATACAGTAGTTGTACAAGATATGATTTGCCCATACTTTGACTAAATAAGGAACCTCGGGGTTGCAAGTGTGACATTTTTAGATATCATAAACTTAATATTAATCCTAACAGTATTATTTTCTTTTGATAAAAGGCAAATGATAAATTTAGCTGAATGTCATCACAAACCCTAAGACTAAGGAAGTAAAAACATAAAAACCATAATAAGTATATATTTTCTCTCTTCTTTTTCTCATTTAGAAGTAGTTTTGCCCTAAACACCACTTTGAAACTGAGACATATAAATAAAAGTTCATCAAAGCATTGATAGAAAGCTATTCTGTATGAAACTTTTCTCGAAAGAGAGTTGATCCAATTTTGCATTAAAAAATCATAATTATAAAATTCTTTTATAGATGGGGTCCTTAGTTTCTAAATCTAGCAGCTGTATATATGTTCTATTCATTTTACTGACTAATTGCTTGAAGGTTTTACTGCTTGTTATTGACTATATTAATTAAGAAATTATGTCAATAAAGAGGAACCATTTAGAATGCAATAGCTGCAAAGAAAATGTCATATAACAGTTGGGAGTCCAACATTAAGCAGTGCTTTAGAAGAAAAAATTGGAAAGGAAGAAAACAGTACAGAGGAAAAAATAATGATTTTTCTCATAAGGTATCACACACATAAATTATACATTGCTTATTGTATTTAATAATATTTATCTATACTTGTATGTGCTTATAAGTATCTCCATATATTTCAAAATATTTGCTTTTCTGTGATTTTTCTCTGAATAAACAAATGTGTTTGTGTGTGTTTGTGTGAGTCCATTTGTGCAGGGGTGGGGTGCAGCGAGGTCTGTATAATGTGCATCTTGTGAATAATTACATGAAAAAACATGCCTGACCACTTACTTGATATTTATTGTGTCCCTAGGAATAAAGCATGTGCAGAATACAAAACTGAAATCAGTAGCTGAGTCTGCAGTAGGTTCAACACACATTTAACTAAAAACCAAAAAAGAAAAGGTTTTCACACCTAAGAAATGGATTCAGACTATGATACAGAGAGAAGCTTAAACTAGAAAGTAAAAGATAAAATAGAGGGATTATCTGGAATGTTATTGTCTTCCTAGACACAGTTAGCTATCTGGAAACTAAATTAATTATCCCTATGAGACGAAATTTGTGAACTGTAAGTGATTCCTGCACTTCAGTACCCATTTTAATCGGAAGTGATCAGTGTGTTGATATGATTCTTTGTTTATATGTTCGCTTTTCATCAAGAAACCTTTGTTATATTACTTGTTGAGCTTGGAAAAAAAGAAAGAAAAGCTGAGAAAGGGGTGGAAAAATTAATTCCCTACTTTTCAGGCAAGAGGCTCTAGAAATCTGAAATTGAATAATCTGATCCAATATCTGATGTTGTTAAGCTTGTAAGGTGCAAGTGTCACAGGGTCAAAAAGAGAACAAGAAATTAAATGACAGTGTAACTGTTAATCAGTAGGAGAGAAAGGTAACTTGATCTAGGAACACTGCAGGGAGAGGTGGTCTTGACAAGCACCCCATACTCTGGTAGCGTAGTACTCAAGATCCCTTATGTTTATAAGAAAATTCTGTCTACTCAAAAAAAAAAAAAAAAAATCTCTGAATATGTAGCACATGTATGATTCTAACCTGGGTTTAGAAGTGCGTGCTCCAGCAGAATTTCTGTGCATTTCTTTCTGGATAAGAAGGTCTCTTACTTTTTTGCCTTGGCCATTTGTTCTTGCCTGAAGATAGCTTGGCTGCAGCATGGTTCCAGATTGCTGGAATAGAGACAATGAAGTTCACTTTATTGAATGCCTAGGACACTGCCTAGATTTAATCCAGTAGTTGTACAGGATATGATTTGCCCATATTTTGCCTAAATCAGGGTTGCCAGTGTGACATTTTTAGACATCACAAACCTAATATTAATCCTAACAGTATTATTTTCTCTTTATTGATTGTTTTAAGAGGTCAAATGTATTAATTCATTCTGACAGTTGCAGTTAATGCTTACACCATACACAATGTACTGATACTGATATTCTGCTTCAATTTTAGCAATATTTTCATTTGAAACAAGCTTTTCAATAAATAAGTTGAAATTAGAAAAGAACTGTGACCAAATTCCTACCATTTTACCTTTAAGGTAGGTCTCAATATTAAATGTATGTCTGAGTCATTATTTTGTCATTTTATACTGATTGTGTTCATCAGCAAGGTAATGCAGAGCAACATAACCGTGCTAGACCCTGGGGGGTTGGTTTTTTTTGTCTGGTCCTTTTTTAACTCAGAAGTTGTTTGTATACGGCACTATAATATGATGGGAAGATAACTGCCACTGGAAACCTTAATTCATAGTAACCTGGAAAAATCATAAGTACGGTAGGTCCCACAGAAGATTAAAAGCTTTGGTACAAGCTAAGAGATCTGTAGTTATACATTCATATATCTTAGAAGAGACGCATGTGTCTTTCAGGGTTATGGAGTGAAATATTTATAACCTGAAGTGTAAAAAATATAGTAAACAGCAACTTGAATAAGGTCTTAAAGCAAAACATTCCTGTGTTGTACTTTTTAAGGCAGTCATGGCTAGGCTTCGGGAACGAAGATTTGGGAAGAGCTCTACCCAGGTTTGTTGCAAGTGCATTGGTGGCTAAAAAGGCCAATACGAGATAGGCAAGTCCAGTTGCAAAAGGCACAGCAGAAAGACTCCTTAGATGGTATATTCTGCAAGGCAAGGTTCTTTCTGCGTTGTCTTTTCTCCTCAAGGGTGATCCTGCGTGCTTTCTCAAAAGCATCGGCAGCGTTGTAGATGGTGTGTCTCCAGGCCTCCCGATTGGAGGCCAGAGCAGACCAGTTATGGTGATCAGTATGGCCAAGGCTGAGATGTTGTTTCAGGGAGCCAAGGCTGAGATGTTGTTTCAGGGAGCCAATGTTGCGATGTTGTTTCAGGGAGAAGATATTGTTTCAGGGAGAACTTTTTAGGGCAGTAATCATTACTGATAAAGTTCAAATTTGAAACTGAAGCACGAACAGTTTGGGGTTTTTTTTAATAATTATTTGGCCAAATATTTGTGCTTTTCTAGGAGTTTCTAAACATCTGCAAAGTTTCCAAAAGCACATTTTCTTCTATTCCTACCTTAGAAATACACTAGAATGAGTAGAATTTGGAGTTCAATGAATAGATCTATTATCCTGAATCACATAGTGAGAGTTCATTCCTGGTTCACAACCTGCTCTGTCTTACCCAAGATCTTGATTCAGTGTCTTTCATGTCAGGAACAAATAGGACTTTGATCCTTCTGCTATTGACCTATTCCTCACTTAACGCTGCAAGGGGAAGGAAACAAAGCCAAACCTCCAAACTGAATAACAAACTCAAAAAGAATTCAAGTAATCTTGATATGAAACAGAAGTAATTTTAAAATGGTGTTTAGTTTTTATAGGATAATATTCCCATCTTTACTGACTTTCAGATATTTTTTCACAATTACATACAGCACTGGCATCTAGAAAGACACTCGGACCAAAACCACCATCAATCACCATTTTGCCTAAATTTATTATGTCAAGATTATACCAAGAAACACAGACTGTCTATTAATTTCAGTGAGAACAAAACTGAATTCATAACATAGTAATGATAAGCAGAATTATAGATAACTAAATAGAACGAAAACAGAATGCACAATTATTCAAGTAGGATTTCTACAGTTGTGAAAAATTTACTTGAAACATGTTATTTTAAATCATAACACATATCACCATCAGAATAAAAATTATTCTGTCACTCTAAATATTATGTGTTCCTTTCTTAGATTGTTCATGTTTTATACTGGACCTGTGCACATTTGGTGACACTTCCTTATTATCATTGACTATTGATTTAATTTTATTTAATTTTGATTTAATATTATTCCAGACTCTCAGATATTGTGGGGATTTTATTTGGTTTGGTTTTGCTTGGCTTGGCTTGTTTTTTTAGGAGTAGTGTAGTTTTTTTTTCCCTGGAAAATTATTGTAAATCTCAAAGTTATGTAACTTGTTAAGTGTTTCAGAAGTGATTTATTAATGTGATGCTGACATTCATAGATCAGGCTGCAAGCCCTGTATATGATCACATTAGGGAGAATTTACTTCCATAAACAGTGCCATTGATAACTGCTCAGAATGATAACAGTCTGACCTTAGATGATCCTCATACTTTTGAAATTAAAAATCAGTTTATGAAGAAAGCTTCTACTCTTTCTTGCTTATAGGCAAACAGTAACTTCTTTCTATGTTATGTAGTCCTTGGTAAAGGTAAACCTTATTCCTTTGTACACTCTTTACAAAAAGGACTGATATAAGTTTTATATATTTATTAAGCCTCGTGAGATACATCCTGTCTAGATGAAATTTAGATTCCACTGTATTATGAAGGACAGTGATAAAGATGACAACAACCATAATATTAACAACAGAAAGGCTCAAAAGGCAGATTTGGACAAGATGGCTCAATCGTATTTGCAACTTAAATTAAAAATCATTGCTTGAACAATGATATATTTATTTTCTTTGCCTCCATTTCTTTCAGTTTAGTAATAGAAAAAATTACCTTTCACTTCTCCAATATTTGACGGCTGACAGTAGGAGTGTGCATAAAACCAAAATATTGCCCCTATTTTTGAACATTGATAAACAACATAGCATGTGCTTGTGAAATCAAGTATCTCAAAGAGGACAGTTGGCTGTTTTCTCTATGTGTAAGGAAGGTGCACTGCATGGGTCTTTGTAATGGAAACTTAAGTTGGATCAGATAAGGTTGTGCCCAGATTTTATTTTGCTGAATCCAACTGGTGCATGACTGCTCCTGCATATACATGACCTATCTCTATGGGTTATCTGAAAGCACATACAAAACATCACCCAGCTTTGTAAATTATGTATAAAGGACTGTCCTACATGGCTATGTGTGCATTTGCAGGAACCCTATCCATACACACAGTGATCAATTATGCAGCAAGAACCTATGTGAGAAGTTGCTGAAAGGACCAGATTCTCCCTCCCTGGGTGATTAATGCACTGAAACAAACAAATCTGTGTAGTCACCACAGGAGATACCTGGAGAGAGTCTTCAGGACAGTCTAAAATGCCCTCTCAAAGAGCTCTTTCATCAATGAGTCAAATACTTAATTTTGAAGGTGGCTCTGATTTCAATTACATCATTTGAAGTCCTTCCACTGTTTCAAATAAGTCTGTTAACTCATTTATGCAATGACTGGACAGGGAGTACCTAGCACCATCCAATTAATTACCTGCTCATGCATGAGTGTATAGATGGGCCCTGCTCTGATACTCAGTTACATTACAGTTATAACTGTAGAACAAATTTGAGTTTCACATACAAAATGGCCTTAAGCTGAGAAAGGGGAGATTCAGATTAGATATTAGAAAAAATTTTTTTACTGTTAGAGTGGTCAGGCATTGGAATAGGTTGCCCAGGGAGGTGTTGGAATCACCATCCCTGGAGGTGTTTAAGATGCACCTGGATCTGGAACTGGGTGATATATTTTAGTGGTTTAGGTGTTACAGTGATAGTGCTGCATTGACAGTTGGACTTGATGATCTTAAAGGTCTCTTCCAACCTTGATGATTCTATGACTCTATAATTCTATATCTATAATTAAGTTGCCTTGCCATAGTCCACGAGCTAAAAAAGAGGGAGATCTCATTTCAGTTTTTCGTTTATGGAAAAATCAGTTTATTTTCACCGCGACATGTATGAATCATAGTGTGTTTAATCACTCAGTACCCGAAACATACTCAGGAACTTTTCTATTTCTTACCTATACATTTGCAGTTCAAAGTGAAGTACAATGAAGAAAATCAATTCACTGAGAATTGTTTCCATTAAAAAATTGCCTCAGAGGGGAGGTGTCCAAACCAAAAAATATCAAGGTCAAAGCTATGTATTAGATCTTGGCTATTTACTATAAAAATAATACATGTGTCTATTTTTGTTAAATTCATAGCTTTGAATCCCTTCTGAAGTTGGAAACAGAACATTTCTTATCAGAACCTGAAAGAACTTATTTTCTTGGGGGTTTTTTGTTGTTTTGTTGGGGTGGTTTTTTTGGTTTTTTTTTTGTTACAAAAGACAGTAGGAGTAGAAAGTACTGCAATCTGAGGACTAAGTGTTAACATTAGAATGCATTATAGAAATGGATATCTAAGATTTAGGTTCAGTTCTTGGAGCTTGCTCTTCACTAAATATGATTACCAGGCATGAAGTCTGCATGGCAGTGGCCAGTCCTGTGTACATGGCAGTGTTCAGTGCTGCTAGTTCACATCTCAGGATAACCTATTCTACTGTGCAGTTCTGCCCTTTATTTCTCAGTTAAGAAAAGCATAATGTAGCTAAAATGCTTTTCATTCTAGAACTATCTAATTCAGAAGAAGTCTGTACCAATTCTGGTTCCAGAGATATCTTGCTAAGAGCTAGCTGTACTATCTGTGCTTTGTGCATCACTGCATTATGTATACATTGCTGATGAAAAGCATTTACAAACTAAGTAATTGGCCTGTGCTTCAGTTCCCGATCTGTAAATGGGAGATAGCAGCACTCCTTTTGTCTTTCTCATTTAGACAGAAGTCCTAAGACTCAGGGACTCTTTTATTGTGTTTGCTTAGTAGTTAAATCAATATTATAATTCCATTGCAACAAATAATTGTTAAAAATGAATGGAAACACTTAACCAGCTAAAAACACAAATAAAATTTTATTTGCAATTGAAATTACAGGCAAGTTATAGGAGGTAACCTGTGTGATACATATTCATCCCAGGTGGATCATTCTTAGTCTTTATATTGCAAGATGGGAAGAAATCCAATTTTTCATAGCAAATACTTCACTTTAGCTAGACTGTTAGGGGAAAATATGCCCCAAGTGTTTTGGGGTAGAGATATTTACAACTAGCCAATAAAGCTTATGCTGAGTTGATCAGAGTTACTCCCCTCCAAACCTCAGGCTAATCTCCAAATGTGGTTTCTGACAAGAACAGACAGCTCTCTAACAATTCTTCAATAATTTGCAGACAAAGATGACATATATTTCTGAATTCTGAAAAATATCAACTTAAGGGATTTGTGAACTAGAAACTTTGCTTTTTATGACAGAATGCAGATTTCTCATCTGGCCTTGAACTGTCACATTTTTGGTATGGTCTTTTCTTTGTGTTTTAACTTCATAACTTATAAAAAATTGTAAGATTTTATTGGTGTGCTGACCATGCATCCTCTACACTGTATTTTGTGCTCGAGGGGAAAAATGTTCACTTGCAAAACTGAAACTTGATTTCACGCTTCTTGGAGAAATTCCACATACTTCAATTTACAACTAACACATATAAAAGTTTGAAGCGTGAGATGTAGCGCTCTAGATGTAAGGAAGACTGAGAAGGATACAAATATCTTCCTGCCCTAAATGCGTGTATTCTCCTACAATTAGAAGAAATCACTTCGTAGAACATGGATTTTTACAGTGAATAATGTGCTGGTATAACAAATGAACTAGACTAGGGTTCACAAAATTACAATATATTATTATGACTACATTGATGTTTCAACCATTTTTACCATTTCTGTACAAGAAAAAATTGTGGCATGTCACAAAAATTATAAATATTATTGATTAATCAATGGATTTGAATTTTAAATGCAGAAATATCCAGAATTTACTCTCAAGGCCTGTATTTGTTGTATTTTTCTCATATATTTGATAACAATACACACATTCTGAAAATAACACATGCATTCTATTACAATTTTTATTCATATATCATATCCATTACCACAGTATCTGTTATCTTCTCTTAGTGTACAGGGGACACTGATATAAGTGTTTCAGTACTTAACAACTTGTCTTCCATTAAGAGACTTCAGTTCACAGATGAAAACACACGTGCATTGTACCCACTGTGATTAAGCTATGTTATCACAGATGCAATGTTAAAGGGGAAAGTCAGGGCAGGAAGAAGTGGTTGCTTCAATCAACCTAACAACTAACTAAAAGCCTAGACAAAAGTCCATGTCAAAATCTAACTGTCTAGCTGACATGTCTGTAATTTTTTATTATTTTTTTAAAAGTACTGCCAGGGATTCATGTTTATTCATACACATATTACTTATGCATGCTTTCTGTCTGCCTTTGCCTTTGGTAATCAGACCAAAAAGAATAATTCTCATACAATTGTGAGCAATTCAAGTAAAGGAATGAACTAGATCCTACAAACATACATGCTAGGCTGCACAAGGGAAAGCATGCTGGCAGGTAAAAGGCAGTAATTATTCCACTCTACCTGACACTGTTACAACTTAATTTAGAACATGGTGTCCAGAGTTAGACTATTCCATACAAGAGCATCATTGGCAAACTGGAGAGAATACAACAGGTCATCATAGTGGTCATAAAGCTGAAGCACGTGATATATATAAAAAGTCAGACAGATTTGGGTTCATTCAGCCTAAAGAGCAAACAAAGGATGTCTTCAGCTACCTAACAGAGATTTAAATTGAAGGGACACTTCTCAGAGGTGCACAGTTGTAGGTGAAAGGCAGTGAAAGCCAAGTATACCAGAGTAACAACACTGCATGATAAAGATGGTATAATGCTGGAAAAATTTGCTCAGGGGACCTGTGGAAAATCCACCCAAGGAGGTATTCCAAACTGACTAGGAAAATCCTTGAGTAACCTGGTGTATCTTCAGAGAGCCTCAATTTGAGCAGGAAGTTGGGCTAGATGACCTCCAAGGATCATTGACAACCAAAATGTTTCTATGTTTTCATAACACTATAACAGAAAGCAGTCTCAATATAAATAAGCTAATGATGACTAATAATCTTGACCCTGAATATAAGTGTACTAAAACAGTGTAACTAACTGTGATTTATAAGGATTTTGTAACACCATCATGTCATAATCGGACACAGTTTTACATAATTATGTGAGCAGTATGATCACCAAGGAAGTCAATATGGATGGGTGTAGCTGCATGTAGGAAGTGGGAGCACGAAGTTACCAGAGAACAAGAAAAAGGAATCATAAGTTTGCAAAAAGACAGTACATCTTCTCCAGTATATGAGGAGACTAGCAGGACAACAAAAAGAAGAAAAGCAGCATCAGAAGCAGGGGATGGAAGCAAAGGCATACAAGTGTCAGGTATAAACAAATTAAAATGAGGAAGAAATAAAACAAGCCCGCCTATCTCTCTGATTAGCTTTCAAGTCGGATCATCAACACCTTGGCCACTAAGAGCTACCAAGAGTTGCAGGCACCTTAACCCACCAGCCTACATCCCCTCCACTCTATGTTAAATTCACAACAAATTTAAAAGTGTTAAAGACCAAGATTTTTGCGTTTGTATTTGATGGTTAATATTGTGCAAGAAATTATTACCAGCAATTAGCACTTGCTCAATAAGTGCAATCAGTAAAGTTCAGTTTTAAAATTAAAACTGACCCCTGACTGATCACTCTTTTAACAGTCTGTAATAGCAATCTCTACCGCTCTGATATGAATGTATAAATATATATTTAAAAAAACCCCTGTGAATTTACACACATATTCATATCTATATATATATTTTTTTTTTTTTCAGTTGCAACAACAGAAAAGGAAAGACCCTCCTGACAGTGACTGATTGGTCTTGGTTTCAAATTAGAATGATATCTATTTAAAAAAAAAAAAAATCTTGTCATTACAAATAAGACAGTATACTAATATTTTTTTTTAACCTCGAAATAGGCTGCTTCAGCTGGTTTTGTTTTCACTTGATCTACAGTTACTTGTCATTTTGCTTCTTTTCGTGACCTTCTGCTCTGACTGTAATAAAAGGCAGTTTTAGTAAAAGGCAGATCTTTAGTAAAAGATCAACATCCAACACTTCAAAGCATATATTCCTATAGGTGCACACATTTGAAAAGAACAAATTATTGATAATAATGCCATAATAATAACTGACGTTGTTTAACCTTTAGCTAAAGAAACAAAGTACTTTGCAAAATATGTGTGTGCTACAGATTCTTGACAGAAGAATCAGCTCATCTGTTACTGAAAGTCAGATACATCTTAGTTAGAAAGTAACAGCCTTTTAAAATGTACTGTTACCTTATAGGACATTTGAGGAGAGAAAATAAAAGATAAATCCAATTCAAATTCTATTAACTGTGTGGGTCAAATAATTGAAAATGGCCAAGAAAACACAGTTTTTCTTACTTCTTAAGTCTGATGCAGTTACAATGTGTTATTGGGAAAAGAATGTACAACAAGAATTCATTAAAATTAGAGAGGTAACTCATACTGGTACAGACTAAACTATCCTTGAGATACCTACAGTATCTGACTCAAAATATAAAATATGCAAAAAATAATACAGAAAAATCATAAGAGAGGGAGTGACTTTCGAAATTCTGAACAAGAAGAAAGAATGCAAAATAATTTGTATATGACTGCTGTAATTTGAGGAAAGGGCTACAATGTTTTTCCATCTTCTGAAGTCTTGAGATGAAATTCAAAATTATTTTCTTCATTATCATGCTTCTTCCATGCTCAATTTTTCTCTCTGTTGTCTGTGGATTTTGAAAGGTGATATTTCTTTTTAATTAGTGGTAGAATCCTATCTGCAAAGCTGCTTGGGGACATAGGCTTTCCTGATGTAGGAACAACATAAGTTAATTTTACTTATGACTCCTGAACCATAAATTGCTTAGGACTTCAAAAGCTCTTTAAAACATTTCTTTCTTGCAACAAGTCCATTTAGTAATCTACACCACTAGTACAAGACACATCACGTGGGAACCTAGGCAAAATGAACTTTGGAATGTAGAACAGGTTCTGATGAGTCAGACTGAAAATGGCACCATATAGCTTTATCAGCAGTGTATATGCTGTTCATATAGTAAGGTCAGAAATAGATAAACTCATTATTTTCTTGATTCTTGTATTATATGTGCATTTTACATGCTTTCATCTAAATGAGCTATAGAAGATGGAATTATCTAATGAGCCTTAATAGCAATCATTACATTTTAATGCAGAGTGGAAGAAGTAGACATTTAAAATAGTTTTGTCCCTGCTAATCAGAGTATATACCTCTAAAATATTCTCATCAATTTAAAGATGCTAAAATATACTAAAAATGAGCATACTATTTTTTCAGTAAGAACGTGAGAGAGATTGATTTCATAGTACAGAGAATTGAGTAAAGTTCTGATAAGAATCACACACAATAGAATTTCTAGGAAAAAAAAGGAAGCAAGCTGCACCTGGCATTTGAAATTAAGTTCTACATCTCATACGTATTTATTTTATGTCTCTAGCCTAGAGCATTTGTTGCTGTTCACCTAATATATCAATAACTATTAACTTTTTTTTAAAAAAAAAAAAATGAATATTCTAGGGAGGAGAAAATTGAATGGGACAAACAAAGATGTTTAAAACTAAAAAAAAAAAAAAAAAAGGAAGAAAGCTACTTTCAGAGTGTAAAAACCAAAAGATTACCTATGTGTAAAATTATTTAAAATAAACTACTGCGAAAAAGGCATTACCTCCGAAGATAACCAGGAAGCTTCTTTGTTGAACAGTAACAAGAAGCAATTAATTTCATCTGATTAATTTTTGAATTTTTAATTTTGATGTTTTAAATTTTTTGTGAAAAGGAAATTTTAATGAACTTGAGGTTTAGCTAATGCTGTGCCAGCATTGCATTATCAAATGAGATGCAATGAAAGGGCAAACTTTTAAATACAGAGAGGTTAAAATCAAGATATACTTTCAAGATCATCTACTCTGATTTCTTGAACTAAATATAATCTACAATTTCAGTCAAGTCAAATATGATAGTAGTATGTTGTAAGTTTGGATTTCAAGTTAGTTTAAGAACAAGATTTCAATGACTTCTAACTTTAACTTATTTGAATAAATACTAAAAATGCAGATGCCTGCATTGCATTTTGACATGACTGCATAAATAACATTTTGACATTTTCTCAAAATGCTATTCTAAACCCTCTAGATAAAAATGCCACACCCTATTACTCTCAGATCTATTTATGGGCAGAAAGGAAAAAGACATTAAATATAAAGAACACAAAATAATGTTATTATTCTATAGTGCCTTTGCATGGCAAGGTTCTGGCAGCAGGGAGAGGAGGGGCTTTGAAGGGACAGCCTCTGGGAAAGGAAAGCTGGAGCTGCTACCATGTTGGACAGAGCCATTTCAATATGGTTCCAAACTGGACCTGTTACTAGCCAAAACTAAGCCCATCAGAGATGCTGTGGTGCCTCTGTGAGAACTTATGTAAGAAAGGGTAAAACCACTGCATGGCAGCTGCAAGAGAGAGGGAGAATATATGCACTTATACTCCTGTAGTCCTCAAAAATAGCCTCAGGAAGTTCTGTCAGGTATTAACAGGTGACAATAGTTGTACTGCACTAAATGCACTTTTCTTCATTTTACCTAATTTTACTGTCACACATTAGTGACAGCTGAGAAGATCAGGATTGGACACAGCATGAGGAAACACACCAGAGTGTATCTCAACCTGATTCACCAAATATAGAAAGAAACCAGTTATTTCTGCAGTGATATCCTCTATAAATTGTGACAGCAAAGATGTGATCCAGGTTTAGTAAGATAGACAATTGTAAGTGAAGAAAAATTATCCTAATTGCTAAGAACCCCACCAACAAGGAGATATCACTGTTTCTCAGGCAGATATAATCATATGGCATATGCACGTCACAAATTACTTTTTGTATGTACGAGGAATAGTGATAAAAAGAAAACAAAAGAGCACAGTCCCCTAAAGATACGCTGAGGATTTTTTTTCTCTGTCCTTACTGAACAATGTCTCCCAGGAATAAGAAATTTATACACAGTAATAGTTAAGAAAAAGAAAACCTTTACAAAGAGTATAGTTCTAAAAGTCAAGCCTCTTTTCCTGTTCTAATGGGGAAAATCCATCTAATGAACTATTTAATTGAGTTTAAGAAGACTGTTTATAGTTAATCCTAAATGCACTAATAGGAAACCTAAGGGTTACATTCAATGTTAGTTTTGCTCCCTTTGGATATTACTCATAATTACAGTTTGCTTCTTAATTATTATTCCTCATGTATTCAATTTATGATTAAGAACAAAAGTTTGCCCTGAAGGCTGAAAGTGCTGAGGTGGACACTGGTGAATCAGCAGAGAGCAACTCCTTCAACAGTGTGCTTCTACTCAGAAGCAGGCAAAAATCAGTTTTGCACTCTAATCATGACATTCAGGGCTCAAGAGAAGGGAGTACTACTACAGCAAGAGAACAACCTCTGATAACTCTTTAGGGAAAGGGTATTAGAGACACAAATCTATAACTCTGAACCAAACACTTTTGTAGTTTCATTGAAGAAAATATGATGTGTTGGTAATTAGAACAGTTTTGTCTATCTAATGCATGTATTGTGCAGTCATAAGGTACTCAATTTTTATGTCTTCTGTTCTGCTGCTCTACTTTCCGCTACTTAGGTATATTATACAATATTGTATATCTGAGTGTTTTTTCTTTGTAGCTTTTATGAAAATAATTTTAAAATGAAATTTTTTGAAAAGGTGCTCAGAGAACAAAATTAGTGTTTTATTAACCTCTTCTGTAATTTTATGCAGACTAGGAAGAAACTATGTATGACAGTTTCTCTAGAGTAAAGCAGTATATTTCTGCTACAGAAATATGTTGTTTCTGAACAGCATTGCCTTGCATTTCAAGAACTACTGGATTGATCACACCAGCTGTTTCGGATTTTTTTTTTTAAACTGTTCCTAATGATCTTCTGGGGTGGGAATATGGACAAATAGTTCTAGGAATACTAGTGCTATAAAGGATCTAGTAAGCACAAAACACAAAGTAGTACAGAGCCATACTGCTGAGCAGTTAAAAATTAGCCAGGTCTTAAAAGCAACCTTGTCTAGAGAAAATCACATATCTTTGCTTATCCTAAAATAAATACTTTTGAAATGTAAGAAGTCTTATTTTGTGCTGAAAGTTACTCAAAAAGACCTTAGTCCATTTGGAATTTCTGGGTTGATATTCATTCAAAGATACTCACAGGCAATAGTCACAAACAAGCTTTACAGAGCTTTTCGATGTATCTTGTCATCACAACTCACATAAAATACCAGCACAATATTTAGGACAAAATTCTGAAGGCTCCAAGGTCTCACCTTCCCTGTTACATTCTCACACCACTAAGCCTAATCAATATTCCTATATAGCTCAGTCCATTTACTAAAAATTAGACACTCTTGGCACAGAATTCCAAAAGTACTTGTAATACTGAATGTCCTCCTGCGCATATTGATTCTGGAGTTTTTATCTTTTTTATATATTTATAACACAACTTTAAAATATCATCTACATATTTCCCTATAAATTCATAAGAGGCCCTATTACTTCGCTTTAGATTCAAAACAGTAATTAAGATATCATAAATAAAATTTTGAAACCACCAATGGGATGTCTATAAACAGCATGCGTATATATACATATGCATTCAATTTTATTTCAAACCTAACAGCTAAGATGAAATGTCCAACATGTAGACAAGACTGATGATTGATGACAGAAGGATGGATTTTTTCTTTCCTTTTTGTCTGTAAATTTTCTTTGTCTTTGGGATTTGTGTGTGAATTCAGTAGCTTGTTACTTCCTCAAGGATTCTTTCCAACCAAAATGTCTGTCTGCTGAAACTGAACACTCAAAGTGCTGCCATTAAGCCACAAGAAACAATTTTCATAGAGAGCTATTTAAGTATTCTAGAGCATTTTTGTGTCAGACAGGCCTTAGGGTATTTGTGATTTGTATAGTTTTAACTGGAACTTAAAAAACCCACAAATGAAAGCATAGCTGATAGCACAGATATTTCTCACTGTTGATACCAGATTCTTGTCATACAGTATTCTTTTGGGGGGAACTCTGTTTTCTTTAGTCCACACTGAGCTGATAGTTAAAGGAATCCATAGGAAGTTGCTCTCAAGGCAGGAATACTTCTCAAGGGGAATGGTGATGAAATATAGCTTTTCATAAAGTGTTATGAAATTCAAGTTCAGCTGTGGCTCCCTTTTGCCCTGTTTGTCAATATTGAACTCAAACAGTAAATCAATTGCTATTCTGTGGGATTTAACTAATAATCATTACACTATGCAAGAAGGTTTTTTGTTTTTTTGTTTTTTTTTTTTTTAATTTACATTATTATCTTAGAGGGAAGGTGGGCTTCAAAAGTGTTTTATCTCATACTAAATATTTCTATAGCTACTATGAAACACCTCATTGTAACAGATGAAAACAAAAGTATGGAAAATTCTGTGTCTCCAGCATTATTACTCAATCCTGATTTGGAGGGACAAATTAGAAAAGGGACAGATTAGAAAATAGAGACTTTTTTTGGAAGCGTTTGGTCTTTGGCCCGATTAGACGATATTCTATATGAACTTGTACTGGCTTGTGAGGCAGATCATAAGACTCGTTAGGACACTGAAGGATTTTCTCTTTATGTCCCATATATTAACTTTAAAAATAGCATTAGTATCATATGCATCATATGCATCTATAAAACAATTATAACTTATATAGTATTTTAAGGATGGAGTATATGATTGAGTTGAAATAGCAATGCTAAATGGGGAATATAGTAAAAATTCTGGAAAATAAATAATGGTTGCAAAATAAGGAACCTTTTTTTCCCTTTCACTTCATTATTATTCCTGATATTATAAATTATTTTCAGAAAGGGGAAAGGCTTTTTCATATTTTTTGATATTAAAAAAAGGATGTTTTCTCTCAAAAGCAGAGACACTTGAAAATCTCAGGCAATATATAATGTCACATAGAATATGCTAAAGCATCAGAATGGAGAAAGGAATTTAAAAGTATTATTTTAATGTATGTTTTTGTTTTGGTTTAATTTCTTTTTTTTTTTTTTAAGTTACTAGTATTAGAGCTTTCTCCTCAGACTTGCAAGGTTTATAGTATGGAAAATCAGCTTAAAAACAAACACAAGAACTGGGGAAAGTTAAGGTTAAAAAAAGGTTCAAAATGAGAGGTGCCTCTGCTTAGAATATTCCATCGTGTCCAGGTGTTTCAACAATGAAGTCTTATTTAAATTAGTGCTTCTCGGTTTTCTTTTCGATACAGAATACAACTTTTAGGTGTTTGAAGAAGAAAGAGGTATCGTTTTGCTGAAGGGCACTTACATTTTCAGCCAGAATAAAACCACTGTGTGTGGTCACCTATGTTCTGAAATGGAACAGAATAAAAGAACAGAAGAGGCATGAAAAACTTCACCTTTTCGCCTTTTTAATTATTTTGTGTGTGTCGAGGGGTGCATTGTGTTTATTCACCAGTCAAAATTTTACATTTCTCTTCAGTGTAACTTTATTTTTTAAAGGGTTTTTTATAAAGTTTGTTATAGACAAGGTGAAATTTCTCATGCTTTTTCCCCCTAATGACTCAGCTTTGTCTTAGACTCTTCAACCTATAAATAATTAAAAAAAATAAACACAGGAATTAGCATACAGGATAATCGCACATAGTAGGATGACAAGAAAAAAAAACAAAATATACTATAAATTTACTGTCTTTACAATATAAGCAATTAATAATTCAACTGGGTTTTTTTCAAAAGTAGTTAATAGAATATATGTCTGTCCTTCTAATCTTTTAATACACTTGAAAGTATTTAAAAATTAACATATTAGAAAAAAAAATGGAAAATTAAAAGGCAAAATTAGTATGTCAGAAAAATCTAGTGGAAAAAATGCAGAGGATAACAGGGTTATGTTGGCAACCCAGTGGAGTGGATGAGCTGTAATAGTATTCCAATAATTGGCACACTGAGGTGCTGCACAAAATTTTTAACATGTAACATTTCCATTTGTAAACTCTACATGTCTTTTTTAGTACTGAAGTATTCCGAAATTCATTGGTTACTGGAAATTCTTACAGTACAAAGAACACATTAACCTTAGAAATTCTTTCTAAACATACACTAGTACAAACTTTAAGGACTAGAATTCTAATTTTCTTCTGTACTGCAGCCTTTTGGGAGGGATTATGAAGTGCTAAAGTACTTCTTAATGGTGAGAAATCTGTTTATTGGCTCCTGTAATACAGCTCTTTCCAAATTCAGAAGAAGGTATATATGGCTGCAGTTATAATGGTCATATGAGAGCTGTTTCTTCAAATGCTACACGGCAAATGTGGAAAAAAGAGAATAGTGTTTGGGGAGGGAAAAGCAATTTTATAGTAAAACGAGGTTAATGATGATATCAGGCCAAGAGAGTCGGAGTTGTTTAGCCTGGAGAAGAGACAGCTCTGGGGAGACCTTAGTGCAGCCTTCCAGTATCTAAAGGGGACCTACAGGAAAGATGGGAGGGACTATTTATCAGGGCAGACAGTGGTGGGACAAGGAGTAATGGTTTTAGACTGAAAGAGAGTAGGTTTAGATGATATATTAGGAAGAAATTCTTCACTTATGAGTGTGATGAGGTACTGGAGCAGGTTGTCCAGAGAAGCTGTGAATGCCCCATCCCTGGAAATGTTCAAGGCTAGATTGGATGGGCCTTTGAGCAACCTGGTCTAATGGAAGGTGTGTCTGAACATGGCAGAGGGGTTAGAACAGGATAATCTTTCAGGTCTCTACCAACCCAAACCATCCTAAGATTCTATGATTTCTCCTGACTGACAATTGAATGAAAGATACAAGAAGAGGAATTTTCTTTTTTTAAAAGATTTTTATTATCTTATTTTTTTTGTTTTTATTACTTTGAAAAAAAATTAGTGTCAAGAAATAAGGTATTTGATTTTCAAAATAATATCTGAACTTTATGTTTTTCCTTTGGGTAAAAATATACATGTGATGGATTTGAAGATATTTTTATTCCTTCAAAACCCTCTATACATGCATATAATTCAAATAAATAAATAAATATTTATTTTCACTTTATTAAGAATTTCAGAAACCCTCATGAAACTTGGACATTTCTTGAGTGAAGGTTATTGAGTGATAGAAATTACATAATGAGACAATCCTTACAAGTTAAGACTAGTCCATTTTACTAGTGAAAAAGAATATCTTTTAAGATATAAATCGGGATTATCTTTCATGTAGCAACAAAAAAATAAAACCAAAAAACAAACCAGACAAACAAAGAAAAGCAATCAAGCATCTTAAGATTTTCTTCTGAAGAAATATTGTATTATGCTTTGCACAACAAAAAAAGGATTTAGTTTTTAATATAAAGGGTTACATATTGAAAGTTACTAGGCATATAATAGAACAAAATTAATAGTTTATACTACTTCTAGTTTCCTTGTTTTACTGATTTTACTCATTTTTCATAAGTGAAGACTTCTGAAAAGGAGAAGGTTAAGCTTTTGTCTAGATTGTGAAGAATGTATATACTGTGATAATGAGTAATATAAAATATTTAGTTCTGTCCATAAAAAGATCATTCTATTTGTTTGTAGGAGCTAGGAAATTAGATCTTGTTGTTTGACTTTCTGAATAATGAGCAAGTTATTACAAAAATAATAGACTATATTAGGTAAGCACATGAAAATAATTTTAAAAAATGAAGTAACAAAATTTGAGAACTTTTTAATTCTAAAGATAATGTAAAGAGATAATAATAAATTTTATCATAGAAGACATTTTGTTGGCATAGATAGGATTGTTTGGGGAAAATTATTACAGTTATGAAGGAGTGTTGTCCAATACTAAAATATAAAATTTTGAAGAGTTATTGTGAGCAAAATGAGTGTTATAAAATTCCTTGCTCCAAATTGCATAAACCTTTGGATTTTTACAATTAGATTTTACAAACTACTAAAACTGGTGAATACATTTTTAATTCAAACTGAAAGTTATGCACTTCCATGTCCTTTGGAAGATGCCACAGGCACTTTACTGGAATAGAAGGAGAGGAAATTGGGGTGGAATGACATGAGGTCAAATGCAACTGCTGAGCTGTTGGATGGGGCCAGAATGTTTTCTTGGAAACCAAACGAATGAAGGAAATTTTATATCAGGTAACTGGTTAGCTAGTTGTACTTACTTGCAGTATAAATGTGTAAGAATAATTTCTTTAACGAAAAAAAGATTTAGAACTGTGGGTGTTAGTTGTATGTAAACTAAACTGGAAAGTTTGGATTAAGATAAACTTTATTCTCAATACTGAGTGCTTAGGTTCATTATGTAATATGAGATCTGCTTCATCTGATTATGAACTCTTATTCAAAGCAGCAGAGACATTGTTTTGTATTTTATGTAGAGAATAAAGGTAAAACCCAAATTACCCTAGTGTTAATAGTCAAAACAGGTAACAGTACAGGAGCTATTCCATACTCTACTACAGAAATAGAGGGTAAGAACATTGTTTGGATCTCAGAAATTATGAAATTATTCTTACAGAGGAAGAAGTTGATGTACTAGGAATTCATTATCTAGAGGAATATTCTGTTCCTTAGAAAATGGAACAGTGGTTGAAGCTTAGGTGTTTTACAGAGTCAAAAAAGATTATGTCAGGTGTTAAAGGATCTCATCAAATACATGAGGTTTTTCAAGATAGATTAAACCAAATTCATAACATTATTCTCCAGAATCAGAGTGGAACACTAAAGGATAAAATCATTTTATATGACTGCCTTTTTTATTATTATTATTATTTCAATTAAAACAAATGGATGTCATAAACCAAGAAAAAGATGTGATGTTTTGACTAAATGTTGAATTTTCATTTAGTATTTTTAATCACATTGTGATCCTTTCCAGCTTCTCACATTATTACCTTGGCTCTTCCCAGGAATTCATAAGTGAAAGTTAATTTTAGGTTTGTTCACATCCCAGGGAAAGTGTGATGATTAACAATGCACTGATTGCTCTCTAATAACTATTTGAGTATACTCTTATCTTACTTAAGAATGGAAGAAATATCATCAAAAAGTGGCTTTTTTTTTTTAATTTATTTTTAACTGCCTGAATACAATGAATCAAAATAATATAGTCCATGATTATCAAGCTGGCTAAACATTAGTCAATTTAATAAGCAGTGTCATTCAAACTACCATGATTATATTTAAATTAAAAGCTAACAAAGCTCATAAGTTTTATGAAAAAAATGTATGAAAAATGCTCATTAAGAATTATGTGTATTTTAGGACAAAAAATAAATGCATGGAGTACCTGTCTTCTTTGGTTTTTTTCCCCCCTTACCTTTTCGTAGTATCTTGCATATGTAACCATCGTTGTACCAGGATTTTTTTAACATTGTTTGAATTTTAATCAATATTTTTTTCTAGATCTGTCAGTCACTAAGTAATTTCAGAATTTTTCAAAAGGAAGAAACCATATCCTTACCAAGTTATAGTTTGGGGTTGGGGTTTTTTGGGTTTTTTTGGGTTTTTTTTTAGTTTTGCATATCTTTTATTTCAAAGGATAAAAAAAATATTGTTTGTTAAAAGTTTTAAGAATAAATATCTTGATGATGTGGCAATTTGTTGATCAAATCCCATGTGGTTCTTTTATTTGATTATACAAGACTTTTTCACACAGTGGCTAGTCATCTTCAAGTTCATTAGTATTATTAATTTATTTTACAGGTCTATATAGAATACAGAGCTTGACATTGTCTGCCTGGGAAAATAAACTGTAGAATCAAGAAGAGTTTTAATTTCAAATTTCTGTGATTTTATAAATAGATGAAAGTGTTATTTAAATGAAAGAAGTGGGAAAATTTGCAATGCATAAAAAGAATCATTGAAGGTATCTGGCAGAAATCAGATTTTTGAAGAGAACTTTCCTTCATTCTTTTGGGAAAATTTTAAGAACATTTAATGGAAATCTTAATAAGTTCTCACAGGACCTTGATTCAAAGATTAATATTTCCCTGGATGAATGAAATCCATAAAAATTATCCCCCAAAGGAACTGTAAGCTTCAGGATTTTTTTTTCAGGCACGTAACAACTGTATTTTTGCTAAGCTATCGTTATATTTACATGTAAAAGAATCACAAAAATGTATGGTTTAACTATAAAGAACCATATCTCATTTTGCCTTTCTCAAGGGACCCAGTACTGAATTCCACAGAGGATTTCCCAGAGACAAAACAGCAAATTTAATCCTGATTGTATTATCTTTTAATCAACATTTAATCACGTTTTTATTGTTTTATATAATAAAGTCTGATCTAAATTCTGAAGATTTCCTGTATGTTGACAGGCATATGACTACTAATGGCTCCTGAGACTTAGAAGAATTTATTTGTCAACATTTTAGTTTTGGAGGTTTTTTAAGTTCTCGAAAAATTTGTTTTTAAATGAACTAACTGATTGAGACAGCTAAATTGCTCTCAAAAGGTTATATAAGGAAACTGAAAAATCACTTTTCTGTCACTAGGCAAAATTCTAAAAGCTATTCTACTCAATGGGTATTCAAGTTGCAAAAATATTGTAACAGAAATATTCTTGTTTTGTGTATGAACATTCAATTCATTTTTCTGATTACTGCAAAGCTCTTAATTTTGACATTTTAAACCAAAACAGTCAAGATCTGTTCTCCAATACTGGGATCCTATCAGGATACAGATATTTTTAAATTCTGTATTTCAAGTATTATTAGACTGCAAAAATACAAATAAACTGAATGTCTACATATTTTTTAGATTTTTATTTCTATTGCTAGTGTATGAAAATTATATGATAGTTGTGTTTTAGATATAACAAGGATAAACTCAGGGGGTGCTGCAAATTTACACACACATTTAAGAGTTTTAATACATTTCTAACTCTCTAAGTCTAAGTAATTTCATCACGTAGTAGACTTTTAAGCTCAATCATACATTTCTGAAAGGGCTTGATTAAAAAAAGAGTGAACACCAACATACTAATTGTACTGTGTGGTATTGTAATAACATACTTCTTTTACAGAAAAGTGCGTTTTCAAAAGTGATTTGACCTTATAGTACTGTTACATAGGTTGGTACCATAAAGAGTGATATGAATTCACTGCACTAGGAGAAGTCTGATGCTGAAAGGCCCTAATCAGTAGTAAAAAAACCAAAAAAAACAAACTAAATGTTACTGCCTGTAATATAGGGAGAAAGAAAAAGCAGTGCTAGGTAATTTTAAAGACTACCATATGCCTTCAGGCATTTTGATTTTCATAGAGATCTTCAAAATTTCTAAGTGTTATTGAAATTTATTTAAGTGTTTTACTAATGCTGGCATGTTGATTGTTTGTAGTGGGTGTAATGGGTCTTTGTGCTGAGTGTTTTAGTAAAATGCTTTTCATCAGTTGTATGTTGCCTGTTATATGTAAAACCTTTTACCAAAATGTCCTATTTTTCTAACTAAATTAAAAAAAATTNTAAAAAAACAAAAAAAACCAAACTAAATGTTGCTGCCTGTGATTAGGGTGTAATATAGGGAGAAAGAAAAAGCAGTGCTAGGTAATTTTAAAGACTACCATATGCCTTCAGGCATTTTGATTTTCATAGAGATCTTCAAAATTTCTAAGTGTTATTGAAATTTATTTAAGTGTTTTACTAATGCTGGCATGTTGATTGTTTGTAGTGGGTGTAATGGGTCTTTGTGCTGAGTGTTTTAGTAAAATGCTTTTCATCAGTTGTATGTTGCCTGTTATATGTAAAACCTTTTACCAAAATGTCCTATTTTTCTAACTAAATTAAAAAAAATTTCTCTTATAGAAGAGTGTGCGGCTACTTCTCCAGGCACAAATTCGAGGTTATAATGAATCAAAAGACTTAAAGAGCCTTAAATTAAATGTAACTGCTCTGAGCATCTTACAGCTTAAGATGTGGAATGTAGCAGTCATTAGGCGTGATTATGGTGGTACTAAGTTGACGGTTGAACTAGGTGATCTGGGAGGTCTCTTCCGACCTTGATGGTTCCGTGAAATGGTCTAAGATGTTCACAGGTAATTAATTTTTCATTTAGCTGAAAGCCAGAATTTTTCAGTTAAACTGATATAAAAATTAGAAATTAAAATAATTAAATGAAACTTGTTTAAAAGGTCCTTTTGCCCTACTCTTATTTGCGTAAGATAGTACAAAAAAAAGGAGACCTCTTTGATTCAGCAAAACAGGGCAGTAGCCAGTTCAAAAGAAATGCATGAAAAAAGAAGTCTTCAGCAAATTAAAGAAGGAAGGAAAAAGAGTTAAATTAAATGTGGTTATGCAAGAGTACAGTGTCTGTAAGGTGGAAACACAGAAGAAAGAACTTTTATAAGGAATAAATGATCATGTTAGTGCATAAAATTGCTTGTATACTGCCTTCCATACCCCATAGTGGAACACAAGATTCCTGGATTTCATCATTTCTCTTCTAACAGCCAGTATTACTAAAATCCCTAGGTAAACTTACATTACTTTTCTGCATTTTAGACCAAGGAAAAAAAAAAAAAACAGCATTCTGATAATTTTCTCCTTTAACTAAAACTGCAGAAGGTTTTACTCATGTTACACACATAGGAGCAGACACATTCACTGTAGGTATGTTAAACGGATGTAAAATCTGCATGTTCAACTTCTAATTTAATAATAACTAGTTCAGTATCTTTTATAATTTTTATTTGATGGTGTATTATAATAATACACCAAAATGTTATATCTGAATGCCTGGAATAGAAGTTTCTTGGTATTAAATTAGTGTTTATGGAAAAGAATTTTTTGTCTACAGATCATATGTTTCAGGAAGAAGGCTTCCCAAATAAAAGATGCTAAATAAAAGAAAACAAGCAAACAACCAAACCAAACCAAACCAAACCAAACCAAAACAAACAAACAAACAAAAAATCCCTCAGAGTTAAAGCAAAGAAAAATTGTGTTCATTAACTAGTTTCTGTCACTGGTTCTTTTCAGAATTGCCATGCTAAACATCAGAATATTTCTTAGTCATCAGTTACCTGTGTTTTTATTTTTCTGGGTGTCTGATCTGAGATTGTGAATGACTCATTTACAGCTGTACTAAGCACTCACTGCTGCAGTGTTGCTCAATGCAGGACGTTTTTAACATATGATGTAATTTATTATATTAGATAGACTGAGAAATCAGGTTCTACATAGTCCCAAACTCAGTACCCAAGACATGTAGATACACTTTAGACACTTACCTGTCTGTACTTCAGATCTCCGTAAAACAGGTAATATTACGCTCTTCCCTCCTATGGCCATTGTGAAAATTCATTAATGTTTTGAGTCAATTAGAGACAAAAGTGATATTAAATGCTATAGAAAGTCTATCTAAGTTTGGGTTTTTTTTTTTAAGAGAAACAGCAAATAAGATCTGGAGCCAGAAACTGAACTGGAAAGACAAAGTAGATAGTCAAATATTTCTCATTAGTTAATTGTCATCAACTCTATTCAACAGGTAGAAGATCTATAGAAAAAAAAAAGTAAATAATTATGAAGCTGAAGTCTATATCATATTATTCACATACAAGTGGAAAGAATTGTATTTCCTAACTTCAGAATACTTGGTTTAGCAGCATGGATAACTTGTTTCAGTATATTAAGGGCGGGGATGAGATTTTTTTGCTATGCTTTTGAAATTTGGCTCTTTGAAAGCAAAAAGCTTATAATATTTTTGTAAAACAATTGAAATTTCCTATCCAAAGACCACAGGTACATCTTGATTAATTGATATTTTATTCCTCTCATAAAACCAAGGAACTGGTCAAAGTATATTAAACCACGGTTTGCTTTAAAGAAATATGTATTCATTCCTCAAGTCTTCTTTGGCAGTACTTGAAAGACTAACATTGAAGTTTCCTGTGTTTTACTTTCATGATGTTTATTAGAATTGTAAATAATTTTTTATAATTACTTTTACAATCACTGTATGGATACAAAATGGAGAAACCTTTTCCCAGCTGGAAATTGGATGTGAATTCTCTCTGTGAGCATTTGTCACTTGTTTCAATGTCTTCCATTTTTTGAAACTATTATCACAATTATATTTGAAAAGGATTACTTCTGTTTTCAGAGATGATTCTCCAAAGAGCAGCTGAATTTAGGCATAAATAGGGGAGTTTAAGTGGAATTTGTCTTATGATCCACCATATTATTCCTATATTTACAGGTCAGATACACAGAACAAAGCAGAACTGCTTTACTTAAGTATTCTCATTTTTTCCCTCCTGTCTGACTTCATTTCATGTCACTTTCTTCACTAGTCATACATAGGTGATTCTTGGTCTTTCCAACAGTCAAACCAGAGGGATTTTTCTGTGCTAACTGAACTGATACTGCACATGAATATATTATCTATGAATCCCAATATTCGATCCATAATTAAAAGGAAAAATATTTTAGAGTAATCATTTTCTATTATGGGTTTCCCTTCATGTTTTTAAGGCTCCACTGTAGCTTCATCTACTCTGCATTTTAAAAAGATACCTACTTCAAGAGTCTATTCTATTCCATATATGATTGCAAGCAAGCAACCATTGTTTGAAGTTAACCTGCAGTAACATGGTGGGATATGTGGTAATTTATAACCCGATCATAAATTCAGGTTCTGGTATTAACAAGTATCTGGGTCACCTTGGTCTGACAACTTTTAAGGGGAACAAAGAACCAGAATTATCCTCCTTGTCTCTTATTTACATATGAAATTTTTTAGCTTTTTTTTTTTTTTAATCATAAGAACAGAAAAACAATAGTTCTCAATGACAGCATTTGCTCCAGTCAAAACTTGGTTAATGACACTGATGTTGTCCTCCATCTGCTGTTCTGTTGTCTCTTCCAATCCTTTTAACAAATGTCAGTTTTCTAGTGAATGGATTCTTCTCTGTCAGTGGTGTCATCAATTTGTTGTCATAGGCCTGCAGCTTTGCTGATACATCCACTAACAATGTCAAAACCAAGTGTTTTCCATTTAGGGCTTACTTATTTTTCCTCTCAGATAAAGACAGTATCAGAGAGAGGAGTTTGTTTTCATTTTCTAACTCCATCTTGGCAAAAATTTATCGAAGTCAAATCATGCTGCAGACTTATGCAAGTGCTTCATTTTTTTACTGCAAAGAAATCTTATGCTTGTATACTTATGGACTGAGGTTTTCAGTTGCTGTTGTAGGATATTTTATCTTATGGACATAGAAAGAGGTATATGACAATGGCACTAATTTGTTTTTTCTTGATTTTTTTGGTTGTTTCAAGAAATGTGTTTAGTGTTTCTGTCTCTAGGGAAAAAAAAGCAAACAGCAGCATAAACTGCTGGATAGGTTCAATCATAATTCTAAATAGTAAATTATATTTTTAATCAGAATCATACACAGAAGGAACCAGATATTGATCAAAACCAAAACCTTAAAAAAAACCACACACACCACCCAAACTGACAATTTTCAATGTGATGCTTTCTTCCAGAGGGAATCATTAACACTTCAATTTTAAAAACAAAATAAAATGAAACAAAGGAAAACAACCACAAAATACCATGACCAACAGCAACAACAAAAAAGTATTTCTTTTACACAAGAGCAGTCTGGAAGTTAAGTAACCCTACCTGTTACTGAACAGTTAACTTAAAGGCCTGTAAAATTTAGGATATGAAGAAAGGATAAGTATTAAAATATTCAGTCTAAATTATCATTGTAGAGTATCAATGCCCATATATTTTAAAAATATTGAATAATAGTTACAATACTATAATATCCTAAACTCTTAATCCAATTATGGGAATACTTTGAATTCCAAAACACCTTATGCCTTTCATTTCTTTAAAAGATTTGTTTATGACGTTTCATGCTATAAAAAATATGCATATATCCCAAAGATTTGTCATTCTATTTTTTGATGATTTCCTATAATCCAGAATGAATACCAAATATACAGACAGGAAGCAAGAACTGCTTTTGTCAAAAAGAAGTCATATCTCTATGTATTTCTATGATTTTATAGTGAAATTTGGGGTTCTACAACTGCAACAGGGAAATGTGTCAGCTAATACAAATGTGAACATGTATGCTGAGCTCTAAAAGAGACAGAAGAATTATGAAATCACTATTAAATAGGTAGAAGTCCACAGTGCAGGAGCTTGAAGTGCAAAAAATTTTTTTCTTTTTTTCTTTTTTTTCCTTTGTCTTAATTCTGTTTAAGGACAGAATAAATCAGTAAGGAAAGAAAGGAAATTAAGAAACAGGAGAAAAGAGAGAGAGAAAAGAAGAGATATGGAGTAAAGAAAGAGATTAGAATATCAGAAATATAATTAATGCCAGTACCCTTCACATGGTGATGGCCAACGAAAAGAAATAAGAAACTCTGCTCCCATACTTATGTAGTTTGGCCACCATGGCCACCTCTCCCAGGTAGGACATCTGGCTCATCTGAACACACAGTGCCCTCCAAGCCAGAGGCTCCAGGGTGTGGGTGGGCTACCGGGTGGGCTTCTTTGACAGCTCTGCCACATGGCTTCCAATAGTGCTTTGGGGCTTCAGGCCTTGTGTGTCCCGTGGCAGTCTGACCATGAGGACTCCGACCTGGCCCCTCCTCCCCCAACACACACATAAAAGTTGGTTGATTCAATCCAATAATTAAATAATCCAGTGAGACATGATCTGCCTTGTGTGAGAATCCAGTCTCTCACACAAGTTGAGAAAATTGTCTCCCTGCTTCCTCTTAGCCTTTGTAAAGCAAATAAAAAGTAAAGACCAACTAAAATCTTGCTTAGTGATATATATTGGTCAGTGATCATGTAAAACCTACACATTTTTAGTGTGTAGTTCTGCCTGTTCTTCATATCAAACCTAACTGGTGTAAATGTCAAGTTTTGTGTTTGCAAATATGAAACATACTGATGTAACATTTCATGTAATCTTGTTTCAATTTCTACTTTAAAAAGAACATTTTCTTCAAATGCCAGTATTGACAGCCATGTACTTACATTCTTACCACTGCTTATGTGAAGAAAAAAAAAAAAAAAGCAAACAACATGTGGGAAAGAGCCAACTTACTTGGAAGGGTTTATTTAAGATATGTCACTTTGCCAGTATTTTGAAATGTCAACTGTCATGCAAACAAGCCTGAAGCAGTATTTTAGCACTTATTTATTAGATGAGCAGTAAAAGAGACACATTGGTTATTGAAAAACTAGACATTGCTGCATGCCTACAGACAGGTAGAGTTATGTAATTCAACATGTCATATATGACTGAGGTAAATCACCCAACCTCCCACTCCAACATCCAATGGTTTTAAATATTTATTTATTTCAGTTGCACACTTGAATACAATGCTCATTAACAGAGACTTTATTGTCCATGAACATTGACAACAGGAACTAAATCCCAAAGACAAATGCATGTTTACTATCAGAAATGACCAAACTAATCAACCATGAATTGAGAAACATATGTCTTAGGCTTGTATTTTGTATGTGATACTCCTAATACACTCTGAATCTCACATCAAGGACACCTATCAGACCACCACTGAAAAATTATGGAAAAATAATTAAAAATTAAAATAATTAAAAATTTGAAAGTTTTTTCATTAAATGTGAGTTCAGTTAC
Organism: Oxyruncus cristatus; assembly: GCA_013399855.1. Taxonomy (NCBI): domain Eukaryota; kingdom Metazoa; phylum Chordata; class Aves; order Passeriformes; family Cotingidae; genus Oxyruncus; species Oxyruncus cristatus. The sequence goes on along the minus strand of VXAY01000769.1, from coordinate 561,982 downwards.
AGTGAAAGATGCAGAATCTAGAACTAAAATACTCTGTCTTATATAACTTGTTTGAGTTTGATTTAGAAAAACTTCTTTAAAGAAAGTATGCCACCTCATCTCTGAAGATTTACCATAAGGTCAGAAGGTATTGCCGAGGTTAAGCAGGGAAATATGATCCTTGGGCTCAGAAGGAGAATACAAAGAAGGTTATGCAATTTTCTCATTGCATATAACATCACCATATCCAGTGTTTGGCTTTGCATTTTTTAATTTGTCAAGATTGCAGAGCATTGAAGAAAGGACACTTAAATGATCAAAAGCACAGAAAACAATGTTCATGTTGGGATATTCAAGAAATTCAGTCTAGTCAGTTTATTGAAGAGAACTTTGACAGAGTACTTGATAATTTGATTCGGAGATATAACAAAATGTAGAGACTTTGAATAGATTCAAATTCCACCTTGAACATAATTGTATTCCTTAACAATTAGGGTAATTAAGCACTAAATGAGGATATCAGTAAAAAAAATGTATACTCAGGACTTTAGGGTCCCTAAAAACAAATTAGATATCTTTTGCCTATCTTATGCTTTAATTCAGCCTCTAAAGAAAAAAAAATATGATGTGTAGTGGGTTTTTTTTACATAAATACATTATAGTGCATAATCATATTCTAAATGAAACGAATAAATGAAAAATATGATAGTTTCCAAGATCTTGGATGTTTTCTTATTATTGTCTATGTCTATCACTAAAATACAAGGAAATAGTAAGAACAAGAATATATATGTGTGAAGTCTGAACCATGTCAAAACACATGGCAATATCAGCCACCATTCTATGCAGTGGTATCACCACTCCTGAACCTTCCCATTTTTTGTACATATCTCTTATAGATGGAGATTAAAGATAAGATTTGAGAAAAGAAAATGAAGTACCATTTAGGTTCTTATAGTGATTTTCCAGACCTGATGAAGAACCCCAGAAGATATGTAGGACCTGTAATATCTTGCAATCACTGGAAAATAAATTTTGGAGAGAAGATATGAAAAAGTCTAAGTGCTTTCAGCTACCTACACATCTGTTCCCAAAATCAGATGCTAAAGATGGGCACTGCACACAACTTTGTAACAGTAGCATTAGTTCAATATCAAAATTATACTTGAATAATTGTTGCTAAGGAAAATGCAAGACAAAACAAAAAGTCCTTTCAGTGTTTAAACCACACTAATTCTACACACAGTTTTTTGCATAATTCATATTTAATAACAGCCCAACCAGTCCGTCCTTCTAATAATCATAAAATCATAGAATGGTTTGGCTGGAAGAGACCATAAAAATTGTCAAGTTCCAACCCCACTGCTATGGGTAGGGACAATGACTTGTTTCAAACTAGCAGAAAGAAATGGAAAATAGTGTAGAGATAATATAAATAATTTTGGTGTCATCAATCAAAATAGTTATTTCTCTGTGTTTCATTATCAAAATAATTGTTTTCATTAATGTGAAAATAAAACTTCATGGAAGTTAAATGCAAACTATTTTTTTTAAGCAAGACAATCAAGTCTCAGTTAATTGTGGTAGTCCAGAGCTACATAGTTAAATATGGCACCAGGAAAACCCTGTAACAGGTAATGCTAAGTCTGTTATGTACTTTTTCATTCAGTAAGTCAGTCTTGCTGACAAACTACAATGAAAAACTGTAACTTTTAAAAAAATCTGTCACTTTCTGTGCTTACCTTTCTACCTGACATTGGTATTCAAGTCTAATATAGCTGGTGTCTAATTACATTGAGACTTTTTTTCAGTGTATTTTAGAATATCAATGGAAATTTTCAGCAAGTAGCATTTGAACAATCCAAGTCTAACCTTCATGAAAGATTCTGGCATTGGTAATAACACATGAAAATAACTCTGCCAGTTAGACGTGAAAGTAACTCTGCCAGAGCCCCTGCTTTTGTTTCTTAAGTAATGTTTTCTGGCTCTGTTCATACCAGCTTCAGCTAAGCCAGGTCCTAAAGTATTCCAGCTTAATTAATTGGCAATAGTATTCATTTTCTACAATGATAATGAAGGTTTCATGCACAATTCTGGAAGCAATATAATAGGGGAAAGTGCAATAGTCAAATCTGTCATCTTGACTGAAGAGAAGGAATTTCTTCTGTTAGTGAGTCATGCTTAAACTTGGTCATAAACAGATCCACCGATACTAATTCACTGTGTAGTCATTCTAGGTTTATCAGCAAAAAGTTTAGTGCATCGGCTGCTTAAATCACTGGTGCATTTTGAAAGTTTAAATCAGGCAAGTACATTAGCGCTAGATTAATTAAGGGCTTTGAAAATTAATTATATATAGCTATGCAGATTAAAAGCAATTACATGAATGAACAGACAAACAGATCCTGATGTCTTCATGTAGCTTGGTGTTTCTTTACTAATACATCCTGTAATCATCATAAGTGTTAAGTTATTCATTAGCATTTTCATAAAAGTAGTTAGAGTATTTCTATGATCTGTCACCACAGGAGCCAATAAACAGTGGACTGGACATTAGGTATTGTTGCAGAAGACATATCTGGTAGCATTTTATCATTTAGGTAAACCATAACCCTAACTACCACACTATTTGAAATTATGATGGCAGTGACAAACTGCAAGACAGTGTTAGTCTGCTCAGGTTCTCTGTTACATATGAGTATGAATGGAGCTCTCAAATAAGACCAGCAAAGAAAATAGAAGCTATGACTGAGCCAACTATGGAACAGAAAGCAGTCTAGCTGTATCAACAAAGTGAGGCAGGACTTGTAATCTCAGGCATGACATCACACTGTACTACTTCAATAGCAAGAATCTGTCTCTGTCATGAACTGTTTACTTTAGAGGAGCTGAAATACTGCCCTGAAAAAGAGAGGTCAGACTATAGTCTATGCAATGAAAAAGTGTGATTTGAAATGAATGGTGTGAGGTTTCAGGTAAAAAAGGCATGAGAACTCTGAATCCTTTATGTGTGAATGTGAGTATGGGTCGTTAGATTATTAGACAGATGAGAACTCTCATGGTAATTGGTTCTTTCCCTTTGGTCACCTAAAAAAATATTTCTCTGAAAGTATTAGAAACAGGCCCAAATTTACAAAAAATCCTAAGACTATTAGCAGTAATAACTTCTAAAAAATTAGCCAACTCTGCTTCCTTTCTCATCAACAATGCCATAAGAAGGAATTTAATGGTAAAACTAGTGACACAAAAATATACTTGACTCAGACTGCTGGTGCACTTTGTGCTCATTGGAGGACAGTCATATTTTCAGAAACCAAAAATAGTTTATGTGTATGTACATGTTACAAGTAAAAAAATGCAAAATTAATGTGAGTTTTCATACAGCAAAACAGTACTGAGAGCAAAGGAAATTTTACTTTGGACTAATTCTGCTTTGGTAACTTGAATGTGATCACCATCAGCAACCAGACCATATTGTGTGCCTCTGGAGAGCATCTTTCCTAATAGTTTCATTTAAAAGGAACCCAGTAAGAGTGACTTGAAGCCATAATGTGAATCAAGGAAGAAACAATGAGAAAAGTCACTTCAAAAGCACACTTCTCACAAAACTAAACTAAAACACTAAAGTGGAGGCACCTGGCTACCTCGAGGTTGTGTCTGGCCCTGGGTCCCCTCACCAAGCCTAGCTCTGACCCTCAGTCACAGGGTGATGTCCTGACCCAGTTTCAGCCATGCCCCAGCTTCAGCCCATCCCTAGGAAGGTGCCAATGGTGCTCAAGGCTACCCTAGGCCTGCCCTGCTCCCGGACTGCAATGGTGGGATAGGCCCTGGCTATGAGTCCCTGCCCTGTTTGTCCTGAGGGATTGCCCATCACTAATGCACATCTGGTCCCTGGGGAGCCACAGGCCCCACTATGCCCCAACACTGGCAATGATATGCAATTCCTACAATTTCTGCCCTTACATGAATACCCTTTTAATGACTCGCGTGCAAAAACGATACCTGCTCCATAATTTTGATTAAAAGGAATGTCAGATTCTCTACTATAACTATGGAGGATTTGGAAATGTCTAAAAGACAAGTACAAACTCAACCATAGGCTTTCCCCAGTGATAAAACCTCTCTAATCTTCTTGCAGCTATGACTACTTGTATTACCTGTCAGAAAGATTACTAAATAATCTGCTGCAGAAATCTCTGGGATAGGAGAACTTTCTTCTAATTGACATCTCCATGAAGATGTTACCAAGCAGCAGATGAATTATGCATATCCCAAGCTTTTACCAAAGAAAATACTAAAAAGGTCAAATTAAAGTACAGTTTTAAAGTGTATTACATTTTGTAAAACTTTTTGTTTCTGAATCCACTTGCTTTTTTTGCCCATTTACAATTTAAAAGTTTATCCCAACTGAAAATCCACATATTTTCACTGAACTAGGAATTACATTTCTGCAGTTTCTATGTCTCATCCCTCTCAACATGGCACTCTGGGCTCTGTCAGCATGGCTGTGTCATGACACTGCTGTCTGAACCCATGCATGATCTGGTAACAAAAGAAAAGCTTTTAACAATCTGGAACACCTACTTTTATATTTTAATGACCTTAAATAAATCTGAAAAAAACCCACAAAAGTAAAATTATCTTTCCACTAAAGGGAATACTACTATTAAAATGCAGTAATGGAGTGGATCCAGAGATTAAGGAGAGATACGTCTTTACTACCAAACAGTATGTTGCACTATCTGAAAAACCTTACGTGAAGAGATGGAGTTTTAAAAGAAAAAATTATTTATTAAACACAAAGATTAAAATTCACATCAAACTATTAATACACATATACCACAAGTGAAATTAGCACACAATTGGTAGTTTTTTGTGAGAGATTATCTCTTTGCTAGCAAGCATTGTGTATCTATAGGCTTGATACTACTTTAACTGGTACTGTACAATCAGGAGGTAACTCCTGTGTTTCATCTAGCATAGAACAAAAGTCCAGCCCGATGGATAAAGAATGACAAATCTGTTGAGGATTTGGCAGTATCCACAGGACCTCTGTGATAAGAGTCTTCAAATTCAGGCAAATGAAACCACTTGTAAGCTATTTTCTTTTACATTTGCAAGCTGTTTCCATTTATCTTCATTCATTAAACAAAATCTTATGTCTTGCCTAGTGAGGAGAAGGAGAAAGAAATTTTGACCTGTAAAGAACATCTTTACCTTGCTAAGTATCTTATTTTGGAGCATAATTCTCTTCTCTTTGCTTCATTGGCTTTAGTCTGGAAACAGAGTGATTAAGGAAAATAGAGCACATTGAACATTTAAGCCTCTCACACATACAAATATGGTTTATTTTACTTTTTGTTTTTCATTACTATGGCTATTCTTTTGTCCACAATATGAATATTTTGTGTCTGGATGTCTATAGGTTGTAGTAAACAGCACAGCAGTTTACTCAGCAGGACTGTTTTATTTCATGTATCATTCACAACTTGCTGCTGGGATTCTAAAACTGTCCATAACTTTCTCATAATATTAGGACAAGAAGTTGTCACTGACTTTTAATCCTAGGCAAGTTTTTCAGGTTTACTTTAACTTTCCCTGAGATTAGCTCAGTTGGTTAAACTTTGGTGCTAATAATGCAGGGTCATGTGTTCAATCCCTTGTGTGGGGCCATTCACTGAAGAGTTGGATCTAGATGATCCTTGTAGGTCCCTTCCAACTCAGTATGTTCTGTGATTTTTGAATTCTTCCTGTTGGAAGGACAAATTTTAGAAGTTTGATTATCTAATGAGAAAAACAATGGAGATACAAAGTTTGGATCTAGGAGTATTTTAACACTTAAATGTTACCAGTTTTCAGAAATATTATCACTGTGCATTTGCATAACAAATAGTGATACATTTTTGGGTAAACTGGGTGCAGTTTACAATTAACAAATGGATTTTAGAGTATGAGACTGAAACTACATATAAGTATTAGTATAAGCTATCCATCATTCTTAGCATTCACTAATATTCCATTACTGAAAAAAAATTACTGTCTTCCCCTGCTGGAAAAGCAGGAATATGGAAGAGAAGGCTGAGGGCAATATTTTTGATCTACAACTATTTAGATATCTACTGGTATCCTGAAAAATTAGATGTAAAAGAAAAAAAATCAAACCAAAAAACAGACTACTGCCACAGGAAAAAAAAAAAAAAAAGTTAAAGTTGCTATTCTGAGTCAAACATCATGTATTTTTTAGATGAACATTTGCTGGATGGAAATACTGGTTGATCTTCAAGGACAACCTCCTGAGGGCACAAGAATGGTCTCTTCTTGTCAGGCAACTCTGGGACAAGGTTGGCATAGATGAACACTGAACTCCTGACTGAGCTCAACCACAAAAAAGAAATACACAGATGGCAGAAGTGGGGACAGGCTACATGGGAGGAATGCCAAAGCATTGCCATTCATGTAGGAATGGATGGAGAAAAACCAAAACTCAGTTTGATCTGAAATTAGCAAGGGAGGTGGAAGGTAGTAAAAGGGCTTTCTGTAAGCATGTAATCAGAAGAAAGGATAGACCTGCTGCTCAGTGCAGCAAGAGATCTGGTGATAGTGCATGGAAGAGGCTGGGTACTTTGTGCATTTTTTACCCCTCGAATAGTTCATAAAGTACATTAAGATAGGAGTCAGCACATTTGTAAATTAACCACAACCCAGATGTCAGCAGGGTGCTTACATGAGAGAAACTTAATTTGGTTTTGGTCCTCTAGTTGTTAAAGGCTTTAGAATTCTATCTGTGGCTTAAACTTTAGTTTTCCAGAAAACTTCAAATCATTTCAGAGTTTTGTTTAATTAGTATCAGACCAACCTCTGTCTTCAAAATAAACAAAAACTTTTACAGCAAATCTGAACTTAGAAACTGCATCTTCTTGTAGCTCTAATCCTAGGAGACCCTGCAAAACCCTTTGGATTCCTAGAAACTTTCAAAGTCACAGGCCTAATGTGTGGTTAAAGGAGAGCTATGATAAAAACCGGAATTATTCATTTAGTTTTTCTAACCTTTTCATATATTTCAGAATTCAGTCCAACATTTCATTCTGAAACAGTGCACAGTGAACTTTCCAGAAAAAAACTGGGCAATCACTACCATATGTTTGTGTTTAATATGAAAATACCTTTTGCTATATTGTAATAACAAAATCATAGAATAATAAAATAATTAGGATTGGAAAGAATCTTAAAGGTCTGCTAATTCCAACCACCATCCTATGGGCAGGGATACCTTCGACTAGAGCAAGTTGCTCAGGGTCCCATCCAATTTAGCCTTGAACACTTCCAGGGATGGGGCATCCACTTCTCCGGGCTACCTGTTCCAGTTCTTCACCACCCTCTGACTAAAGAACTTCTTCCTAACATCTACTCTAAACTTGCCCTCTTTCAGTTTAAAACTGTTACCCCTTGTCCTGCCACTATTTGCCCCTATAAGGAGTCCCTCTCCCCCCTTTTATAAAGCTGCTTTAAGGTACTGGAAGGCTGCAATGAGGTCTCCTCCAAGTGATGAGTTGTCTCTGAAGCTTTCTCTTCTCCATGCTGAACAATTCCTGCTCTCTCAGGCTGTAGGAAATGTGCTCAAGCCCTCTGATCATCTTTAAGACCCTCCTCTGAACCTGTTTTGGTAGGTCCACGTCTTTCTTGTGCTGATAGCCCCAGAGCTGGATGCAGCACTCCAGGTGGAGTCTCAGTGGCAGAGTATAGGGGGAGAATCCCCTCCCTTAACCTTTCCTTCTGATTTTATCTGAAGGGTTTTGGCCAAATTAGCAGAATTGATGTTGTTGATGGAGACATATAGTTCAGGGCTTGCTTCGAGTTCTGATTTGAAAAGTGGAAAAAATTTACTATTTTATTACAGCTTCTATTTCAATCAATTTTGTCTCATTATCTACATATTTTTACAGCAGCACAAAGAAACAGTAATAGCAGCACCATCACATCAAGCCTACTGTTGTTTGCATGAGAAGAGAAGAAAGAAACAGTTACCTTACTTAGGAACAAGTATTGTTAACTCAGGATAGGCCACTTTGCCATTGTGTTGAAATGGTAGCTCTCTGATGTAAAGCAGCCCGAAGCAGAATTCAGCACTGATGTTACTTATTAGATAAGCAATAACATAGAGGACAAGGGGTTCTGAAGAGTAACCCCTGCTGTGTGCCTAAGGGCAATGTAGAATTATGAAATTCAACACGGCATATGTGATGGGGTGGGTGACTCCTTTTAATTATGTGTGCGTTTGGATCAAGGCATCACACAGAAACCTTAGTGATAGAAACTGGGAGCATAAAACCTACAGCTCCACAATAGAAAAAGAATTCAAAGAACTCAGCAAGACACTGAGTAATCTGCTGTAGGTCAGCATTGGAAAATAATCAAATGAAAAGACTTATCTGTTGGTGTTAGTAGGTATAATTTAATGACTTCTAACATCACTATAAAATAGCCTTCTTTTGGAAACCACTAAATGTAATTTCCCACTTGGACAATGTAGTCAAAGCAGTACCTTCTGACACCTGTATGTTTTAAAGATATTCCAATTAAAATGTTAATTACTTATTTAATTAGATTTGTTAATATCTACTTTCATTAAATACAAATATGAAAGTGCTAAAATGTTGCAATTAATAACAATATTTACTAATATTTTCATGGAATAATGCATAAGCATTGTAGAAAAGCATGAGAGTAATGTGATCATTGGAGGAACACATCTGTGTGCAGTTTACATAGGAAATAATAGAGGGATAAAAACTTGCCAGAGTAAAGATAAGAACATGGTACCACAAACAGGTAAGATATCCTGCCCAAAGCACACCAAAAAGCTGTGCTGGAATCAGAAAAGATATGTTTTTGGGGGGAGGGACACAGGAGGCATTAGATATCAAAATTAAATTAAGAAAATGTGGGAAGAAAGAAGATAAGCCCATCCTGGTTTTGATTTCTCTTGTCAGGGAGAGATCAAGCCTGGTCACCTGGGCTTTGGTTGGTAGGCTCTTTCAGGTCTGTAGCTGTCACTGCTAACAATTCTTCTTCACCTTCATGACGTTGTATACTCACATCTAATTGACAATATGCTTGCTAAAGACTAAGAGTTTCATGTAAGTAGTGACATCAATTAATAATGTGTAAGAATGAAGCATTAGCTGCAGCTGTGCAGCTATTGAGGAAATTTGATAAGTTTACTTCAGCAAACAGTCCAGGAAGTACCCTTTATTCTTTGATTCAGTCTGCTTTCAGCAATCAGTAAGATACTTAGAAGCGATATAAATTCACCAGAAAGGTGGAGAACTTCTCTCAAAATCATCAGTATAGTCCATGAGAGTAGATATTGATACTGTCTGCATTGAAATTTATCTTAACATTAACTGTATGTTCTTCTGTATATTTTTCAAAAGAGATATTGGTTAGGTAAGTAAGAAGTCATTTAGGAAGTTTATTGAGCTTCTCAAATATGAATTTCATAAAACTTTTCCTTTTTTTTTTTAAAAAAAAATCTTAAAATACTTAAAAAAACTGAATTTAACCTTGTAGCTTTGGTCAAATAGAAATCTTTCCACTCTAAAGTTAGAGAGAAAAGAAAATTGAAGAACAAAGACTTTCCATGATTTCTCTAACACCATGAGACAGTAAGCCACAGGTCAAAATCCAGAAATTGTATTTCCCTGTCCTGGGCTGAAAATCTCTCTAGCTTTATAAATAAATAAACCATGAAAATTCCACATCTAGTGTTTTCTGGACAAATTTAGGTTTTAGTAGTTTCATTATACAATCATAGCTGGCAAAAAGAGGGCCAGCTTTTGATCATAAGAACATAAACAAATGTTCTTTGTTTATTGTAATGAAAAACAGAAGGATTTTCAGCACTTTTAATTGTCTTCTCAGTATGCAAAGCTACTTCTCTGTCTGAGGGCTACAATACCAAACTGAGGAACTGCTCACAACATACATAACCATTATAACAATGATGTGCTGATAGTTTTGAAGACTCCATTTTCTTGTAGCTTGTGTGGTCTGATCAACGACAACAAAATACACTGCATAATGTATATAGAGTATGGATAGTGGGTGAGCAAATAAAGAAAAAGGGAAATTAAAAAAAAATAACAAATAATCCATTCTGGATATATAACAAAAAAATTCTGATTTGTAGGTGGATTGCACCTGAATAGCACAAAGTGCTATTGCTGGTGTTGAGACACTTACATAAAAGCTCACCTATGCGACAATGCGGAAAAATGACACCTACAAAGGCACTTAGACACTTGAATGTATGACTTTTCCACAGCACAGTAAGTATGAAATGCTGATGTTAAAACAGATGGGAGAACGAATTTATCACTACAACAGATTTACATATAAGTAATTTCTATACTAGTTCACATCTGACATAGTTGTAAAACCTTTTACTGGGATAGTTATAATAGATTTATTCTTTTGCATTACTAGTATATGTTATTAGTGTATATTAGCATATGTTTTTAACAAAACTATTGATCTATTTGAGCCAACTTTTATTAAAGAAAAATTTTATTAAGTCCTTCATTCTCTATATTATATAAACTTCCTTCTGGAAAAGCCTACTTTTTTTTTGAATAAAATAAAGCCAACAGCTTTTTGGTTCATATTGTTTTGACGTAACCAATAGATCCCAGTCAACATAAATATTTGAAACCAAACTTTAAAAAAAACCCCAGTAAATAAAGTAAAGATTTCAAATGTCTGAATATTTTTCTTTTTTGCATGGTGGTTATGAGTCCTGCCTGTCTTGTTAAGCAGATGTACATCAAGAAGTCATAAGACAGAATGCCTATTTGCCGAAGAAAGCCAACATTTCTGAAACTGGACTTCTGTCTCTTTATACTTAAGAAGATTACAAAAAATTAGACGTCCACTGTTTGAAACCACAGTTAATGAATTACTTAATCTCTCTTTCAGCTGCTGCAGTATGCTCCCTTAGTTTCCTCCAGAGATCTAATCATATACTGAAATTTAAAGTCACTGTAAGGAGAGAGTGAAAAACCTGCTGTGGTTAATACACAGGCTCATGCTTTGTTCTGGAACTGGGAAAGATAATGACAGGATAAGATAAGCAAGAAAAATCCTGCTTATGCTACAGGAAAAGAGGTGAATGTGGGACTTTCTATTTAAACACACAAATTATTGTACTGATTAAAATTTTTGGATTTTTTTTTCCTTTTATTTTGTCTTTGGAAAAACAAAACTGTTTCAAATTTCCACTTCTTTTTATATTCTAGAAATGTATAAATATTGTAACTATGGAAAAGTTAAATGAAAAAAATTTCACTGAAATTGAGCAGGTCTTCTGTTGTATGTGCATAAGGGTGTGCATGTGAGTGTGCACTTACATACACTTTTTTGATGTAGCACTATGTATTATATGACTAAATGGCTTGCAGAAATTTGACTTTTTGTAATATACAAATATTAACAATTTACAGATCTTTCTGACTTGTTAACATCTTTAATTGGCCTACATACTCCCATAAAACAATCTATTTTGTACTTTTCTTGCTGCTTTCTTACCAAATCGCATGGCAAGCTTTGTGACAGCCCACAGTTGTAGACTGCTAGACAGCATCTTTTTCCAAGATATGTTTCTAACGTGGATTGAGAAGCTCAGTAAGAAAATTTTTGAGATTTACGATTCTACAGTCCTTACACAGGATTCTTTGTGTGTGTGGTGTGTGGGCTTGAAGTTCAGGACTTAGAAAAAGAAACTAAAAGAAACTAAAAGAAACCAACAACAGCAACAACAAAAAACTAAAATAAAAAAGAAAAAACACACAGAATAAAAAAGGAAAAAAAAAAACAAAACCAAACCAAAACCAAAACAAAACATCAAACTGAACTAGTTGTTAAATTTCAGGAATAAATCATTTCTTGTCATATGTTGCACTTGCAAAAATGATAACAAGTGAAATAATTAAGCATGCTTGAGAGGTCTTAGAGGAACATACATGTTTTCTTTAATGAGAAAGCAGTGACTCTTTGATTCCAGATCCGAAATTATTTGCAATTAAAGGGACCAATGATCATTGTTTAATGCAAAAAAATCATATCCAAGGAAACTGCATTTGCTGCCAGAGTATCACAGAGTCATGAAATGCTTTGGATTGGTAGGAACCTTAATAATCAACTAGTTACAACCCCTCTACAGCCAAGGGCATGGACACCTTCCACTAGACCAGAGTGCTCAAAGCCCTGTCCAACCTGACCTTGAACACTTCCAGGGAGAGGGCATCCATATCGTCTCTGAGCAGTAACATTGAACTGTGAAACAATAGAATGGACCAAGGAGACAATAGCCAGACACTAGTTTCTTTATGAAATACTGCCTACTGGAAAATCTTGGTGCCGCAGGATTTAACAAGAACCGTGCCTGAAGAATGCCTGCGTCTTAATAGTCTTTTAACTTTTGCATCTCTTCTAATATTTTATGTTCTTTGGTTAAATTAGATATAAAGAAGCAATAAAATAAAATTCCACAAACCCCATCATTTATCAAGTTAGTATCAAAGATGAACCTCAAATATCCTCTGTTCAGTGCATAAAGAGAATTGCATTTTAAAACAGTACTGATGTAATTCTGTACTACTGTGTATTCAGTGAGCAGTGCCTGTCTCAGCAAGAGAAACAGTGATATGATAGTAGAAGGGTGATATGAATTGATTCTTTTTCAGGTCAAGGCAATTTTCTGAATACCCAAAAGTTGGTGGTGTCTGCTTCTGAGTAGTCATGTCAAGAAGACAATAGTCAGCTCATTTATCTTTGTCCAAGATGCTAAGTATTTTTGTATTCTGTTTTATAATCACACATTTGGTCATAGAGAGAAATTCCTACCCTTTTAGGCACCTCAGACCCTTTCTGGACTTGCTCCAAGATACAGAATGATCCATATGATCCCATTCCTAACTGAAAATGAAATGAAAGGGGAGACTATGTTGGGAATCGTATACAGATAGGGTTGCTATTGGTACCCATCCTAACATCAACCAATGTTTTATTGATAAAATTCTAAATTTCCATCATTTTTATTTGACTATAGTAAAAAATCATAAAAGTCATCTTTTACATGTTCTTAGAAGCATAGCACCAACTACTCCATAGAGCCACAGGCTTACTATTTTCCTGAGAGTGCTCAGGAGTATAAACCATCCCAGAGATCAAAACTATGGAACCTTTGTCATCTTGCGGTATTGAAAAGTACTATGTTATTACTGTGTATCTATGACTATCTAAACAAGAAGTCTATTCTGTACTTCTAAAAAGAGCAGTGAGAATGAACAAGGGACAACTAAGGTACAAACATATGTTTTCACCTATCTCATTCTGCCCTACTTTTGGTGTTCCAGGAGATGCTGGTTTAAATTTAAGCAGCCTGTTTTCAGTTTACTTTTATTATTCAAACTTTCTGGAAAATCCAGAATTTTCCTGCTGAGGGCTTCTACTTTAAGTGTCCTCTGCACCTTGAGACCTGTCCCCATTTTGCAAAATAATCCACATAACAATGTTTGTTTTCTTCCCTTTGCCAGAGAATTTTCCTCTATTCGGATCTAGGGGTTTAATGTCTCTTCGCACTTAGCAATCAAATAGAAAATAAACACAATACATTTTGACAGGCTGAGCCAATTCAAGGGTTCTAAATGCTGCAAAATAACGTCATTTTGTCACCTTAAAGGACTTAAATTGTCATCCTTCTTGGAATGGAACAATTTCATTCTGCAGTAGTATCAAAACACCTTTTCGTGTTGAATCTGTGAAGAAATACGTGGGGTAGAGGTGCTTGTAACCAAAACAAGCTTCTGACACCTCTTTGAATATATCAGTCTGAGAATTACTCCGGTCACTGACAAAAGGATTGGGTTAAAGTTAGATGTATTTTAATACTCGCTCATTTACAATTGATATGTAGCATAATTTTGTCTTCACACCTTTAGTTACTTTTTTGAAAACTGGTATCCCTTAATTCTATGTAAGAAATTATAAAGTGTTATAGATAATTATCCATAATTTACTGTGAAATATCAAAACATATAAAAACCAACCAGTAGAGTGACAGAAGTAAGAGCCTTCCTAAAGTGGATCACTATATGTCTTTCATGATTGCTGGGGTTTTTTTTCCCCACAAAGCTAAACCTGCACCCTTTAAGCATTTATTGCTCTATACTTCTGAGAACATCTAAAAATAGAGCATTCACATAGTAGATCTGTTCTGATTCTAGAAAGAAATAAAAAATCATAGTATTGTTGAGATCCTACAGCATTTAAAGTGATACTCACAAATAAATGAAGGGATACAAGAAGTTTCTTCCTAGAACTGTCACATATCTTCTTGTTTACTTACATGTATAAGGAAAAATGTTTAAAACTTTTTATTTTTTTCCATTCTTAAAATGTTTTTAGTTTTTCAATAAAGTGACTGTTAGTTTTCTAACAATGAAAGGTTACTGGTTGTACTGAGGTTTGATTTTGGAATACATGCCTTTGAGTAGGGAATATAATTTGCAGTCTGTAATCATAGATTTGATCCAGTCATGGGAAAAGTAAAATAATGCTCTATCCCTCTATAACAGAATTTGTTGTCATTTAAGTTTGCCTGTGTAGCTCAGCAGCAGAAAATGCAAACCTTTCGTCAACAGTTTCTGTCAGGGAAGTTAACAGCAATGTTTGGTTAATGATTCAAGGAAACATGAACACACTGATTTCCTTTATTCTATTCTAATGCTTTACAGCATGCATTTTCACTTATGGCACCACTTATCATTAAGCAATACTTTGTAATAATAATAATTCATACTGGTTTGTTGATATGAACTTCTAATGGTCATCTCACACCTGTTTTTAAAAAGTAATGTTTTCAGAAAAAGCAGGGATGTTTGCAAAATCTATTCAACTGTGCAAAAAATAAGAATATTTTATTCACAATCATGAGATTTCAATACTAAATTCTGCTCTAAGTTATACTGTAATTACTCTGGGTATATTCTAGAATAACTGAAAGGTATAATTGGCTCTTTTCAGACTCCACATTGTAAAACCTGGATCCTGAGAAGTTCATGTAATGGTTTAGAGGAAATGGCTAAATCAACAAGCAGAAAAAAGTGCATATTGTTTCTGAAAGAAGAAATAAAATGCCTCAAATTCTCACAAGAGACTAAGCAACTTTGTGATTCATAGCAATTTGCAGTTAAATATTATTTATTCAAAAAGTAAAATGCTAAAAAGAAGACAGTTTACAGCCGTCTTTTGTTTTTCTGCCCATACTTGTTTTTCTGCCTATATCTGTTTTTTACCCTTTTTAGAATGGTTCATTCAGTTCAGAAATCTGTTTAATTTTTCTCTTAGTTCTGTTCTCTGGGGGAAGATGTGTTTGCATAGGTAAAACATACATGTGTACAAGTATTTTTAGCTGATTGGTGAATTTAGACAAGATGAGAACAATATAGCATCAAAGGCAAACAGGAGAATGCCATGAGTTGTCTTGTTTTATCAAATGAGAGAATAGAATGATTCACCTTCTGAGTCCTGTACCATGGGTCTCATCAACACTGTTCAGAGAAAACCTGCTTCTGGTTTGTCATCTTTAATTTTTGAGAGCCTACAAGCTCAATCCAGCTTTAAAAAAGGAGATTAGGTCTTTTGTCTCTCTGCTAGCAAAAGGCATCAAGAGAATAGAGCTTCAGTTTGGCAGACATTCAAAAGTTTCAGGCTTTAAAAATGCCTGGATTAATAGGGCAACAATCAAGAAAGTTTTACAGTCCAATGAGAAAACAAATACAGAAATGGATAATCAGCATAGGGTAGAAGCAAAGATACTCTGCTGATTTAAAGCATACGCAATAATTGCGCAGAAACAGAGTGCTCAGGAGTTTTGCATCTTTGGACACCCTCAGATCAGTTCACGTCTTAAAATTGCATGACTAAACTCCCACTGGTACCTCTATGCCTCAAACCCAATATTGCCTGAGATGTTTTTCACTCTACCTAATTCTGGTAAAGAAGACACACTGGGAGCTCATGCCTAATGGGTTGTCTCTTGGCCAACACAATGAATTTGAAGAAGAAATCACTAGGACTAAATGCATTCTCTTTAGAATCAGAAATAAAGAAAGTTCTTCATCTGAACATCTTTAAACTCAAATCCCACGTAGGTTACTAGATAAGGGGAATTTTAGAATATAAAATAATAAAGCTATCTATTGATGAATGCAAATAGGATTTCCAATGCAAAAATGTTGGATGACACATTCAATACACATGCTGAAAGTTAAATTTTCTCTATATAAGGTGGATATTGAGTTTGTATTAACTGTTTACCAGTCCCTTTCCGAGCTGAGAAACTCTGAAGG
Source organism: Oxyruncus cristatus (assembly GCA_013399855.1). Lineage (NCBI taxonomy): Eukaryota > Metazoa > Chordata > Aves > Passeriformes > Cotingidae > Oxyruncus > Oxyruncus cristatus. The sequence continues at coordinate 545,594 of VXAY01000769.1, read as the reverse complement.
AGAAACTGGTGGTTCTCACAGATAACTTTTCAATGGAATTTTCTAGGAAATGGAATTTTCTAGGAAATATAATTTTATTGAACCTATGATGCTGAGAAGCAAGAATGAAAGCTGGAAGAGGTTTGAAGTGCAGTATTTCTGTGAAATTACCTTAACATTCTGAAGAAATTGGCAATATTAATTCTAAAGACAAACCCAGTACCTCTTTGATAAGAGAATTACTTTGGTACCAAGGTGAATTTTTCAAGTGAGTTGATATTTGGCTTTAAATAAACCACTTCAATTTTATCATCAGTGTCACCAGGACATTACTCTTACTAATTAATATCTGCAAAGTGCTCTGAAGATGTAAAATAAAGGTTAATCATACCATTATTAATTTTCATTATTTTCCATTCCTTATACAATATAGAAATTTTCATGTATAAGAAGCAGGGGGGGTTGCTTATTTTTGAATGTATATATTGTGAAATAATATTTTGTTAGCACTGTATACACATACACACTTATTTTAAGCAATCATACATTAATGACAGAAATCATGTTAACCCTGTGATGTGAGACTACTTTTGCTCCTCATGTTAGTTAAAAATACTTACGTAGTTAAGAAAGCTTGCCTAGGGCATTTCCTGAGGATTAATCAACTAACCGCCATTTGGAAGAGCTAGCTGCTTGAGGCAAAGCTACTCGTTAATTCCTTAGGAATTTTTTAATTCCTCCTTAAAGTAAACTCCTACAGCTTTCCCTGGGAACAGCTTTATTTTCCCTCTGTGGCAGAAGCATGTTAAGTTTGAATGGGTGGTACTCCTCTATGGGTATTCATGCAATGTTTATAGCAAGCTCAGCAGTATGAGGATGTTTTATTTTAATTCTTAATATTCTGTCAGGAAATATAATGCTAATATATTATCTTCCTAGTCCTTTCCTGACAAAACCTTTATAATGCATTGAATAATATCAAGATAGAATACTTACATTGAATCTGCTGAGCAATGTAACAGGCTTAAATACAGTAGATTTTTGGACAAAATCACAGAGATCATCTGAGAAGATGTCAAAGGATTAACAATTACATTGGTTAGTTTTTTGAAAATTAGAGGCCAGTTGCTGAAACTGAGTCCAAAATAGTTGTGTCAGCACATTTTCTGTATAGCAGTAGAGCATCACTCAGCTATTCGGAAGTGCAATAACACACAGGAAATGGTATTCAGCAGGAGGTAGGAAAAAAATGTTCATAATTTCATCTCTATTTTTAACTTGCAACATTCTTCAGTTTTAAGAAAGATAAAAACCCACATTGAATAAGATCAAGTTTATTTGCCTTTTAAATAAAACATAAAAGCAAGGAATCATAGTTTTATTAATGAATATCAACAGAAATTAGGGGTTTTTTCTCTATAGACTAAATTTATGAATATGACATTTTTATGGTGCAAAGTTTTTATTAACCAATTTAAGTGGTTACTTTGCAGGACTATGACAATGAGCAAAAGTCTTTCTCCTAGTAGATCTGTTCTTTCAGTTGGGAAAAGTGTTCATATTTCAGTATTTATTCAATCTACCTAAACTGTTTGTAGTCTTATTGTCTTACCATAAATGATACACAATTCCAGACAAGTTGTGCTGGTTTAGTCTCTGATGAGAACATGTGGACATAAGAAATTTTAGAGAAAATGAAATCAAAATTGCTCTCATGCAGATCCCATTCCACCTGATAAAACAAATTATCACCTATATACTTCATTGCCATATTGTGTTTCACAGCTTTGCTCAGATGTTTTTAGTGGAGGTGGGGGGAAAGATCAAAACCAATCAAACATTACACATTGAAAAGTCTTTTGTTCATACATGGTGACTCAAAGACAAGAGAGAGTTCACCACAGTATGATCCTCATGATTTTAGGAAAATAATGGGGAAAAAAGCCCTTATAGTAAAGTAGAATCATAGAATCATTTAGGTTGGAAAAGACCTTGAAGTCATTGAGTTCAATCACAAACCTAACACTGGCAAGTACATAACAAAACCATGTCTCTAAGTGCCACACCTACAAGTTTTTTAAATACCTCCAAGGGCTGGTGACTCGACCACTTCCTTGGGCAACCTGTTCCAATGCTTGATAACCCCTTTGGTGGAGGAATTTTTTCTTAACACTCAATCTAAATCTCCCCTGGCCCAACTTGAGGCCATCTCCTCTACTGCTAGGACTTGTCACTTAATGAGACCAACACCCAATTCACTGCAACCTCCTTTCTAGTAGTTGTAGAGAACGATTACCTTCATGTTTACTGAAAAAAATGTTCCTTTTTTTCCCCTTCATGATTCTATAATCATTGTTTTTTTGTGGGAGCTTACTAACTTTTACAGATATTTTGCCAAGTTTTCGTCCTAAATACTTTGAATTATGACGTAAATTTTGAATGCCGTCTAACCCCTAAAAATGTTAACACTTAAAAATCAATTAAAAAATCCTTGTTTATGGATTACTAAAGAAAACCTCCACAGACCAGCAACATACTGCAGGATTTGAAGACCAGATCATCTGTCTCTGACCAGGTGGTGAACAACCAGTGCCTCTAATGCAATATGTAAGTGCCCTCGGTTCTAAAAAACTACCAAGAGCCTGATAACAAAGATTCCTTGCTGGTGATAACTTGTAATTATGTTTCAAGTGATTACAAGGGAGACGTTGTACTTCTACAGTGATCATGTTTAATAATTCTAGCTTCTGTCCCTCTTCTTCTTAATCCCAGGTAATTTCTGGTATCCTCAGAGAATCTATATGGACATAATCTTAAGAAAAATTAGAAACAGTGTGGAAGTGACTAATTTTTGTAACTTTGTGGGAGAAATAGAAACCTAAATTCACAAAGGCCTCCTTTTTTACTTCTTTATAAGATTTATTAGAACCTAATTAATTAAAATATTTATAAGATTTAGTAGAATGATTTTTTTTTACACCAGTAGCCCATGAGCAGACAAATATAATTCTATAAAATCATACATTTAAAGTAAAACCATACATTTGACACTCTTGCTTCAGCTGAAAAGTGTATTTTTGGTTTAATATCAAACTGTCTCTACAGGTCAATTCTGAAACTGGAATATTAAAAAAGCCTCCATTTATATTTTAAGAAAAAAATAATGATTCCCAAATATTTCTCACCTTTTGAGAAAAATATTCTACAGTGAATTACAATTTCACTGACATAAGTCACATGTAGCAATGTGTCAATAAGGGTGTGGAGGGAAATGATTAAATAAGGACAAGAATGGTGTTAAATCCACAAAAATACAGTAATCAGAGTTTAATTATAAAACATTGGAATTAATAAGACTTTCCATGTCACTGGACTCCAGTCCAAGTTCCTGGCCTTCAATTAGAATAAGGAGAATAGGGAATGTATATCAATTACTAAACAGGACTAACATATTGGACGGTAACAGCTCTTGCATAGTCCTATGTCAGATATCCAGTTAGACTCTTTCGTGTCTATAAGCAGAACAACTACTAAAGGAATAGCAGAAAGCAAATGAGTGGTCTTTAATTAACATCGTACATTAGAGAGAAGGGGGAAAATCTAGAAGTGCTACAAGAAAGGAAATAGTTGAAATACAATTTTAAGTCATTAAAAACTACACTGTGAAGGAACTATTTATATTATATACCACTCTAGTCCCATTTTTAAATCCTTGTTCTTTTTTTTTTACTTATTATGAATTAAGAAGACCACAACGAGTTTCACTGATGGCTTTTTAATGGTATTGGTAGTATTTTTTAATTTCTGGAACTGTTCTGGAACTTCCTCATCATCAGGTTTAATATCACCATGCAACTGGCTTTACTTGAATGAGTGGGTGGCCTGAGTTTGAACTGATCTAAAGCAATGTCAGTCTCTAGATTCTTCAGGTGAGATTTTCAACATAGTTCACAGTAATAAATTATGTAGTGTTCGTACCCAAGGAGTGCTGAGTGCTCAAGGCTCTGAGGGTCTGGCTCTGACCCTTTTTTTCCTTTTGCCCCTTGTTGTTGTCACTGTTGTGACTAGACCATACAATAACTATCACCCATCTCCTGTAAACCACACTCAGTTTCCTGGACAGAATAAAGCTTGGTCAAAAGGCATTTCCTGTAGAATCTGTCAATGTGTTTGCTTCGAGTATGTACAAATCTTTTCTGTTATTACACAGCTGTGTGAGCAGGAGATTGGAGATGGGAAAAGGTACATGGCTATACAAGAAATGTTCACGTTTTCTGCTTTTCTGCTATTTCTTTCTAAGAGATTTAACTTCAGAGAGATTTAACCTTTTCCTTCAGAGAGATCTAACACCGCAAGAATTATTTTCTGAGGAATCAAACTCCTTAATTTATTTCAGTGATCATAGATTCTTTGAAAGTTTAGCCATTGGCTAATTAAGGCTACTAGTGTCATAAAGGCATTGCCATGTGTTGCTTTTACCTGTTTTTCAACAAAAAACAATATTCTGCAGAAAATTAGTGATTTTGCATTGTGTTTTAATAATTTCAGTGAAAACCATTATTACAGCTATTTGAATTTTCCTTTCATAGTGGTGACTTTCAGTTTTCTGTTTCTTTTGGTAAAGATCCAGTTATTTATGCAAAAATGACATAATAATAGGCTGTTGCACATGAACTTTAATCCTGGTGGTATCCCAAACTTTATTCTCCTTAACGTCACTCTATTAGACAGCCGAATTAAAAATAAAATGTCCTTAATATGTACAGTGCAATTTAGCATCTATAAAAGCAAATTATAACATCTTAAGAAAAAAAAATCAAGCAAGAAGAAATTTTCCCATAAAAATAGTTGTTGAGCTAAAAAAGGTTTTGTGTGTGCTTTTCTGTTCTTATATTTATAGTGAATCACCCAGAAAATTATGCTAAAATTCACTGTCAAAATTGTGTTTGCTTTTTTATGAGTACCTGCAACAAGTTAATTTAATACAATATGCATTTAAAAAGTAGCAAATGAAATCTCATTCATTTGGAATGGAATGAGGTAACATAAAGGAGGAAAAGGAAGAGGGAATAGATAACATTCAAAGTAGCTTTCCCCGCCTGTACCAACCAGGCTAATGGCACAGAATCAGTCATATGTCAGTACAGTATAGGCCACAGGTCATAGGCTTAACTGCAAAGACAGACATCTTGAATTTATCTGCATTTTTTACACCAAATACAAACCCTTATTTAGAGGGTAAGTTTAATGTTGACTCATAATTTAAAAAATTGCCTGAAGCATACGTCAATATCGTCTTATTTATATCTCCCTATATGCTTGACTTTATGCTTACACTTTCATCAAAACTATAATATGTGCATAATATAAAACTTAAAACTAGTTATGAAATTTTCTAAATTTTTTATAACTTTTTGAGACAGAATCAGTTAAATCTGAGTTATAATGTAAATCTAGTTTGAAGAACAAGCTACTTAGGACACGTGTGGCACCTAGAAACTTTGGAAACTAGAAATCTAAGAGGACTGCCTAATGGATTTGGAAGTTGAAAATTCTGTTAAATAAAACTGAGAACTTTCTTTGAACTTCAAATTAGGTTTAGATGCCTACATCTCATTAAGTAAACAACAGCCAATTTAAATTTTCTAGTATGCCCTAAACATTTGGTAACAGGTACCCTGCTGGCTCACTAATAATATAAACAGCAGACTGATTCAAAGTGATTTTCACCAACAGATTTCCTCCTAACTTTTTGTGAATTTTAGGGATTTGTTTCAAAATGTTGTACCAATATAATAGTGTTTTAAGGTAGTTCTGATTGAAGCTGGCCTGGCTGAGCTCTAATTCACATCAATAACATTTCTTTTAATTGCTTGGATAAGCCTATGTGGGAATCATCAGTGCTGGAATATACGCACTCTGTATTTCTCAGAATAATATTTCAACATCTTTTCACTTTCCTAAATCCAGTCCACGGGATTTTGGAATGTAAACAAAGCTGAACTGCAGTGCTAAATGTCTACCAGCCCCATAACAGTCATCAACAAAATGGGGGGGGTGGAGGAGAAGGGAGTGAGAGAGGCAGCAAATCTCTTTTCACACTGTGCATTTCCCACAGCACATGAATTTGGCAAAGCATACACACACACAGAGTGATGTTCACTGCTGTGAGATCTAGGACAAATGTTGAATTCATCAGGCCTCTGCAAGATTTTCTGCTAGAAACAGAAGTAGGTGTCCACTGTGGAAGAATAAAAACTCACTTGGTCGTCTTAGAAAAAAAACCAACACAATACCAGGCTAAGGTAAGGAAAGATAAGGTTCACACTGCACATGATGGCAAATCTGACAGTGAAACAGAGAGTATGATGTTTGGATGAAAAGGCAGGTGGAACATGAGGCTGCCCTGCAGGCTTTAGTAAATGCAGAGACTTCATGCTGATTCACATCTTGCCAGGAGATGTCAGTTTTCAGTTGAATCAGTAACTGGACAAGGATGTTATGTTGGGTTCTGATTTGGGTTTGGCAAAGACTTCAAAATAACCTTGTTTTTGATCAAAAAAAAAGAAAAATTCAAGCAGATTTACAGTCAATGCAATGTTATTGCAAATCAATTTGCCTTCTAACAATATTCCTTCTAACTTCTCACCGGGGAGAGACAGCCTGTAAATAGACTCAAAGGACTGGATTAATCTGTGAATACTGTCAGAACTGTTTAAAAGTTCAATAAAGCTCAACTTTAGCTTCTTTATGTAACATGTCCTTTCTGCATTTTTCTTTTGGCGAAAGAATATTTCCAATGTAGGAAAAACTTGTGCTTTGATTAATCCAAATGTGTCCCACCTTAGAACAATAAACTGTTGTGCCCAAATACTTTCACAGATTTCAAGAAAAGAAATACCCCATGGATAAAATAGCTCATTTTCTTTTAATTTTTATTTAGTCTAGCTATAAGCTGCTATATTCTGTACCACAGGATGAATTATGAAAATATCAGAACATTCTCTTAAAGGAAAATCCAAAGAATATTTCACATATTTTCCTTCTAGAAATGTTACTATTTGTTGATAGCAATGAGTTTTGCACAGAAAGTGTCTTCAGGTGGTAGTATGTCTATAGCACTGATCAGCATCTCCTATTACAAGGCTGTAGTGTATTCACCATGGCAATCTTAGTACGCCAACATTCACATAGAACATTGAACCCTTTATGGCATATTTTGTGAATTAAATTTGAATGTTTTAATTATTGCTGGCATGCTGTTTTCTAGAATTTCAGCATTAAGAAGTGTAAATATGACTTTTAATTATAATACATGTTTAATATTCAGCCATTCCTTGTAAATGACTGGTATTTTGATCTTAATCAAAAGAACTAAAGGGGCACCATTATATGTTGTTCAAATCTTAAATAAAAGGGTTTGGGTTTTTTTCCAAAACCTTAAAAGCAATTGTCCAACAGCCTTGAGAAAATTGACTTAAAAAAATAGAAATTAAAATGTTCACTGCAGCATGAAGAGGAATATTCTTAAGTGTATTAAAATAGTTTAACATTTTTAAATTTATTTTTAGCAACTTCAAAAGTAGACAAATTATTTACAAGAATATGTAAAGTTGTTATACTTGCCACTACTTCCTTACTCTTTTCTTCATTTAAATATTAAGTTTTGCCTGTTCCATAGAAAGATGGTCAGATATCTAATGATTTGACAGATACCTCTCAACATCTTTGAAATTAAGGGATTATGGAGAAGTTTGTAACATCCTGACTAGAAAGTCTCAGTGGGTCAAATCTGCAGTTCTCAAGGTATATGTGAAGCAGTTCATGATGAAAATCATATACCTATGATAATCAGGTACAATTAAATTACTCAGATATCAGCAAAAATGTCATTTAAATGCATCTTTGATTAAAAGACCAAATGGAAGAGATTTCAGTGGTAAAAGTGTAAACAATATAATAGGAAGAATAAAAAGTAAAAAAACCAAAAAAAATTATTAACAAGCCGCTGGGAAGAATTTCAGATGCACTGTTAGATTCAGCTTTGAAATCCAAGATCTCATATTGGTTGAATTAAAATCTCTTCCATAGTCTTTAACATGGATGTTTGCCCTTGACCAAATGCCTTTTTCACATGTACAGTGTGACAACATCTGCAGTCTTGTCATCTAAATACATTAGCATTTATGTGACAATGTGCATAATACTTTTAATGCACGAAGCATTTGGAGATGTCTGAAGATGAAAGACTTTATACACATAAAAATATTATTTTCCTTGCTACTAGGTGTCTGAGAGTCTTTAAAACGACAAGACACTTTCTAAATATATTAGTAAGCTTTGCAAAGGAGTTTTCCAGGTAATTGATTAGAGTGGTGGTACCTTGAAGATCTTTCAATTCCTTTTCATAATCAAAGTTGAAGATTCACGGTAGACCAGGTACTGCCAATTAAAAGGCATCTGCACATCAGGTCTAGATAAGTGTAAAATGAATCAGTGACTGGCAGAAGGCCTAGTTTTTATGCTGTTTACAGACTTTAGAAACAATGAAGTATTTAAAAGGAAAAATGTTGGTAACAGCAATCCATGTGAGTTCTCTCCCTAACACACTGAGAACACTAGAACAGTGTTTTAATAAGTAAAATGCTGCAGGACAAGCTTCTCTCTCTCACCATCCTTCTCAGATCTCAGAAATCAAGTAAATATCTTGAAACAGATACTATAAATAGCTTAGAATGTACCAAAATACAAAAGACATATAACAGCAACAGCAATTACTCTGGTGAAAAGACTAGAACACAAGTCTTACAAGGAGAAGCTGAGGGGGCAGGTGCTGTGTAGGCTGAAGAAAAGGAGGTTCAGAGGACACCTTACCACTCTCTACCAACACCTGAAAGGGGGTTGTAGGTAAGTGGGGACTGGACGGTTTTCTCCCAAGTAACAAGTGATAGAACAAGAAAAAATGACCTTAATTTGCACCAGGGGAAGTTTAGATTGGATATGATGAAACAATTCTTCACGACAAGGGTTGTCAAGTATCGAAACAGACTTTACAGAGAAATGGTTGAGTCACCATCTCTGAAGGTGTTTAAAAAACAGACACATGTCCCCATGTGCCACGAAATTGGTCTGGTGGTGGGCTTCCATACTAGTTTACAGTTGACTCAATGATCTTAAGATCTTTTCCAACCTAAATTATTTTATGATTCTGTAACCACATTGGCGCCTTTTCCAGAGGCAATAGCAACAAAAAACAGTATGTTGTTATTTCTATTACAATTTTAACTGACATATGTCTAGTAAAAGGTAAACACTTTCATCAGGAAACATAGTTGAGCTAATAATCTTAATTTTTGAAATTATGCAACTGTAGCAGTAAGAATATAACTCATGTGTTACCTATCCAAAAAGTATTTTAAGTAGTTGAACGGATATTTTGCACTATTCATATTTACTTACAGTAAAATTGTAACAATAGAGGCAAAAACTAGGTATCTATAATTTGTCCTATGTCAGACAAAACACTCGGATGAATGCTCATGCTAAATTCTGTTAACTAGTCTCACCAAATTTTTCGCTCAAGTATTTTCAGAATTCTTTCACAGTCCTATGGAGTTGATAGTCACAGTGGATTTTCTTTTTCCCTTGAACCTCCAAAATGTGAACATCTTTTTAAGCTTATGACACCCGTGAGACTTCTTTTCCTTCCAGGAAAATTTACTTTAAAAAATATACAAGGTTCCAAAAGTTTGCCCACCAAACTTTGCAGAGTCTTTGGTTCTTTACTACCTTGAAATAGCGTAAGAGAGAACATCGCACACTTTTTCTCAGGAGATACTTTAACTAATAAAATATGGGAGAAAATAAGGATATTGGCAAAACTTTAAAAGGCGTAACATACAACCAAAATAGAGCATTCCACAAAGTACTACCCCAGTACATGCCAACATACACAACTTAGCAAAACCAACCCAGTGGTTTTAAATTATCCAAAATGTTAAGTAAAGAAAGAAAGAAATTAAGAGAAGAAAAAGGAGTAAAGAAAGAGAGAGAAAAGAGATTAGGAAGAATAAGAGAAAAATATCTACCACCAGGGAGTCCTGGGGAAATCAAGCTTCATATGGTGGAGGTAGATCCCAGGAGAGAGAGAGAGACAGACAGACAGACAGATAGACAGACAGACAGGCAGACAGACAGAGAGTGGCAGAGAGAGACAGAGAGACAGAGAGAGAGAGAATGAGATTTTTTCACATATTGTCAGTTCGCATGAATTTGACACATTGGTGACATTCACAGCTCTACTGTTACACATTGAGAAAATTGTTACGTCATAGAAAAGTATCAGGTTGGTCAAGTACAATTTGCCATGTTGATTTATTTTCAGTCACTTTCTGGTCCTTCAGATACTGCTAAGATCTTTCATATTTTTATTCAGGGACTGAAATGAGCTTTGTGCAAATTTCTCTAAATACCAAGAAATGGACAGTTCAATGGGAAAGCAGCGAGTGTGTGAATGAGGAGACAATGTTGGTAGAGCAAGGAAAAGTAAGAACAGTACTCAATATCCAGGACAAACAGTAGTTTGTTCTATCTAGGAAAAAAGTAGAATCTCCAGGGGAGAGCTTTACTTTCACAGATAATTAAATATTAAGAAAAATTCTAAAACTGTGTAACAATATTCATTCTGTGTATTCAGCAGACATAAATTCTCTGAATACTGTGCATGTGATCATAGAAATAATTTCTTTGTATATAAGCAAAGCAAAATTGTGGAAATATATCATTTTTGTATACCATGAACATGGACGAAGTTTTTCTCGATGACAGGGGAAAAACAAACAAACAAACAAAAAAACAAGATAAAAGATTTTCCCCTCAATACTCTTTTTGACCATAAATTTTGCAAAAAATTATCTGTGCAAAATCAACATCAAATTGGTTTGATCCAAGTTCTAATTTATTTTTATTACTGAGAACCACTCCTGATTAAATGAAAAGATCTGAATTCAGCTTCCATTGTACCACCGCCAACACGGGCTGTATTTTATTCAAAGACTAAAATGTCCCCTCTAATGAATAAAAAAACAGAAAAAAGAAAAAAAGTAGCCAAAGATGTTATGATTCTAATATTTGAACCAAACAAAAATGGTCATTCCAGCAGTCTGTAAAGAAAACCAACCAAACATAGAACTGTTAAACAAGGAACAGAGTTTCATCAATGTGACCACCACACCCAGTCATGTGAATAAATATCACAGTAATAATTACCTTAGACATAACATGGCTTTGCTAGAGCTATGTACAGCTCACCTATTCAGATATTTTAGCCCAACAAAAATAACTGTGATAAGGGCTAACCAACTATATTTTGTTAATAAGGTCGGATAGATTAACAAAGCATAGAGTTGTAGATTATTACCTTTCACAGAAATAAAGGTATCAGTAGTCTTTGATTCTGTCACATCCAGATTGTTTGAAGGCATGCCTGTAGCCCTTATTTGCATATTTTGTGTTGCCACATTAGACAAGTACAGATGAGAAAAATTACTTATGTCTTGAAATGATGGTCAGTAGACATAATGTACTTCAAAGAAATGCACTTGATTCCTTGTCATCTAGAACATCAGTTGATTTCTTTTGCATTTTCTAAGCTGGCTGGTGAGTTTGTTTTACCTGAGTTTGAATTCATACACACCAACAATTTTACCTTTGCTTTCATAAATATATTGTATATATGTATAATATTTTATGTGCATTCTTTTAATTAAAAATTGCTAAGTAATATCTATACAATAAGTCTTGGTCTTTAAAATAAAATCAGGTTATTTTACCTCAGTGGTGAAAATATTATTTTAAAAAATGTATATAACCTATAAGAACAAGAAAATCAGGGAAATCTGTGAAATATGTTACTCTTTTCAAGGATCACAGAATGCTTTAGTGTGTAATTTCGCAAAAGGAGAGAAAATACATTTGAGAAATTAAAAGACAGCGTAGGAGATAAGGAGAGGGAATGAAGAAAAAAAATCAATTTTCTAAATCACTGTCTGAAGAAAAAAATATGCAAAACCCCACTATGCAATTTTACACACCATACTGTACCCTGCAGAGGGACGGATTTTTTTGGAACGCAACAGAAAATGAATTTGTTCTTGGATTTAGTTCAGAGAGAATCATGAGAGCAATTTACTTCTGATGCAGTTCCAATAAAGAAGCTATTACGCTGATTGCTATAAAGTTCATCAGTTTAAATATGTAACTTTTATTCCTGAGTCATCATTTAGGTAAAAATACTCGTTCCCAATGACAAAATATGCCCTAAATAAAGACAACAATTATTTGAAGATCTACCTACCAGTTGTCCACTCATATTATCCAAGTAAAGGATATTCAATAAAGCTCACAAAATTCAATATCTCTTAAAATAAGAGTGGCTTCAGGATTTCAGTATTTTCCTGCAAACAGTCAATTAAGCTCTGTCTCATTTCATGAATACAGCTGGGACTATTTTAGTCTTTTTCACAGTTATCTCCACCTCTTCTCTTTAAATCTTTCCCTGATATTATTTCTTATTATTAAGGAGGTGAGGGATTGCTGTGTTATAATTTTAAATCTTGAGAAAACTCTCTCAGTACCCAAATCATGACCTGCAGGCAACGTTGAGAGTCATGGAATCCCACTCTAAATCTTCATGTGATAGAAATACAGTCTTCAGCCAACCTTCTCACATAGCTGAAGGTAGATAAAAATGGGACAAGAATATATAACAAAATCATGAGATTTCTAGTTGATTGCTGTCAGAAACCAAGGACAAACTATGATGCAATGGGGCACAGATAAGACACAGTGAGTCACTACAAAACATCCTACAGAGTATAGGACATTCTCTGGATAACTGCCAGTCCAGGAGGAGATGGAGTAACTGATGTATTTTGGAAAATACTTCCTGGAAACCACTCAACCTTATTTTCTTGGAATAGTTCCAGCAGTTTGATTCTTGCTTTCTAATGACACTACTGACTGACCATGGTAGCAACAATTCAGCTTTTAGACTTTTTACTGACCTCGGAATAACATACAATCCAAATGCCTCTTAGAGCTTTGTATTAGGAAATTGTGTGTCAAGACCAGGTGGATTAAAGTGATTGTAAGGTGTTATTGTCTTAAATTATGCAAATTTCAGCCATGCCTGTGATCTACATAGAGGTGTTTTTTTTATAATGCAAAAGTTAAGAAGGAAAACAACAAACAAACAAAAAAATCCGTAGTCTTACCATTCCTTTGTAAATTTCCTTTAACCTCAAGAAGTTTAATAACCAAGAGCAAGGGCTTGCATGTAGGTTGAGGCAATCCCCAATATCAATACAGACTGGGGGGTGAATGGAGACCAACCCTGTAAAGAAGGACTTGGGGATACCTGTGATGAAAAGTTGGCCCATATGTGAAAGAATACTTCAGAAATAAAAATATTTGTTAGAAGTAACTGACTATGTGTTTCTGAAATTCTGTATATTTAATATTTATAATGATTGTTGAGTGATTTGACTGGTTCTTTTTCAGAGAAAACTGTGTAGGTTCTTCCGTTTGAGTACTAGTTCATCATAGCACAGACCCAAGTGGGACAATAAAACTTTTACATGTTGGAAAATTAATTTCAAAGTATGGCAGATTGTGATTATTTTGAACACTTCTGTTCTTATCTGAAACATATCTGAGAAAGCTGAAATTATAAAGTGTTGTTAAGAGTAACAGTATTGTCTAAATAATAATGAATATTAATAGCATAAAGTCAATGAATCACATATAAATTACACCTTATGTCTATATAACTTTTTCTGCAGTTATTAAGCCAGTATAATTTTATCAGATACAGTAAAGTATCGAAGATACAGTAAAAAGAAGAGGAAATCTAGAATAATTCCCATCAGTTTTGATACTTGCTTTTAGAATTTTAATTCTGTGTTTGTTCTCTACATGGTCATCATTGACATCCATCAAATAAACTATTTATTTTCATTATGGTTTATGTTTTTTTTTTTCTTAACTGATATGTAGTTTTGCATACATAATGGAATAAACACAGATTCAAAAAGCCAGAAGAAAAATGCTGAACTGTGATAGGATAAGATTTGCTGCAGATAGTTATTTATAATATGAAAATTTTGTTTAAATGTAAAGAAACTTTCACGCTACACAAAGCAATGAATTAGGTACAGTTTTGAATGCAATTGCATTACCAAATGCTACAGCCATTAAATAGTCAACAATGATTCAGACGAGCCTTGAAAGAGTACAATCTGCTTTATTAAAAAAGAATGTTATTAGGACACCTCATTTCAAGAAGTTCCCTGGAACCTAGATCTTCTGCTAGTCACTATTAGAAAAGAAACAACACCTGTGCTAGTTCAGTGTCTTTCCATTGCACTGCAATGTCAGCACTGGAATTGTGCGCAGGTCTCAGTAGCTGTTCTCTAAAATGTACCAAAAATTGCACCTTAGTTTAAAGTATGCACTTTCAGTGCTATTGAAGTGGCATTATGCTCAAATGTAGCCATTGAGGATGTTTGATAAGGGGAAAATAAAAGTGTCAGAATGCAAAGACAGGAAAAAGTCCATCTCATTTTTTACACTCTGTAATTTTCTTCATGTCTTTGCATTGAAAGAGATAAAAGTTAGGGCAGTATTTGTCAGTGTGTCCTTAAATGTGCAGAGAAAACCTTATATTTCAAACAACCATAGAGCTCATTTTAGAAATTATATCACACTCCTTCATCTGTTCATTTTCTCATTTGACCTATTTAGACAGATATAGAGTTCCCTGCTTATTCGCCCACCTGGTATCTTTAAAATTGCTTGAGAAGGTTCTGCCACAGTCATAACCAGTAGACTGAAGCAATATATTTAAAAAAAAAAACATTTCCAAGGATTTTACTGTATCAGATGGGATTGATACAAGTATTTGTGACATAATATTGGCAATGTCACATAAGTTTGGCTGTTTTTTTTCAAAAGGTATTATTTCTTGCATTTTAGATCATGCTTTCAAGATCCTATGTCATTAGCATCCTGACTTTTTTTAATTTGTTTCCTACATCCACATTGTATTAGTTTATTTTTCTAAAAGACTCAACATTTAAATGTGGAATGTAAAAACAGCCACTACTTGGTGGCACAGTATATTAGAAGCCTGAAATAATTATTTCACAGATAAAAATCAGCAGTAAAAGCAAATTCATTATTCTCACATCAACCCTCTTTTACTTGAGAAATTTAGTAGAACACCATAAAAATCTTTGTAAATAAAAGCAATAACTGGTTGATGTAGGAATGTTCTTATTTGTCATTGCTTCTATATGATGCAGGAGAATTAATGGATTAAGAAAAGCGCATGAAAGTTTGTAAAAGTATAGCACCCTGTGAACATATTTTCTCATCTATCCTGTAATAGTGAACTTCTAATAGTAATTTATTGTCAGTTTTGATTTGGTTATTGAGAAGTTTTGAAGTACAAAGGTTAGAATCAGTTGAAAAGGCAAAATCAAAGTGCATTACCTAGCAAGACCTACTGGAACTACTTAGGAATTTTTACTAGGTAAGTTTACAGCTAATAATTTAACTTAAACACATTTTCTTCAACCACTAAAGTGGCGTGATCAAGGAGAAGGAAGAATAAACCAGTAGACAATCTCTAGATGGATAAAAAGTTTTCCTGTGAGAAAAAGTAAGTACTTATTAAAGAGATATTTTGACTATTGCAGACATAATAACCTGAAAAGTTCAGGCCTGCTTAGATTGCCATCAGCAGACAGCCTGTAAAATCTGCAGCAATCTCCTACAGAGCTAAAAAGTCACTGGATAACTTGCTGTTCCAATCTGCTTAGATGAAGAGGGGAATCAGGTTCTAAAACATTCCCATAAGTGAGATTAAGGCACAAACAACACCAGATGCTGGATCCCAAAACAATAATTCAACTTTATTTTGTACAAAAGAGCACAGAGAACGAAGGAAGATAGAAAAGCAGGAAGGGCTAAGGGTAACTGTTAAAAGCACAGGACAGGAGTCACCACCACCATGGAGTGCCACTGGCTTGCAAGCTGATGGGTCTCAGTTGGGCTTTCCTGTAGCCTCTGAGGAACAGGCAGGGTAACAGAGTAGCAGCAGCTCCCACAGCTGACCCCAGCACCGCCTTAAATACCCTTGCCACGGTGGCCCCTGGATGTCCATTGGCCAGTTCACCAGTATCCAAGCGAGATCTGCCTGGCATACCTTATTTGGGAGAGTAAGTGCTGGCCGTGTTCTTGACTGTAACATCTTTTTATCTTTTTGCTCATCCAGCTGCCTTCGATGGCTTGCTAGGTACCTCCTGGAGCTTTTGCAAACAGTTCAGCTCCTGCAGTAGCCTAGCTGTGGCATCAAGGCTCTTTAGCTCCACGTTCGAGACAATGGTGAAGCACACTGCATCTTTTAACCAGTGCATTACACCTGCCATCCGAAGAATCAGAAAGAAAAAATCCAACGCTCTGTAATAACAACATCCCAAATCCATTCAGTTGATTACATCACTACTTTCAGGCACCTTTCTCTCCATTATCTTTGGGGTTTTTTTTCTCAAATGATACTGCCACAATTCCTACCATACTACAGTGCTGAAGAATTAAAGCTTATTCATACAATATATGAGAGAGGATTGTAGATTTCCATCTGCCAGCTATATCCTATAGCTACTATTATGTTGTTACAAGGTAGGATAGATTAGTCTGAAGATCATTTTGCGTGCATCTGCATATACACAGTCCTATTAATATAAAGATTACAGCAATATATCCTCACCTGTTCTTTATAATTAGAATAGGACTGTGTTTATTTGGAAGTAACTTAGCTCTTCCATTTATTGTAAGAGTTTGCACTTATATGTTTAAATTTTGATTTCTAAAATTTACTAACATATAATTTCTAAAACAACTTCTTTAATAAACATCATTTGAAGTGACGAGGGGACAGGATGGAACAGTGGGATTTTTTGTAGAAGACTTGTTTTCCATTGCCATCTATGAAACTCAGATTCTCTTGAAGATTGAGAGAATATATTATATTTACAATTAGAAGAGTCTCTAATCCTTCTTGTATATTGAGAAAAAGTGGCAAATGTCTGTGTAACAACTGTAAGAAAAGGACAAGTGGTCTCTGGAACAGTGAATATCGTGTGCTCTAGATTCTTAACTAACAACTAAAGAAACAAAATAATTGGTTTGTTATATTATTACCCATCTGTAATAAACTATAGTCTGATTATATAATTTTTAGATTACTTGGATCTATAGTATTCCCATTTGTTCATAAATGTTTCTGGTGATTTGGGAAAACACTTGGTTCAAAGAAGCAAATTAGATATGCTTTGATCCTTACCAAAATGAAACGTAGGAATGAATAAGTCTATGTGAATGCATGTGTAGGTTGTTCCAAAAAGGTCATAAGAAGACTCAAAATAAAGTCAAGAATCTTAGATACTGATATAATTTGATTACTTCTGAAAATTTTGCAGAATTTAGCAAAACTGTATGAAAAATGAAAATGGATTAAAAATATTGTCTAAAATAACGACAAAGCTTATCTTTTAAAGCTGTTAGAAATTAAACTTCCTTAAAATACTATCATTTTAGGTGTTTGTGTTGACATTCAAAAATACAACAAACATCCATCGAAATGCTATTATCCGTCACTCAAAAAAATAGTCCAGGTGCTCTACAGTTCCATCATAATCTTTTTAAAAAATTAATAATTTCCACGGACTTGTTAAAAACAACAATTAGAAGAATAAAAGCTTCCTCTAAATAATTCAAATAGATGTTTAAAAGAAGTATTGCAATATTTACTGAGACTGATTAACGCTTAATAATTGTTTGGATCTTATACAGAACATATATTATATATATTAAAAAAAAAAAAAAAGAAGAGATGAAAAAAAAACAGACAAAACCCAATCAATCACCCCAAGACTGAGGAATAGCAGTTGTTTAATAAATGAGAACTTTCACCCCAAAATACATGGTGGGGGTTAGGTTGCAATGGTATGAAAAATCTTTCTTATAACTATTTTTCTACCTCATTCTTTAAGTACCTATTGTACATGCAGAAACATTACTAAAGGCAATTCTAAATTATGTTAATCTGATCATAATTTAATAATGTCGTGCACCAAACAAATTCTAAGTGTGAAACTGTAGCTGTAACATATGTATTAATATTCTACCTATGGTTTTGAATAAAACAGAAAATTTCTCCATCAATTATCTGTTCTACTCTTTTGTTTTATTTTTTTTCTTGGTTTTTTTTTTCTTTTTTTCTTTTTAATTTCATAACACCCTTAAAAAACCACCAACATCTTTGCATGTAGGAAGTCATTGGAAAGACGTTTTACATAATTACAATCAGTGCCTTTTTCCATAATTACAGATTGAATGTTTGATGTTCCTTAAAATTGTTGTTCAAGAAATACATGAGATCAAAAAGAAGTTCTCCATTAGAAGTATTAAGCAATATTAATTATATTACTCATGTTCTGTACTCAATAAATTTTCCTAGTTATTTTTTGCATTCAGTCTTTTGAAACTGAAATGTATATATATATTTTAAACATATATAAACCCAGATTTTAAAGCATATGAAGAAACCTTCTCTAAAACTTAATCAAGTTGGTTTTTAACAAGTTTCCTTACCTAACCACAATCCATACATATTTATCTAATGTTTAATTATAGATTCATATGTATTCTAGTTTATATAGAGGTTCACATATTTATGATGTATGAAAAAGAAGCTCCAAAATTATTATTGTTTAATTAGTCTAAAAGAGAGAAATTTATTTTTCTCAGATTTTCTTGAAGACTAATTGAGAGAATATATTATATTTACAATTAGAAGAGTCTCTAATCCTTCTTGTATATTGAGAAAAAGTGGCAAATGTCTGTGTAACAACTGTAAGAAAAGGATAAGTGGTCTCTGAAACAATGAATATCATGTGCTCTAGATTCGCTGTAGTTTTTGTGAGGAGTTCGATAGATAGAGCAAAAAAGAAATGCAGGAAAATGGAAAATATTAACTTTATGGTGGTCTTTTAGAAAAGACATTGTGTTTGTAAACTATTCAAATACAAATTACACATAAAGAATTAAGAAATGGTACTGTAAAGGTAAGAAATATTATTTTTTGAACAGTTGAAAGTTATTTTCAACAGAATATTTTTCATGCCTCTATCTAAAACCATGTAACCAATCATAATTTACTGTTTAAAATTATTAATTTTTTTTTTAGTCTGTATTGATTATAATGATTCATGGTCATTATGTACCAAGGCTGAAGAGGCTATTACGAAAAATGATAGTGCTCTTCCTTGTCACGTTTCTAACAGGAAAAAAAAACCCTCTTGTATTTTATTATTGTCTATCCTTCTGGTTTTCGACCTTCAACAACAGCAGGAACACATGAGTTTTTTAAAGACTAGTTATCCCCATTTAAAAAAAATAATTTGAAGGATTCGAAGTACTAAAAAAAAATAGTGCTCATCATTAAATACTGTCCAGGTATGGCCATCTACTGCTTACAATACGTCCTACAACATCTAGAATTTAAATTGTTTAATATCACTTCCTTAAAATTCTGTCATTTGTTTTCTAACATTCTGTGGACACGTAGACACTGCTGGCAAAAATGGGTTTTGAATAGCTTAGGAAAAACCTGCTTTTGAGCTAAAGGGACAGAGTTTTGGCTACCTGCAACATTAGAAAATATTAGAGCTCATATGCATTGTGCAAATCAGCATTATTAATATCCTAACTAATATTATCTTTTCAGGCAGCATGGCACTAGTATACAATTTCATTTGCAGCACAGGTTTATTTAGAAAAATATAGATCTGTTTGCTGCAGGTGGGGTGGTAAGTTGGAAGTGCTCCAACTAATGAAAAGTATAAGACCCTTTTTAGTGTCTGAAATGTCTAAACAGAATATTAGATCACAAGTTACTGTTAATAAACCAGCAGGATTATTAAGCAATTAGGGAGCTCATGAGAAAAGATGGAGAATTATTATTTTTTCATGAATTTAAAAATCTTCAATTTCATAGCTGGAATGGTGCCATCAGAGTGGATATTTTGCAACTATCAATCTGCTTCCTTCTTCCTCAATTTATTATCAAAGTCTAATTAAAATCAAAAAGTGATACTGAGTACTGTGCAAATCTTCAGTTAATGTAATAGCCTTTCATTCAGTGGAAAAGATGGGATGCCAGATTCAGACTTGGTGATTGACAGACTTCACTGGGGATCATGCAGACTTACTGGATCAAAGGAGATAAAAGTAAAACCGTGCAGAAGATCTTTCCTGTCTCCATGGCAGATACTACTTGCAGAAATAAAGATGGTCAGTAGAGGAGGTCAAAAAACATTACTGCATTGAAATAGATCTGAATGTGCAAAGAGAGTTAGACATTTGTATGTGAGACCAGGAATGAAACTCTTATAACTTGACACTAAAATCTATGGGATAATTATTACTGAGAAGGTAAGATCTATTAACTACATCAATATTTGTAGAAGGAAGTGGTCTGTAATGCAAAGTACAAAAAAAAATCAAAGTCTTGAGCTTTCTGAGTGTCAAAGAGAATAAAAAAATAGATACATAAAAAGATGCTTTTACAGAGCACTTTCTAGACAAAACAGTGCAGAGTCACCTACTGTCTCAGTTCGTTGTCTGTATTGATCATATTCTTTTTTTCCTAGTCAAAAATTCAACATTTGGAATTATGTCAGAATAAGACATTTCCAGCCATGGCAATGTCACAGAACTTGTATTTCTGGGGCATTTCTGATGTTCTGAATGGCAATTCATTCAAGATGGGTGGTGATGTCATTTGAATAAAATCAAAAGTTCCCTTTGGAAGCATACATTACAATCTTATATTTGGGAAGGAATCTGGTAGCACTTCCTTCACTATGATAAGTAACACAGGAAAACATTTGCTGATATACAGACAGTGTTTTGACCATGGAATAAACCTAAATCAGACTGGTTTCAAAGATGGTGCAACTCAGTGTTGAGTGCTCATGGCTGTGAGCAAGAAAAACTGTCATCAGAGCCATAATTGGATCTGAATTGATGCTCTGCAAAAGCACCTTTTAAAATATAAAGCTGAGTGTGGTTATTGAAGAGAATTGGACTTGAAACAGGGAAAGATCCAGGAATCCACCACCTGATACTATAAATACAATTGTATTTCTACCTGAAAAATACTAAGAATCTTGTAAAAGGGTTCACTTAATCATCAGGGTACTAAGAATTTAAATCAGATCCAAAATCTGTCCTCAAGATTATAATCTATTGCTGTAGATGTTATAGCTGGCAATATTAACAATGCAAGGAGGAGAATGAATTATAGGGAATGGGAGAGTTACTAATTATCCACAAAATTATTTTACTGAGTAATGAGGTTTTTTCACTTAGTCAAGTGGGAAATATAATACTTTAGACAGCACAAAGATAACTTTCTGGATAACTGGCAAGTATCCAAGCTTACTGTAGACTGCACTTTCTGGGAACAGATGTTTTGGGAAAGATTTCTTCCTGTGAGAATGAGTGCAAGCCTGAGCAATGCTGAAAAGTGAATTATCATTGAAAATATTACCTACAGAGGCTGAGAAATAGGAAAACAGATCAAAGCTTTTGATTAGCAAGAACATAAGCTCTTACATCTTCTATCTGGGCAAAGTAAAAATGGGCCACCAGTAAAAATGAGTGTGGTAGAAAAGGAAGGAAAAAAAAGTTGGGCAAACCCCCCAGACTGACTGCATGACTGAAGAATTAGTAGTAACATTTAGTGTATCAAATATTGCTAGACAATTCTCAACCTGATAAAGTCACATATCTTTGTGTGAGGTCTTGCCACTCTTTCAATATCTCTAAAACAATGTTTCTTATTACTTTTGTATCATTTCTTCTTTTATTTCTTTCTATTAGACTTACAGGTCGGGATGGTATCTCAAGTATCTTACTGATGACCAAAGTCAATCATCTTGTGATTCTCTAAAGAGCAGTCCTAAGTGAGGCCCTTTGGGCTCTCCTGCACTGCAGCAGGCTGTGCCACCACCTGCCTCTGAGCTGTACACCTCTCAGAGCTCACAAAACCTTAAGCTAGAGATATTCAAAGAACCATCACTAATGACGAAGTCTAGACTGAAACACTCCACCCCCCCTGACACATCTCTCTCCACGTTCCTTGAGGTGCAGCCCTTGACTCTTGGGAAATACAAAGAGATCTGTTGTATTTCACTGAGCCCAAGAGGAATTTTTGATAAGAATCTTTACACACATAGAAAGAGGTGTACACATCACACACGTGTGTGTGTGTGTGTGAATTGATTATAGTATGAATGTTATTATCTCGAATCTATAGTTAAGTCATTGTTATAATTCTAGTAAACCCTATTGTAAATAAGGTTTAGTAACTCTTTTGTTACAATATACCCTATTGTAAAAAGGGTATAGTAAAACCTTTTTAAATGCTAAAGTATTCAATGATTAAGTGCTGCTAAGCCCTTTTTCACCCATATCTGTGCATCCCTATCCTTGGTACTCTTACCCTTGTTTGCATTCCTGGCTTCTATGTATGTCATCCCAAATTGTTTCTAGTTTGATTTTCCTTTGTATGTTTTAACCTGTGTAGTCAGTAACAGAGTGCACCTTGCCATCAAACTCTGTAAAGTTGCATTTTCACAAATTCATATTAAATCCTGCTTTTTATCTTTGACAGTGTTTCTTTAAGCAGCCAAACCTCTGGTTCACAATACAGGTATAGTGGTTATTCTTTAAGCAGCCAAACCACTCATTCACAACACAGGTATATAATTTTTATATGTCGTATTCTTAATTCACATGGTTATTACCATGTATCAAAAAGAGATGTGTATGTGAGAGAGTTACAATTCTAGAAGTGACGATGGCAACAGCTTTCTACAGCAGATCTACAGGTTTCTTTCTTGAGAAGCAACAGCAAGCAGTTTTTGCAGCAGAGATTCTGGCTTCTTATTAAAGTTTGGATTTCTTATTTTTTACAGAGACCATTATTATACTTTATTTAGCAATGTGTGTTGCAGACAAACACCAAGTTCCTACCATGAACCCTGACCAGCATGGAATTTCTATCTTATTGATAAATCCTCTTCACTCACCTCATTTCCCATGTTGTATGAGGCTTAATGAACATAAATGCTCAGCAGTTTAATTTCCTTACGCTGGTCTACATATCTGTCTGGGCCTGTTGATGTTTATTTAAAATGTACGAGTAAAACGTATTTTCTATAATTTGGGAGAATAAACTTTGGAGGAAAATAGTGTTATTATTTAAAATCACTATTATATTGAGCATATTTCGAGCTTAGATTTAGTTATAGAAATGTCAACCTAGGTGCTTAATATTGACATAAATTCATGAGTGTACTCAATAAAGATTTGAGGACAATGGCATATAAAAAGATCAGCCACTGGATGCCAAAACCTTAATTACAGAAAGAAATTGGATGTTTTTGGAGACACGTACAGGGAAAGACTGTAGTTAGTCCATTGTCTAGCATGTTACTACAATAAAGAGATAAAAGCATTCATATGCACGATGTACTTTTTACATTTATCCTACAAATACCATATCAGACACGGAAAATGATAACAAACACCAGAAATTCACTGTATGGATAACAACACAAGAAAAAGACACCAGGTCTCTTATGGCAGTTCATAAAAAAAATGATGATTTTTGGGTTTGGCTGCAATAGAGTTAATTGTATTCATAGCAGCTGGTATGGTATTATGATTTGGATTTGTGACCAAAACAATTTTGTTAACACATCAATGTTTTAGCTCTTCCTGAACAATGTGTGCACAATGTCAAGCCTCACACAGTGTCCAGCCAGTGGGTAGGCTGGGAGTGTTAGGAAATTCCAAGATGTTAGGAAAGGACACAATCAGCAGAGCTGACCCCAACTAACCAAAGAGATATTCCATATTATATGAAGCCATGATCAGCAATAAAAGCTGTGAAAAAGGAAGAGGAATGGAAAGCAGGAATCCTGAACAAAGAATTTTGGAATGATGACACGTATCTTTGCAAGAAACTGTTATGCTGCAAATGGCTAAACAGATGCCTACTGATAGCAAACAGTGAAATAATTCTTATTTTGTTTTTCTTATGCATACAGCTTTTGCTTTACATAATAAATTGTATTTTTCTCAACCCATGAGTTTTCAGACATTTGCCCTTTAAATACTGTTTCCCACTGAGGGGGAATGAGTGAGCAGCTGTATTGGGCTAAGCTTCATACTGGGGTTAAACCATGATATCCATAAAGGAAAACCTATGGTAGATTAAGGTATTAGTGAATAGCTCTTGAACTCAGACCTTTGCTTTGGTGTTTTTTCCCACCAATACCATGAAAGAACCCGTTTGGGAAAGCAAGTAACCGTGAGAGATTCAAAATTCTTTCATTCATTCTCAGGATATTAAGCTATTGGAGAAGGTCCAAAGAAGGGCAGCAAAGATGGTGAAGGGCCTTGAGGGGAAGTCATATGAGGAGCAGCTGAGGGCACTTGGTCTGTTCAGCCGGGAGAAGAGGAGACTGAGGGGAGACTTCATCCCAGTCTACAACTTTCTCGTGAAGGGAAGAGGAGAGGCAGGCACTGATCTCTGTGGAGTTGTTTCAGGGGAGATTTAGGTTGGATATTCTTCACCCAGAGAGGGGTTGAGCACTGGAACAGGCTCCCCAGGGCAGTGGTCATATCACCAAACCTGACAGAGTTTGGATGATACTCTCAGGCACATGATGTGACTCTTGGAGATGGTCCTGTGCCAGGCCAGGAGTTGGATTTGATGATCCTTGTGGGTTGGGTCTCTTCCAACTTGGCATATTCTGTGATACTGTCAAAACACAAAATCTTATACTTTACTGTTATTTTTTAGTTCTGAGAAAACAATAAAAAGAGTACGTGAATAGTTCTGGCTTTTTAATAATAGTCACTGTAATTTCTCAACATTTTTATCCAGCACATCCTGAATTTCTTCTTCTGTATGCCACATTATTTCATGCTACCTTGAATTAAAATATTATTATTTTCCTTGATAAATTTTTGTTTCTTAAGTGAATGTGAAATACTAGCCAGCATGTAAATTCTGTTTCCTATTCTGTCACATGTGGAATGTGATTTTTTTGCAAGGAAACTATCAACAACTTGGACACAACAGACTAAAATCTGGCATTTATTCTTTTCATTCTGATATATGCTACTGTAGCTCAGCTCCACTGTCTTTATAGATTAATAATGAGATCTTGTTTAACAATCAGTGCAACTCAGTCATGGTTTACTTCCTCCCTGGAGGACCAATTGCTTATCTCATCAAAAGGATGATAATTCCCTCTGTCTGTCAGTTGATATGATCTTTATCCGGACACAAACTACATCAGCAGACTGAGCTGAGCTTCCAGCCTTGCTGGTGGTAAAGTATTCAAAATTCATATTTATCATATCCAGAAGATAGATGCTCTAGCTAGCTTCAGGCACTGCATTAGCGCTAAAGTCCATTAATTCTAATTATGTTTTTCATATAGAGAATATTAAAAAGTTTAAATTAATAAAGGAGAAGAGCCATCCCCTTGGCACAGTTTCTGCATATTAATACAGTTTTCTGTGCAGGAGGTGATCTGTGCATGCAAGGAACATTCTTTAGGCCACTGGAGATTGAACACATAAAGCTATTTAGGGGGCATGTGCCAACTAAAACCATCTCGCAGCATCTCTGTTCATTAGTCTATGGAGTTTTATTTTTGTATATTTTGCATAAGAATGAAATAATTAGCTTCTTGAACGAAGACAGGATGGGAGTGGTCCAGCTCATTGGTGAATGTCATGTACATGGATGTGCATATGAAGATTGCATGAAACAAATGCCATCCTTCTTTATTGTCTCCTATATAATGTAATTAGTCATTACAATGGTAGTTGAGCATTTGCCTGAAAACAGGGAAGGAGCCAGAATTATTGTAGCAAATGCCTTGACTGAACACTTTCCTTTCAGTAGAGGATTTTTTTATGATTCTTTCCTAAATTTTTGATTTTCTCTAGATTTCCATCTGATATTTTTTGTTTAAATGATGACAAGATATAATCTTGTTTGAACTAACAAAATCAGATTTGCAACATTTCCCCCTATATTGTCTGTTACTGAGTCTATTAATTTTTCTTCTGTTTCTGCAAAGTATCAGTCCTCTACTATCATTTTTGGGTTTTGTCATTTAATTAAATAGTATATTTGTGTAAATTTTCAGATCCTATTTAATAATAGGATATCAAAAATTCACTCCGTGTTACACCCTGCCAGCCATATCAATGAAGAAGAACAGTCCAAATAACTAACACTAAAACCTACAATACAGTATTCTTACCCTTAAAAATACCTTATAGATATTCACAAAAATAAAAAGAATGTTTTAACTCTATTCTAAAACATTAAGAAGATAAAGAATGTGGTACTAATACTAATACTAATGATGAGAAATAGAGTAGGAGATGATTTTAAAGTCCTATGAGGAAGTCCTAAAACACCTAGCAAATCTTTATTAATATATACAGTTCCTTTTAAAGCTAATGAACTGATATATTTGATATCAGGCTTGGCCCTTGTATGAAAGTAGTGATCTGTAATTACCAAAACTTAACAGTATGTCACCATAGTAAAAAAGAACCTGTATGGATCATTTAACCTGGAAATTTCAAACAGTGCTCAAATCCCTTCAGAAATTGTTGAGAATTTTCAATTTACTTTTTTTAAATCTGTCATGGGCAGATTCACATGGTTTTCTAAAAGGAAAATAAAAGCTTGTTCTGCAATGCTCTTGCTGGATGGAGAGCTACGTAGGTCTCAGCATGTTATCTTACATGATCTAGTAATCCCTAAGGAGAGACAAGTACATTGGGTTGCACTCTGTCTTGCGATAATACAGCAGTTAGTCTCTTCTGCTGGGAGCTCAGGTCAAGCTGGAGTGTGGGTAGAGGGAACTAATATCTGCATTCAGAAACCTTTTTAGATCTATCTCAGTGCTCTGAATGCTCTGTGGTACACTGACAAGAGTCCGTCTGTAGTGGGTCCATTCTGTGGCTGGGTTTTGGTAGCGGGGGGAGGGTTACAGGGGTGGCTTCTTTTAGAAGCTGCTAAAAGCTGCTAAAAGCTGCTTCACCTGTCCCATGGAGCCAATGCCAGCTGGCTCCAGGATGGACTTCCTGCCTCTGGCCAAGGCTGAGCCAGTTAGGAGTAACAGAAATGCCTCTGTGATAACATATTTAAGAACAAGATATTGTTTCCCAGAAGAAAATTCCATCCAGGGAAGAGTGAAGAGAGAACATGGGAATAACAACGTAGACACCAAGGTCAGTGCAGAAGGAGGGGCAGGAGGTGCTCCAGGTGCTGGAGCTGAGGCCCTGCAGCCCGTGGTGCAGACCGTGGTGGGGCAGCTGTGCCCCTGCAGCCCATGGAGGACCATCGGGGTGCAGAGATCCCCCTGCAGCCCATGGAGGAGCCCATGCTGGAGCAGGTGGATATATGAAGGAGGCTGTTACCCCGTGGGAGGCCCAAGATGGAGCAGGGTCCTGCCAGACACCTGTGGCCTGTGAAGAGTGAGGGCCACACTGGAGTAGGTTTTTCCCGGGTAGAACTCAAGGCCCTGTGGGGGACCCAAGTCAGTACAGCTCATTTGTGAAGGACTGCACCCCATGGAGGAGTGACCCACGGGACAGCAGTTTGGGAAGAACTGCTGCCTGAGGGGTAGACTCACGTTGGAGAGGTCCAACAAGGACTGTCTCCTGTGGGAGGGATGCCACGGAAGAGGGGGAAGGGCTCCTCTCCCTGAGCAGTGGCAGAAACAATGACTGACTGCAACCCCCATTCCTGTCCCCCTGCACTGCTGAGGGGGAGGAGGGAGAACATGGAAGGAAGGTGGGGTGGGGGGAAGGTGTTTTTAAGACTGTTTCATTTCTCACTCTTTGGCTCTTATCCTGCTAGTAATAAATATAGGTAGTATCCCCATTTTGAGTCTGTTTTGCCTGTGAAGGTAATCAGTAAGTGACCTCTCCCAGCTCTTATCTCTACTCATGAATCCTTAGCTGTTTTTTTTTTTCTCTCTCCTCTGTCCAGTTGCAGAGGGAGGGTGATAGAGCAGCTTTAGTGGTTGCCTGGTATTTGGCCAGGGTCAACCCACTACACTGTCTTGTCATTCCGACATTCTTTTCCCAGCTGTTTTATCTTTTTAAGCTCTTCTGTATGAATACGACTTTCTTCCTGTGTACAATGAATAGTACAGGTTAATTAGTCTACAACCTCCCTTCACACATTCTTTGCCAGCCAGGGCTCCTCAGAGGATATATGTCCCTATGCAACCTTCTTCATCTGGCTGGTCTTCATGAAGATAAATAATGATATACAATGTTCAGTAAAAATGTTGTGGGTTGTTTGTTGTTTTTTTCTCCTGAGTAGAAAGTACTGAAGCTTTCTGTTTCTCCATCATCAAGAGCTAGGAAATTTACAGTTGCCTTTGGTGCTGTTTGTCACAGAGATTGCTTGTCTGGTTTGTGCTGAAAGACTGAGTAGTGCTTGATGGAGAAGAACTCTATGAAAAATATCCAAGTGATTTACTTTTTCTTGGACTTCATTGTACTGTATCTGTCACATTATAGCACTTTTTCCTTAGAGGATATGGCTTCATTCTCTTGTTAAACAGATTCTTTATTTTCTTATCTTTCGAAAAGGGTCTATTTTTCAAAATTAATTCTTCTACCTCCTTTCCCCCAGTCTGCTGCATCTTTTACTCTCACCAGCTTCTCTCTCACTGCTGTACCTTTTTCATGTCAGCTTCTACACCGTCCTGGATAAATGGAGGGAACAACTAACTGTCCAGTTCAATAAATGAGTGCTGGTATACTTCAGAGAATAAATATGGAAAATACAAACCTATAAATTCTATTGGGTATTAAAGTCTGTGTGTTGGCAGTATGCTTAATAGTAATATTAAATGAGTGCATTTCTTATTTTAGTTTTATATTTGGGAATATAGTATGCAAGACACAGAAATTCAGTATTTCTAATGACTTTTTTTGAAATAATTGGCAAATATTACTTTGTCATAACACCATAGCCCTATAAAAACTGTATTAGAAGGAGATACCATAACTTACCAAAGACTGATTACAAATTCTGACTAAATTTGACATCATTACATTAAGAATAGTATGCATCATGGTAAGTATTACATGCCTTACATCAAAACAAACCCCCCATTGCAAACTAAAACAGGCCTTTCACAGCATTTAAAGATGTATTCCTAAGATATATACTCAAATGCAGGTGTAGGGCTTCACATTTCCTATTTTCTTTCTGTACTCAGTGGAAATGCACATTTAAATTCTTCCTTTTGGTTCAATTTGTTCCCAGCCAAAATGAACAAGATATTTTTGGCTTGTTTCATTCAAAGGTACCCTAGAGGAAAACGTTATGGCAGACATACAGTTTATTTGCATATTCAACTAGAATTTTGGCACAGAATTTTAAGAGCTGCTATGCATACTAGCAAAAAACGCCAACATTAGAGAAGCTAAAGATAGGCCAAATCAAGTGAAAAAACATGACATGATGTAATTCAACAGGATAATGCTACTTACAGAGTAATCTATGCTTGAGCGTAATGTAAAATAATACAAGTCTTTTCTTTTTGTCCCCATATTTTAGATATCAGAATACCTAAAAGTCAGCCACTAAAATAAAATATTTATATATTTTTATACAAAAAACTTTGGAGGATGTCAAGGAAATGCAGAAAGATTTAACTTCTTTTTAGATGGAAAATAATAATAGTAAACAAGATGTCTGTCTCTTTAGTAACGGTGGCTCAAAAATGAGGCTTCCAACTGTTAAATAGCTTGCAGAAACATTATATTGTATCACTTCATTTATATAAGTAGTTACCTTATTTTAGTGTTTTTAAATACATGCAGCGGTTCAGTATCAAAGTACGATGGAAAAATAGCAAATTTTGGCTAATGCAGGAATTTGAATATTGACTTCATTCTGACAGATATTCTACCTATAAATCTTCAAAATTATTAATAAGCAGAAAGGGGGGTTGGAGAGGAAAGACATATTCCTGCTGTTTTTCACAGTTTATCACAGGACCTTGCTGTATAGGGAGTTGAAACCATTTAAGGGGTGGATAAATAATACAAGAGACAAACCAATATTGATTCACGAGAGAATTGACAAAGATCATTAAACCTTTTTCCTTTTCTTCCATGTCTTACAGAATAACCATTTAGTGAAGAAAAAAGGGGATATGCTATGTGACCACACAGAACTGAATAGGATTCAGATATATTGAATGAGTTTTTCTTCTGTTCCAAAGGGCTTTTTGTTTCTGAAAACTGGTACACCTTTTACACAATCGCTTGCAATTAAAATGGAAAAACAGGGTTTGGAGTCACTCAAGCTTATGAATTAATAGCTGAAGATTTCAATAGTCTGCCCTGGATTAGGGCCAAAATTGATTTAATGCTGTGATTTCATTTCTGTGAGGAAGGTAAGACCAAATTTGGCCTTAGCATTAAAAAAACAACAACAAACCCAAAACGAAAAGAAAACCAAAACCAAGAAACATTAGAGGACTCTGGAAATATATAAAGAGCAACTAGATAGAATCGTATAGAGTATTTTTTCTCTTCTTCAGACTGATGAAATGAAAGGCAAGAATTTTTTGCATTGTATAATTCTTAAAAAATACTATTTTATACTATGAATGGCACATTTAAAATTCCAAATCTTCATGTAAAACTTGAGATTTGTATTCCTAGTAACTCATTACACGTCATCCAATTATAAACTACACAAATCAATATTATCATAAGATCCAAATCTCACTTAAGTCAATAGAAAATTTTAAACTTCCATAGAAAAAAAGCAAATACTTTTAAAGCTATGAAAAAAAAATCACACTTTGATTGTAAGAAGTGTAGCAAGTTATGAAACCATTACAATATGATCAACACTTAAATAAAAAATTGCCATCTAGGAGATATTTAGCATGAGCTACAGAGAAATGTTTTAATACATATGCATCTGTAGCCTACATATTACTTATTTATACATAAATAATAGTGATATAGGAAGAGAAATGTGACCCCCATGCTCTTGCAGATTATAAAATGTTACTGTTCAAAATCTATCGTAAAAATAATTAGTCTTGCTTTACTTGCTACTGTTATTGGACCTTCTTCCTCTGACATTTAGAAACACAACTTAGTTTTTTAGGGTAAATTCCACTGCAGCTCATTTCACTCATTTACTATCGTACCCACATAATTCTTCAAAAGAAATAACTCTTCTCTCATCCCCACTTCTTGCCCCTAATTAGTTTCCAAACATGTCCATAGACTTTGTTTTGCTAATTTATTATTGTATTTTCATCAGTTTCTTTAACTTGCTAGTGTCAAACTTACTGCCACTTCTACTAATTCATTCTTAAAGCAGTACACTAATAATCCTATTCTGTGTTGATGAAACATTTGATTTCCATCATTGGTGTGTTCAACTTTTACACATTCATTGTTAATTTTCAGTGAAAATGTTGAATAACATTTTAAAGAAAGACAATTTGGGAAGTCCAAGCCTTCATATGACCCACTGGCATGTTTCAGCTGGCTTTGGCAGTTATCACTGTCACAGCAGCTTCACTGCAGTTGTATCTGGATGTAGTGTCATATATGACTCATCCTGATCTGTTGATACGACTTTCTAGTTGATCTTGGAGCTGCTCGTAACTAGTGACTTGCTGGATGGCCACTGGATCATAGTTGACCTTAGTTTTTTTTCTGAGCTTGATCCTGACCCTGACTTGCTGGCTTAGCATCCTGTCTTGCAGGTGAGACTTCTTCCCCAGCCTGACTTGCTGTGACTCTTGATTGATGCCATTCCTTGAGAAGTAGCCAACCCTTGTATGTACTTGACAGAATCTACAAAAAAAGGATGAGTAGTGAAAAATGTAAGTGCCCATTGACCTTCACTGCAAGGTACCACACCTAAGGCAGAGCAACCCCAGGTATCAGTAAAGGTTGAGAAGCTGAGACTTGGGGGTGCTGGTGGATGAGAGTCTGAACATCAGCTGGCAATGTGTGTTTGCAGCCCCCAAAAACAATCATATCCTGGCTGCATCAAAGTAAGTGTGGGCAACAGGTCAAGGGAGGTGATTCTGACTCTCTGCTCTGCTCTGGTGAGACCCCACCTGGAGTACTGCATCCAGCTCTGGGACCCTTAGCACAAAAAACACATTGACCTGTTGGAGCAAGTCAAGAGAAGGGTCACCAAGATGATTCAAGGGATGGAATACCTCTCCTAAGAGGAAAGGCTTAGAGAACTAGGTTTGTTCAGCATGGAGAAGAAACAGCTTTGGCTTGACCTAATTGCAGCCTTCCATTACCTGAAGGGAACCTACAGGGAAGATGGAGAGGGACTTTTTTACAAGAGCATATAGTGAGAAGACAACGGGAAATGGATTCAGACTGAAAGAGAGTAGTTTTAGACAAGATATGAGGAAAACATTCTGTGAGGGTGGTGAGGCACTGAAACAGGTTGCCCAGAAAAGCTGTGGATGCCCCATCCCTGGCAGTGTTCAAGGCCAGGTTGGATGGGGCTCTGAGCAACGTGATCGAGTTGAAAGCATCCCTGTCCATGGCAGGGGGTTTGTAACTAGATGATCTTTAAGGTCCTTTTCAACCCAAACCATTCTATGATTCAATGATTTTGATGGTATGGCATACTTATGTCTTCTACCTAGCTTTTGGATGATAAATGTTTCTGATCAGTTTCATATGGTAATAGCACTTCTGTTGTTTTTTGGGGTTTTTTTATGTTTAGATAAAAACATACAAATTCAGTTTTTCTGAATGTCTAAATATTTGATCATTACTTAGGAAGAACTTGCTGCTTGAAGTCATCAGGATAAAGTTTCCTTTGTGTTGCCTCTGCAATGTCTCAGGATTGGACTCCTCGAATCCTTTTTCTTAAACCTGCTGTTTTGTCCATTGTGCAGTTTTGCCTGGTAATACTCTGAGATTCTTTTCTCAGGCAGCTATATAAAACACATTCTCTGCCCATCAGTTTTATATATTGTTTTAGCAAGGAGAAAAGCGCAGCACTGTAAACCCCAAGATTTACCCATTTGCCTTCTCTAATCTGTGGGTTTTCAGTATTTCTGACAAGATATTGTTTTGTGCACAGGAGTCCAAGTTTATTTCTTTTGCTCCATTTGTTTTTATGGAGGTACTGTGTTCATCCCATGTTACAGTGTTGTCTATTTCTCCAACAAATAATTCACCTTTATAAACTTTATATGCATTCTGCTGTTCTCTCTGTGTGAGATGAAGTGGCAAGCTGGCCAGTTCTTAAGATCTGTTGACTGCATGTCTGTCAAGACATATAATAATGAATGTCCAGCTGTGATGGGCTGGGTACATAGTTAACATAAGTGACAGATAAATGCCCAAGTAATTCTTATATGGTGGAATAGGGTATGGAAGAAAACACAGCAATCTGCCCATAAAGACACTTTGAGAATATTTTTGATCATGCTTGGTTTAGCGCCAGAGATTTTGATATCCTACCTTCAGGTAAACAAGATTGAAATACCATAATAACAAGCCATTTTGAACAGCATCCCTTTCACAGTAATCCATTCAAGACAGAGGAAGGAGATGACTGCAGACTAGCTCACTGTACTGCCAGATTCTGTGCTCAAAGCATGTGAGATTAAAGGTACTTATGATGTGGAAGCCATCTAAACATCAACCGAGTTTAACTCAGCAATCAGAGACTTTAATTTATAATATTACTAGGACAAACACCATCACATTCTGTTGCTTTTTGGAGCTTCTCACAATCAATACTATTTAATTAATTACATTCTCACAGCTTCTTCTATGTATTGTAGATAATCTACTTGCTAACATAATGTGTGAAGCTTTTTGTATTTGATCTGAATGATTTTTAGTTCATTTGGCTTTATCCCTCAGCTCTCTATTCTCAGTCCTGTTCTCTGTGTCAGATTATTTTTACTTTTCCATCAGATTCTGTCTGGACCTAATGACCTCTGCTTGGGAAATTTTAAATGCTTCATCACAGGTCAATTTCTGTGATCTCTTCCAGAGTTTTCTATATCACGTCATATGCTCATTTTAAGGATTTGATCCCTTAATGTTCCAAAATTGACTGATCAGTTCAAATCAAACATAACCTCTTCTATGATGCTTACTTAGCTATAATACATTTCTAATACCTTCACAAGTGATAACACTGTGCTACAAGTCAAACCCCCTTATTATCCTTAGTTTGCAGGGGCCTAGAATATAAGTTCCCTACTCACTACTTAAGAATGTAGTCTAGTGGTCAGATTCAATATAAAAGGGGTGTTTACCATTTCTTCAGCTCTATTTTCAGAAGGAGAGTGGCTCACCACCCTCTGACCAATGCCAGACCTTGTCCCTGCACTCCCATTGTTCCCCTTCCGGGTAACTCTTCCAGTTTATACCCTGGGTATGATGTTCTATGGTGTGGAATATCCTTTTGGGCAATTCAGGTCTCCTTTCCTGGCTATGCTTCCTCCCAGCTTTTTTTTTGTGCATCTCCTTACTGTCAGAGCATGAGACACTAAAAAGTCTTTGAATTATGATAAGGACTACATAGCAGCAACTGAAACATCAGCGTGTTATCAATGTTATTCTCATATTGAATCCAAAACACAGCCCTGTACCAGCTACTAAGAAGAAATTAACTGCGTCCCAGCTGAAACGAGGACACTATTACATTAGCAATCAAATATTAACTGGTTTTGTTGGATTTAGAGTTGTTTGGGATCTTTTATAGTTTATACTTTCTGAGAATTGACTGATATTTAACTAAGCAGGTGAAAACCAATCAGTATCAGGGAAAAATTGCATCATTATACCTCAGAAAGGGATCATTACTGTCATGGATTCCCTTGTTCTAAAAAACTAAGCAGGGAATTTTCTCCCTTCCCCCTGCCCCAGTGTATGGGAGGGATGTTGAATGGGCAGGCTGGTTTTGCCTTGGGTATTTGACTGACACAAAAGAACTGGCCAGCAGATTTCACAGTCCAGGCTGATGGCCCTGGAAAGCCTGTGGGGAGGGGCGAGGAGTCTCTTTTTTCTTTTCTTTTCCCTCTCCTGGGGAACCACATGCAGTTCGTT
This sequence comes from Oxyruncus cristatus, assembly GCA_013399855.1. NCBI lineage: Eukaryota > Metazoa > Chordata > Aves > Passeriformes > Cotingidae > Oxyruncus > Oxyruncus cristatus. Next base: position 510,278 of record VXAY01000769.1, on the reverse strand, counting down.
GTTGCCTGAACTGAGACAAGGTGTGGGTTGGAAAAGTTCGGAGGCTGCTTTGTTCTCAGCCTGGCCACCTGGCTGGTTTGGGTTTTTTCTGGCCCTGGTTTTCCTGCACCCTGTTTCTGCTCCCAGCACGGAGCTGTTTGGACTTCATCAGAGAGGAACTATTTGGGAAGGAAGTCACCTTTTTTTCCTCCTCCGCTCCCGTGTTTTTGGCAGTGGTTTTTGTGCACATCGATGAAGGAAGGGGAAGTCACACAGCCAGACACAGCTGGCATGAGTCTCCTTTGGGAAGAACCCTCCTTCTCCTTTTCCCCTTCCTGTGAGGGGGAGGGAGGGTCTCCATTTCAACTCCTTCAGCACATCAAGGGCCCCCACGTGGCGACCACCAGTGATCCAACAGTGCCCCCTGCTGACTGTGGTTAGAATTGCACCAAAAAGCGCAAACTGAACTGTTTGCTTTTCATTGAAGGGGATTTTTGGGTATAGGATTATTGTTCAGCTGGGCTTTTTTGTGTTCTTTTGTTGTTCTACCAATACACGTATATCCTTTAATAAAGGGCTGTTATTTTTCTTTTCTCCACATTTTCTCCATTGGAGCCTCTTAATTTCAGACTTGCAATTGCTTAGAGTGAGGAGTTTTGGTCTTCCTCATAATTCATCCTTCCTAGTAAAACACTTCTTTCTTATTAAACTGAGACAATTACTTATCATAAACTTTTGTATAGAAAATTTTAAAAGTTTCAGCTATGATTTTTCCAATAATTGCAGTATTTAAATGATTTTTTTTTAAAAAAAAAAAAGATAATTTCAGTCGGTTGAAACTCTGAATGACTTCATAATATTTAGAAAAAAAATAAATAGAATAACTACCAAATATATTTTTATATATTTGCACAAATATATTTTCACATTTATTCCTACCTCAGGCATTAGTAATTTGTTTCTAATTAGTGGGTTTGTAGACTAAAACATAGAGTCACAGAATTTTTAAGATTGGAAAAGATCTTCAACATCACCAAATCCAGCAGTTAACCAAGATCCACCATTGTGTTCAACACTGAACCAAGCTATGGTATGTCCTCAAGTGCCACATCCACATATTTTGGAATGCTTTCAGGTATAGTGACTCAGCCAATTTCCTGAGAAGTTTGTTCCAATGTTTTACAACCCTTTCTGGGAAGAAATTTTGCCTAATATCTAACCTAAACCTCCCTCGGCATAACCTGATGCCGTTTTGTCTCATTCTGTCCCTTGTTGCCTGAGAGAAGAGACTAATCCCCACCTCACTGCAACCTCCTTTCAGGTAGTTGTAGAGAGCAATAAGGTCTCCCCTGAACCTTCTTTTCTCCAGGCTAAACAACTTTAGCTACCTCAGCTGCTTCTCATACGACTTGTGCTCCAGACCCTTCACCAGCCTTATTGCCCTTCTGTGGAGAAAAACTTTCTACTTTCACAAGTCAAGCAGTTTGATTTTACAAATCTATGCTGCATTGAAATAAAACCTGTACATAGCTAAGCTACTTGCAGTTATTACTGGCGTGTCACATAGCAAGCATAATTCAAAAATGTTTTATACTTTTAAATATTATGTAAAAATCTCACATTCAAATTATGATTTTTAACTTTTAAAATAAATTTTTGAAAATATCCTGTAAAAAATAATTAAACTGCCTTTTATTCATTCTTCTCATACTCTAAGTATTGCTCAATACAATCACAGAACTCATTTTACTTTGCTTTTAGAAGCAGCTCTACTTTACGTAATAACTTGTTTTTATCTCAACCCAAAAGTATTTCTCCCTCTTTCTCTTCCATTCTCTCCCCCATTACACTGTGAAGGAGTGAGCAAGGGTCTGTGTGGAGCTTAGCTGCCAACCAGGATTAATCCACCACAATTACATATGAGAGTGGCTCATTGTGCTCAAGGCTACCTTCTCCGTGTGATGAATTCTGTTGATGAAGTTTGAAGCCCAACCATTCATTTAAGGCCATTACTGTAGTTTTTGCATAGTTTAGTTTAAATATCTTTGACTGACACAAAAACTTCTCACAGACTCTCAAAACGTACTAATCAGTTTCCATTCACACTAGATAAAAAACATCACTGAAACACTTGCTCAGTTCTGAACAGGGGTTGGTTCTGAAAATTTTAACCAGCATAAGTCAGGAAGCTGAAAGTGAGGAGTACATGTACACCAACAAAATTTAAATTAAGTTGATGTCATTCTACGTGATTTGCCCTTTAGTAGTCAGCTTTTCTCTCCATTTGTTTTGAAAATCATCTGAAATTTTAATTGAGTGATTTGATGTGAAGTCTCCCTAAAAAGGTGAATGTTCTTTTTAACAAAGATAGTCCTGTTTCCTTCTATACCTAATAAATTATAAGAATTAAGAATCTTGATTTAAAAACAAACAAGCAATACCCAAATGACAAGGGAACTATGTAATGCAGCAGAATAAAAAAGAGAATACTGAAATGTTGCTCACAAGCGAAAAATAATGTAGAAAACTATGGTGGGAATGGATTTTCCTAAACAATGGATTTTACCGTGACAAGTTACCTTGTAGGAAGCAAATCAGAATGATTTTGTCATTGTTGATGGAGACAAAGGCGACTTCTGTACAAACAATTGTTAAACTAAATATCTCATAATTCACTGCATTCAAAGAAAGCAGCCAATATTAGTATCAATAATCTATGTAAGTCATAATCTTTTCTTAAATAAGATTTTTTTAATCATGTAAAGAAAGGCAACGTTCTTCTGTCACCCTGAGTATTTTGGCTGCGAAAGTTCAAGGTGTGTTTATTTTAAAATAACAATAATGCAAAGAATAGGAACTAATGTAAGGCAATGTATATATTTCCCAGCTTCTTAATTACATATTTTTGTGTACTATTAAAGGGTTAATGTAGTTGGTCATTTGCATGCTGCATCCAAGCATTTTTGTGAAGTTTATATACGTGCTATTATCTAAACTAATACATTTATTGGGAAAAATTTCTGCTTGACATTTTGTGTTTTGACTGGCATTTGCTAGTTGCCAGCTGTCATAAGGAAAGGACTGCGATACATGCCGTTAGCAGCATATGCCTTTTTGGGCGCTGAATAGCGTTTTCATACAAAAAAATCAAATGATCCATAACATATTATGCTGTCATTTAAAAACTGCATTAGAACGGTAGTATTTTTCATGCTCATAATAAATTTTGTTCCCCAAGGCTCAATCTAGCATTTTCTCACTATGTTTGGGGACATAATGAAGAAAACATTTATTCTGTTAATTGACATTATGTTTTCTCAGTATGTTAATGATTTTTTTAGAATGGAGATTTCTTGCAATAGTTTTTAGAAGACTTTGATTTCTGTGCTTTGTAACTCTCTGTCAGATGGATCTATCTTTCTTACAACTACAGCATCTTCTCCATCATTCATAACTCTGACAAATACTTAGCAGATGAAATAAAGATTTGATAGCCACCACATTTTTTCCCCCACAATAATTTTTTTGTTTTTCTACAATAATTTATTACAGACATATTTAAGAACACATGAGTAAATAAGATACTTATTAGTAATTTTATAATAAAAGTATGTGTTTATTCTACTAATCATATTACTTTTTACCTTATGTAGCTGAAGTAACCACCACCTCTCTTTCTCTCACAGAAATAAAAGCCAGTTTGTTTCCTGGGAAGAGAAATTGTAATTTATGAGTAATATAGAAAGTCATTGATGTTTGGATTTCTTTATCAAATGTTTGGTACCTGTTATGTCTCAACCAGGAGAAAAGTTATTCTAAATTCCCTAAACAGTCAAAAGGGAAAAATGAGTATTCACTTGGTGGAAACACTTTTCTTTCTCCAAGGACTATCTGAGGAGCTACACAAACTGTGATACTAACTTTAACAAACAGGTTTTTAAATTAAGAATTTTATTTTGTTCCTGAAAATTTAAAGTAACTGAAATTGTTTTCCAAAGAAATATCTTACTAAGTACTGCATATTGCTGAAATTTTTCAAAACTGCAAGAATTTACTATTTTCCCCCTTGAATTCTGAAAAGTCAAACTTATCTTTACCTTCTATTATGGCTTATCTGTGTTCATTATTTATTGACCCAAAAAGGCCAAAAAATATTTATCAGAAACTTAAGTAATTTAATCTAATAACACACTAATGCTTTATGCAATACATCAGACTTGCGGCCTCAATGTTCTTAACCTTTGCTCTGTTCATGGTTTCAGTTACAGAAAGATTGTTTTCAGGAGTATAGCTGATAAAGTTCAGAAGTTTGATACTTGTGTTGATCTTAGATTATTCCCGCTTTCATATAAGTATGTTACAGCCACAAAAGTAATAATAAAATTATATATTTTAAAATTGGCAACTAAAAAATTATATTTTAAGAATTCTTTATCCCAAACCAGTACCTGGAGTCTCAAATAGCTATTGTAATTAAAATCGATGCCATTCTTAAAAAAAAATCCATAACTCCCAACTTAAAAAATATATGTTTTCTAGTGATAGTTCTGTACATGAGAATAAAGGCCACCCAATATAATTTAATTAGAAATTCGACAAAAAACCAGTAGGTATTATTTTGACAAAACACCCCTGTTTAAATAAAGTAGGAAGTTTTAAAACAATCCACAGGGGGGAAAAAATGTATCTATACTTTTTTTTTCTTTTTATTATGATAAAAAATTAATATAAAAAGAATTTCTGTATGCATAATAAGCACATACATGTAAAGTAAAAATGCATATGCGAAATAAGGGAAAAGCTGGTGGGTGTTATTCAAAAGGATGTCAGTTAAATTACTGATATTTGACTTCTTTTCCTATAAGATATAATTTCCAGGGAGGAGTATGTGAGGAATCAAATATGGAGGTCACATTTCAAAGTCCCGTTTCCTAACCTGCTACTCACTAAAGATAGAAATCTAACTGCATGGAAGTATAACTTACAGAAGGAATATTTTCAGGGTTCCAGGTCCTCTCTGTATCGAAAGTGGCAAAGAATGAGAAATGAGAGAAGGTGTAGTCATCCGCTGGAAATCAAAATCACATGTGACTTTTGTTTAATGTATGAATTTGTAAAAACTCCTGCTAGTTAACTCTCAGCTACTAATGCTCAACTGCTGTTCTCGTTATCTGCATACTTAGTATACAACAGACACTTTAGACATACCATCTTTCAAAAATCAGCTAATTAAATGGTTCTTTTTATATGTTTTCTCTATGTACAATTAAGGCACAATCACTGTGTGTGTATTTTCCTGCCCACATGCCTGAGAATTTTGATCTACTTTTTGTTCTACCGCAAGAAAGCAGTAGATCACCAGTGAAATTTAGGAGGAGATAATCTTATCTATGAATCTTATAATTTATATCTAAACTTAAAGGTAGATTAAAAATAGATGGCAAATAAAATTTTTTTGTAAACATAATATAACTTTGAATTTTATTGTAGGTGTATTATGGAAAAAAATATGTAGCATTATTTAATACTCTGTTAAAAAATTTGTTACATATATTAAACTTTATTATTTCTTCTGCCTCACTGATCAGTTTTAAATGTAATTGATTAATTATAATTTTGGTTTTAGCATGTATAATGAAAGAAATATTCTATGCTTAGCTCATTTTGGGCACTTAGAGACATGTTCCTCTCCACTTGAATTTCCTTCCTGTATATTGTATTTATAAAAAAATCTTACTTTTGATGTTAAATATTTTTATATAATCTTTCCTTTGTGAAAGAATAATTAAAAAATCCTACACCAATATAAATTTAACATTTGAGTCAGAATGAAGAGGGACAAAAAAAGTAAGCTTTCTCTGGAAGCTTTATGTTTCTTTCTAGAGATACAGAAGGCTTTTTCGTTCCTATAAACAGCTTGATTTGCCAGATCAGAAGTTCTTTACAGATTTTTAATTCTCTCTGCATAGGTGTCAGTGAAATATTTCTCGAATGTAGTGTTGAGTTTCTAGTGTAAAGAATGAAATAACAAAATAACAGGCAATTTACACAATGCTGAGTGTAGCAGAGAAAATAATTCTTTTTTACTATAGATACCCATGTTTTAATTTTTTCAAGATGTAGCTTTTGTTCCAGAACAAAAACCCTATGCTGAACAATCAATATTTTCTAACCAGTTCTAGTAAATTATGTACTATGCAGTGAAAAACATCATTTTAAAGGCTTACTATATGAAAATAGAAGCATTTCTATTCAATAAAATGGACTTATATTTGAAATAGACTTCATTAGTATTTGCATTTCAAATATCATTAACAGCAAAAAATCCACATTACTTACAAAAGTGATCATACTATTGCTTAAAAACTTATTTTTTCACATGAACTTTGTGGAATATAATATAAAAACTTAATAAAGATGCACTATATACCAAATTTAGCTTTTCAGTTGGGAGATGCAACTTCTATCTAGAAACTCATGAGAATGAGAAATATGTCTGCTTCTCAGCCAGTTGAAAACGTCTTTACTACATTGCCTGTCACCTTCAATCTTCTACAAGTATCCTTTAGAGGTTATTTGTTTCTGAGATAAAAAATTGGAATCAAGAGAGACCAGTTAACCCACGAAGGCTATCAACATGAACAGCTGAATGTACAACTGTCATTTGAACTCATTTCCACATAATAAATACGTGTAAAGATCTACAGTTCATGAAACCAGCTCTGTCACTTTGAAACATAATATGAGGAAAAGAGTAGTAATTAGGCAAAGAACTTCTCACGAATCCTACTGACAGTCACACTACAAGAATCCATGTTTTTCTGAAATGTGGAAGTTTGTCTAACCTGATGAAGTCAGAAGGACTCATTGAAGCATAATAAACACATGCGTGCAAGATTTAAACTCTGCTTGACAACTTGATCACTACTACGTTAGTAGTCACTTCTGCAGTTCTGCAGAAATTTTCACAATTTTATCAGAACTCCATTTCCATGACCTTAAAAATATTTTTTTTCATGCTACGTATAGTTAAATATCAACATTAATAGTTCATTGTAATACATGTTAACAGTTTATAGAGTGCTAAACATTATTATTTTCTGGAAACTTCAATTTTGTGTATTTCAAAGAAAATCACAGTTCTTGTTGTTCAAAAATGAGGGAAAAAGAGTTTGTACGTTTTTTCACATTTCATATTTCAAAAACAATAACACAAAGTAAAATTCATCTGGAAATCTCTCTCAGAATACCATACACCTTTTAATAGTTTCCCTTGTAATATATTTCAGTCAATCAATTGGAAATCTCTTTTCTTAATAATAATAGAGAAAAAGAATAATTAATAATATATAATGTTAATGTTTATTAATAATTATTAATAATATTGCCCTATTTATGATTATTTCTATTGAATAATAAATATTAGGAGTGTGGAACCTTTTAGATAGCCTTAAAAAAACTATATCAAATATTTTAAGCAAAATAAAGATACATTACAAAAATATGGCATGAAAGTCAGATGATTAGTCCCTTTTTGTCTAACATACCCCTTAATTATTTACTTCATAAAATGTAATGATCACAGAATCACAAAAGTCATATAAATTTTTAGGTTGGAAGAGTCCCCTTGACAAGATCATCTATCCCAAACCATCTGCACAAGAATGGTGAGATAGAGAAGGTTACCCAGGACCATATTCAGTTGGCTTTTGAGTATCTCCAGAGCAGAGACTCCACAACATCTCTTGGGAACCTGTTCCAGGATTTGACCACCCTCACAGCAGAAAAGTGGTTTTTGTATTCAGGTGGAACTGCATTCATTTGAATTTGTGTCCTTGAGTACGACTGAAAACAGCCTGGCTCCACCTTCTTTACACACTTCCTTCAGAAAATTTATACATCTTGATAAGATCCCATCTGACCTTTCTCTTCTCTGTGGTAAAGAATCCCAGCTTTCTCCACCTCTCCTCATACAAAAGATGCTCCAGTCCCTTAATCATCTTTGTGGCCCTGTGAAAGACTCACTTCAGTAAGCCTGTACATGTTTTGTACCAGAGTGCCCAGAATTGGGCACAGAGTTCAGGTGTGGTTTTATCAGTGCTGAGTAGAGGTTAAGGATCACCTCTATTGACCTGCTGGCAACACTCCTCCTGATGTAGCTCAGGCTGTTAGCCTTCCTTGCCACAAGAACGCATTGCTGGCTTATGGTCACCCTACTATCCACCAGGAACCCAAGGTTCTTTTCTGCAAAGCTATTTTCTAGCTGATCAGTCACTACTATATATAGGTGCATGGGATTGTTCCTCCCCAGATTCAGGATTTAGTGTTCCCTTTATTGAAGTGAATGAGGGCCTTCTGTGCTCATTTCTCCAGGCCTTTTGTGTCCCCCCAAAAGTGACAGAATCTGGTGGATTAGCCACTAATCCCAGCTTTCTATCATCTGCAAACTTGCTGAGAGTGCACTTTGTCCCATAATTCAGGTTATCAATGGCCTCGGCATTTTCTGGTGTCCTTTGTCACCAGATTCCCTATTTGTTCAGCAGTGAGCTCGTGTTTTCCATAGTCTTCCTTGTCACTTTTTTCACTTGTAGAATACTTTCCTGTCACCCTTCGCAAGCCTTGACAAATTCATCTCCAGGTTCACTTGGCTTTTCTAACCCGATATCCCTGAATGATTGAACAGAAACTCTGTGCTCTTCCTGGGTCCACTGCCCCTGTTTTTAACTGTTGTACACATCATTTAAGTCTGAATTCAGACAAGAGATCCTTGCTCATCCATACAGATCCCTGCCACCTTTGTTCGATTTCCTACATTTTCAAATGCACCGTTCTTGAGCTCCACCATCTCACATTCACTGAAGACAAGGCCATCTCCAATCAGTTCACATTCCCAATCAGTTCATCCTTTTTCATAAACATCATTTGGTTAAACACCTTTCTTTGTTGGCTCCTCAATTATCTGTGCCAAGAAATTGTCATTAGTAAAGAAATCTCTTATATTACTTGAGTCCTGTTATATTATCCTCTCAACAGACACAGAGTGGTTAAAATCACTACGAAGAAAAATAATGTGCAGCTTCCTCCAGTTGTTTGAAGAAAGGCTCCTCTACTTCTCATTCCTGATCAAGAGGTCCGTAGCAAGTACCCACTGCAACAGTGCTAATGTAGGTCTGACCTCTAATGTTCACCTATAAGCTCTCAATTGACTCCTGACACCTCCTAAGACAGAGCTTAGTGCAATCCATTATAATAAGATGTAGATTTAAATCCTAGACCCATAAAAATAAATGATGCCGTTGTCTTCAACTGATGGCTTTATATTAATTGCTTCCTGTGATTCAGAAGTACACCCTAAACATACAGTACTCCGTTATTCAGTAAGAAAGGATTATAAAGGAGATAATTCTGCAAAACACATATTGAACTCTGCTGTAAGAAAGGATCATAAAGGAGATAGTTCTGAAAAAAACACATAGTGCTTGCCTTTTAAAATGAAGGTATATTTAGTTTTCAAGTGAAAGCACAAACTAAGGATGTTCTTCTTGAATGTATAAGAAATTTCTTAATTTATTCTTGACGTAAGTTTTCAGCTGTCTATATATAGAAACATCTCTAAATCAAAAACTTCTTTTTACTGTACACACATGACTTTGTAGAAGAAGCACTAGTTCTCATACTCACCATAAAGCATTTTTATTGACAACGGTCAAGTTTGGGACACTAGACTAAACGCACCTTTTTTATGATTAGAAAGACAGTTCTTATACGTACATACATAGCACCCACAACTTTGTCTCAAAGAGACTTTGCAGTCTCACTGACAAAAATGTAAATAAATTTGAATCATTGGTCTGAACATTTTCAGACTCTTTTCAGTACCAACCGTGTAGTTCAAGGCTTAGCAATTCAGTAAATGACACAAAAAACAGTGAAAAATGAACTGGATATTGCCCCTACTATGGGAGAAATTCTTAAGGCCATACAACAGGTGAAAATTGGCAAGGCAGCTGAGGTTGATGGAATTCCACCTGAAGTCTGGAAGCATGGAGGCCAAGCACTCCATTCTAAATTCCATGAGTTTGTGGGGTGTTGTTGGGAACTAAGCGAATTACCATCAGATCTTCGTGATGCAGTCGTCATCATTCTGTAAAGGAGATAAATCAGACTGTTCAAATTACCGAGGTACTACTTTGCTCTCCATTGCCGGTAAAATCCTTGCAAGAATACTTTTGAACAGATTAATACCCGCTATCGCAGAAGACCTTCTACCTGAAAGCCAATGTGGTTTCAGAGCCAATAGGAGCACCACAGACATGGTATTTGTTCTCAGACAGCTGTAAGAGAAGTGTAGGGAACAGAATAAAGGCTTCTATGTAACTTTTGTTGATTTCACTGAAGCTTTGGATACTGTGAGCAGAAAAAGTCTGTGGCAGATTTTGGAACGATTAGCATGTCCCCCCAGGTTCCTCAAAATGATCATTTTGCTTCATGAGGATCAGCGTGGCCAAGTCAGACATGGTGATGCACTTTCTGAGCCCTTTCTAAAAACCAATGGTGTGAAACAAGGTTGTGTTCTTGCACCAACTTTATTCANCGAAGGCATATAGAGCTTTTGGAAAACTCCATAAAAGAGTTTGGCGAAATAAACACCTGAATAAAAGTACAAACATTAGTGTTTACAGGGCCATTGTTTTGTCTACTCTTTTATATGGGTCCGAATCATGGGTCATCTACTGCCATCACTTGCAACTCTTAGCATGCTTCCATCAGCGTTGCCTCCATACAATCCTAAACATCCACTGGACTGACTGTGTGACTAACGTGTCTGTTCTTGAACAGGCAGAGGTCATGAGTATTCAGGCCATGCTGCTGAGAACACAGCTGCGTTGGGCAGGGCACGTCTCCAGGATGAAGGACCACCGCCTCCCCAAGATTGTGCTCTATGGCGAACTCGCCACTGGCTACCACAAGAGAGGAGCCCCGAAGAGGAGATACAAGGACTCCCTGAAACAACATCTCAGCCTTGGCCATATTGACCACCATAACTGGTCTACTCTGACCTCCAGTCGGGAGACATGGAGACACACCATCTATAACGCTGCTGCTTCTTTTGAGAACACACAGAGAATCATTTCTGAGGAGAAAAGACAATGCAGAAAGAACCGAGTCTTGCCAATACCACCTAAGGAGACTTTCCACTGTGCCTTTTGCAACCGGACTTGTCTATCTCGCATTGGCCTTTTTAGCCACCAAAGTGCTTGTAGCAAGCGTGGGTAGAGTCCTTCTCAAATCTTCAATCACAAAGCCTAGCCATGATGATGATGATGATGATGACCTGTATATAAAAGTCCAATACTATACTTATAATGTACAAAAATTTCAACATCTCTATGTAGCTGTCATATTGCCATTTCATCTGGAAGAGGATTAATTTGGTCATTTGGTCAGCTATGATAATAGCCTGAGACAAGATAAAACAGAAGGTTTACCCTGTATTTGCCTATTTTATAGTATGTAATCCACAATTTTCATGAACTCAGAGGGTTAGAAGTTTCTTTGTAAGACACTCAGAGGAATAACACATACCTCCAGTGATTGGTTAGTATATTTAATTTGTTGCCTGCTTTAAATGATAAGGGCAAAAAGACTGAGTCTGGATCTTCCTCATTTACTGTTTTTGTCATTTTTATTGATTCCCAGAAATGTTGTTTGCCAGGGGCTTGTTGGTATACAAAATGCCTGGACGTTCATTCTGATATCCCATATGGTCTGCCTTGGTTTCCCAAATGCCTACCACAGTGAAACCTATTTTCCTGGCAGCCAGAGGGGCCTTTAACAGCCAGTACTACCCATTTTCCATTGTTAAGAGATGGTTCATATTTTTCTTCTTAATTTGGCATATAACTGGGAACAGGTGTCAATAGGTGCAGGGAAGCATGCGGTGTCAGTGTAGTGGGGCTGTCACAGAAGATGGACTTCTCTCCTCTTTTCCTGGAGAACAGATGTCCTTCGCAGTGTTCTGCAGGCCTTCCTATCTCAATCCTATCGATACCTGGCATCTCTGCTTAGTGGCAAAGGCTCTACCAACTTCTGAATGGGCACCCTGCCATCCAAACAGATGGTCCTAGGTTCAAGCAGCCAAAAAAATTGTTGTGGATATAATATATTTTTAAAGGCTGTAAACCCAGCTGGCCACATTGAAATGGTTGCCCTTTCTCTGCTCTTGTAACTATTATTCAGACAATGTTCTACTGCTACTTTGTCTTTGATCTGGATTAATACTTCAAATTGCATTGCATAAATTTCATTAAACATTTATCTTTCTCATATATACATATATATGTGCATATATATGTACACAATCAAATGGAATTAATATGTAACATTTAGCAAGTGAGTGACTTACAAGTTACTTAGGTCATAATAGTTAGCAGTTATGTAATAACTTAATATTCCAAATTGTCAGTACCTTCAACTCATATATTCACTAATTCATATTCAACATCTATATAATCAATCAAGGTCAAGGTAATCAATGTAAATGCACACAGTCAATAAATAAAGTTAATATGTGTTAAAATCCATGAAAATTTTCATGCCCTTTTTTGCTGAAAGCTCATTTGAATTATTATAGAAGGTGATGCCTTAAGCATCATGCAGAAGAAGTGAAATGAGATTCTGTGTAACCCTTTCTAAGGAAGATAGAATTGGATTAGATTTTGAATGTTTTACTCTTTTTCACACTATAAAATTTCCAAAGAAATACTAGTTTAAATTCATCCAACTCTTAGGGAATTTTTTCTTTATGTAATATTTACGTATTTCTACTGTATCATCTTAAATTAACCAATTATACATGCAATCACTTAAACAAGTGACTTCGTTGCTGCGGTTTTGATGCATTTAAATTTACATTAAGAATGCAATGACTTATGCAAATATATACACAGGACATTGAAGTAATCTGTGAACTTACTAAGAATTTCAAAATTGCTCACATTTACAGACCTCCAGCAATCATATCCTAGGTCACTACAGAAACTGGAAACCTCTGGAATGACCTGTTCAGACATTTTATTTTTCTTAAAGCAAATAAGTTGTAAATTTGATCTATTTTTTTCACAAATGAACAAAACTGGTTTTCAAACATTGTATTTTTTTTTTCAAGTTGCCTTTTTCTGAGGAGCATGAAGAGTTTCACTGTTCAATTTCAATATTTTCAGTATTCTATGTCAATACTGAAAAGGTAAACACTTTTGTTCATGTTCAAAAACTACTGAAAACTACTGAAATAATGAGAATTTTTTTTTCATCCAGTAACAACAGTTAATCTGTTGCCTATTATGTTGTTGTACAAAAGGTCTCACCCATCTTTCTTTCAAGACACCAACACCAAATTATATCTACTACACTATTTGTTGCAAATATGAAGTATGTCTTTTTTCTAATGTTATGCTGTAACAAGGTTTTAAATACATTACCTATTGTAGTTTACACTTTTCAGAATGGTTGTTAAAAGTTCACTATCATGTGCCTAAAGTACCAGCAGATACAGAAGTAATTTGATGTGGGAAAATACTTTCAAATATGAAAATTTCCCATGTGTTTTCATTATCATAGACGTAGGACTTAAATTCCAGTAGCCAGATTTTCTGTTGTCAAAAATCTCCAGTTAAAAAAAAAAAAAAAAAAGTATTACTAGAAAAGAGGGACATGACCTATTCTACCATTTTTTAACTTAGCATAACTGACAACAGTTGCCATTTTTATCTGAGAGCCTAGCATGTTCTCAGGAGCACATAATAAAAAAAAAGGACTGCGAAATGAAATTGTATCTATGGTGTTGTAATTGTCATACAAAGGAAGATAATACTGAAATATATAGGAGATATAGGAAAACACAATAATGAACTAACTATAACAAGGTAAATGAAAGGCTACCAGGGGAATAAAAGATAGAAAAGAAGACCTGCAGTTGCCAGACAACCCCACCAATCACTTGATTATATCATGGTATCAACAGAAACTCCATTTGCAGAGAAATCAATCTGTCCAGCTTTGTTTCATAGCAGTCTCACAGCTGTATTCTTATCTATGATTTATCCCCAATAAACCTCACAAAAAGCCAGGATATGTCAGTTGATATAGTAACATGTACTTCACCAGAACATTTTTGGCATCCCTAAGTGGCTCCAAAGAAAATCAGTTATTTCTCACAAGGCAAGAATAACCACCTGCCTGAAATCAAAAGAAGTAACAAGGGACTATAGATATTTATAGATTTATGTGATTTTTTTTTTCACAGGTGGGTTAATAACACACATGGAGTAAGATTAAGCAAAATTTGCCATTAAGTATATTATGAAGGTCATGGGACCATAAACACAGGACAGAGTAGACCTTACAGACCTTTAAAGGCTTTAAGGTCTTTGTGACTTATGGAAGATACAATGAGTCAAAACATGATACTGAATTCTACTCCTTTATAGGGCTTTACAAATCTGGTTGCAGTTACTGTTGGTTTGATGAAAGATATAAAATAATTAAAGGTGGTAAAAATTAATGAGGGCATGGAAAAAAATCCATAAATAATTTACACTCAGGGTTGAAGATACTCCAGCACACTTTGTTAAAGTATGTAAACAGGACAATCATTTTGAAAAATGTCCTGGTTACTTCAGCATGTATACTAGTATATTATTTCTGTCTGTTTCCAAGGAAGCCTTGCCTTCAGTGTGGTTCAGAGGCCCACTCTGTTTTGTTCCTTCTGGCTAAAATTAGGTTATCTGCAATCATACTTACATCTATACTGCATACTTTAAGTTGGTAAATTGTTTCAGTGACAAGCAGTGGAGAACACATCAGGTCATATTGGAATTAACAATCATTCAACCCTGCTCTTTTCAATACTTTCTTTCTTTCTTGAGAAGGTAATTATACCAACTTACAATTAAGGTAATCTGGTGTAACAGTATGACACAGTAAGAGGACTCTGCAGGTGAAATTACAAGGCATATATAGGACTTGCACCTACTAGTCTGCTATTTTCTGAAAGTTATCTCTGGTACCAATCATTAAAAAATGCAAGGTAAACACGTTTTTTACCTTTATAATTTTATTCATGACTACTGACTAACTTTAGTGGATTTCTGATTTATAAATTCACTATATAGTGAATTACTTATATAGTCACTATAACGGTGACTAGATATATTTCACCATACAGACACACTTTTATTTAGAAAACAGTGAGAAATGATCTGTATAAATTTCTTTCTCTTTAGGTCTTCAGGTCCTTTATTGAACAGCACATCTATCTTATAGCTCAGATATAGTAAAGATTATTGTGTCAGTGACAGCAGGCTGCCCAGGTACAGTAATGAGCTCACAGCACTGTGGGTTTTTCATGGTAACATGGCTTTCACATGGTCCTCTGGGAGGAATAACATGTGCTTGCTGAGGGTTTTATTTGCTCTGCTGATGGTTATTTCACAGTATCTACTGTATTTTTGACAACTAAACTTGCTTGCTTGCATTTCTGCTATAAATTCCTGAAAAGGCAAGATTAATTCTTTGTCTGTGATTCTACGTCCACTGAAGTGAAAAGAAGAAATCTCTTTTTCATTTCAGTGCTCCACAAAACAAGTAAATTTACATAAGTTTGCGATACCGCTATGACCACCTGTTGGGAAAGTGATTCTTAAGAGGAGTCCTGCCAGGCAGGTATATGACAGGGAACTTGGTGTCTGTGGTTTTAATACTGAGATATAATTTAGCAGACTATGCTACCACTGGAAGTAAGAGTATGTAAAATCAACACCAATTACTTTTTTTTAATACTCATGCGCTTGTAAAGAGTGAGGCAATGGTATGATAGAAGTCCAGATTAGGAGATGCAGAGTAAATTTCATTACTTTTAATTAAAGCTTAATTTTCAGAATCTAGGGCCAAATCTGTTTGTTTTATAACAGTTTCATTCTAGATTATTATTTCAGTTCTTATGAATGCTTATTACTTATGACTTTATTAAATAAATACATAAATAAATTAGTAAGTTTAATTTTTAAAAGTATTCAGGTAAGTCTGTCAAGTCATTTTGGACTACATTTGTAAAAGATAACATGTCTCTCACATGGACAAAGAATGTGAGAACTATTTTTTTTTTTTTAGAAATTTACATAGAATAATATTTTACATACATTTACATAGAATCATATTTTCCTATGTATTGTGTCAGCTCAGCAGCACAGGCATCCAACCAGTAGTTCCTGTTACTGTATAATGACAGAAAGAAAAAGTCTTGGAATTTGACATAGAATGCCTTCATCTGAAAGCACTAGAATCTAAGAAATAATTTGAGTAATAGTGTGGTCTCTACTACAAACTTGCCAAGGTATCCTATGGAAAGAAGTGATTGTTTCATAAAAATAAGGTATTATTATTGTTAGTGATTTCCTTATTTTCTTGCAGTTGCAGGTAAATTTCCTCAAAACCTTTCAGTAAAAGCTGAAATCACTCATGATGGTTATTTTTGATTAAAAAATAATCCATATGAAGGATCCATCTTGAGAATCTCACATATAAAAGGTCTTTGAATAGCTTGTTTTAATACTGCTATTTAAATATTGTTAATCTTTGAAGTCATAGTAGAATAGCTATTTTATAGATTTTTGATTATGTGGAGCTGAATTGTGAAGAATACTCCTCCATTCACCTCTAATCCAAACCTCCAGAGGAATTATAGCTGCTACCTGGAATGAAAAGAGGTTTTCTTGCTATTATTTAATCATCCTATCTATTATCTATTATCTGCAGTCATAAGAGCAAAGTTCAAAAGCTGTAAGTCCTTCTTTAAATGAAATACCATTAGCTTTAGCCCCGCATCAGATTTTCTTGAGATCTCTAAAAATAAATGCCTTCCTTGGATGTCCTCTATAGGCAATTCATCCTCACTTGCAAGTACAGTCTGAAATAAAGCACTGTGCATGAAACACAGAAAACTTGACAGTATAGTAATGCAGAAATACTGCATCCATTTGAGAGAGAAAATAATATCTCGTATTTTGGGAATTCGCTTTTTAATACAATTGTTTTCACCTTTCTGGTATCAATGCTAAGATCATGTCCTTTTCAATCTGACTAAATTCTACCCATTCCTGATTTAACATCAGTGGAAAATTCTATCTCAGAGCCGTGAAGTGCCTGCCCGTCCCAAGCTCATATAAAGGAGTATCTGTGGTGCTAGAAGGAAAAGACCCGCCAGCATTTCCTCTTTTCTGGCAACTTGTGACAAGTTCCCACATGCTATTCATCCATTCAGTTCACCATTATTAACTGAATTTCTCAAATGAACTCATAAATTTTGTTCTCCAAGTTTTGGGCCAATTTATTGTTAGCCTTGATGCATGCATTAATGGGATATTAAAACCTGACAGTGTCTTAGAAAAACGGAAAAGCTGTGATCCATCTAAAGGCTCTCAGAAACACATGGTAAAAGCAGTCTGAAAGTGCCTCCAGCATGATTATCTAACACTGGTGAACTATCAGAGGTGGACCTGGTTATGACTCAACTCACCTCTGTGCACCGGCAAAGCCACCCTGAGCTATATCCTTGCAGCAGTAGAGGCTGCCCAGGTTATTCTCTAATATTATACTTTCTGAAAATAAAGTATTTCTGGTCATTACTATTTGGATTATATTATGTGACCTTTCCTTCATTACTTTTTAAGTCTCCTGTTGCAAAATAATATAAAAAAGGTGTCAAAATAAAACACTTCTTATCATGATTATTATTGCATACTATTTAAAAACAGAGACAAAAAAGGGACACACAAAAAAAAAGGAAAATTACTAATCTACTGTCCTTCAAAAGAAATTTTAAACAAGTAACTCCTGCACATTTTCAAATATTCACATTCATCAATATTTTGTGTGCTTGATTGCATATGCAAAACACCATTGATTATATTTCCAGAGGAAAAATTATGACAAAAACTATAGCCCAGAATAGCTGGAAAAAAACTTCAGTGAAACTGCCATTCAGTTCCAGGAACTCAGATTCTAACATTTTGACTATGTGCTCACTTCTACCAGAAACAACAGTTTCTCTGAGACTGTTAAAGACAGAAGTATTTGAATCAGATCTATTCAGTTCATTTGACCCTCACTTCTGCCCAGTTCTTTTTTTATCTTAGCTTCAGATCCCCATACTCAGAGATATTTATGTACCTAGTTTGCAAAGTAGGCCAACTTTTTTGTTTTGGTTGGATCTCTGGTTCCTCTGTATGAAATTTAGTTCTCAAAATATGTATGTAAATTAGGTGGACAGAACATATCCTTACATCAATCAATTCTTAAACTTCATGTGTATTTATGATTCTTTTGAAGGACTCCAAAGACTCCAAGGAACCTTTCAACAAGGAAATTAAGTGTGACTAATACACCTAATTCCTATGGAAACCTTTCAATCACCCATTTTTCATTCCTAAGAAATAGCTATTGCAAAATAATTTAAATATCTTTATATTCATTTGAAACAACAAATTATTTTCTGCAGTAAATTTTGACAGCAGTTCTGACTTTTTGGATAGTTGATTATTAACTGTTTTTGCTGCCATGTTACACAACAGAAAGATGTGTCCAAATCTGAATCCTTGCTAGTCAAGAATAATAAACAGCAATCTTTTAGCATGGGAAATACAGCAAGGAGCATTACTTTGTATCTCGGAAATGTTCAGCACAGGGCAATTAGTGAAAAATCAAACAGTGTGAGAATTCTGAAAGTTGTTCAGCAAGATTCCCTAAATGGATAAAATTAAAGTGAGCCATATGGAAAAAGAATTTTGTACAGAAATTTCTGAAGCTATATCAGTTTCTAAGTCTTGAATCCCTGTGATGAAGAAATTAACCTTCTACACCCTCAGTGCATCCACTTACACAATAGTTTTCTTACAGATCTGCTAGCCATATGAGGGAGCTTTTGAAAACACACATGCCAAATGACAAAGTTTAGTGAGGAAACACAACATAACTCACACAATGACACATACCCTCATGTTTAAATAATTGCATTAACAACAATTATTGATACACTTATCTAATAAGATTATCTGTGTCACCACACAAAGCTTACAAAGGTAACAAAATAGAAAAAACCACATAAAAATAAATTGCCATTTAAGACATTGTGTATAGTTTAACTATACAAGCAGACACATACTTAGACACTGCAGAATTTTGTTAAAAAAGGATTTCCCTTAATGTTTCCTTCAAAGTTACAATAAATGAATGGTATTATGCCAGGTTGCTATGTCACTAACAAGTAACTAATTAATTTCCAACATTTTTTCTGGGCACTCTACACCTAAGAAAACTAAATTAAAAAACAAACAAACAAATCCAAGTTTTTTAGGCTGTCCCACCCTCCTTGACTCTTTGCTGACTTTGCCTCTGAGTTCCTGTCACTCTGAAAATCAGTTTAAAACTTATGTATTTTCTACTACAGCAATTTACATACCTGTAGACTTTTCTCATTTTTTTTGCTTTCTTCAAACAATAGGTACTGTCAAGAAAAAATTTTGTCACATTCTTAATCTGTTAATTTCCTAATATATGTTACAGTGTACATTGGAAAGACATTAAGATCAAATTTTACTTTCAATATGAGTTGCACCAGCAAACAATTAACCAGGTAATTACCAGTTAACCAGGTAATTAAAAGGTAATAGAGTAGAATTTTACCCTTGTGGTATATTAGCTGAGGTAATATACAAGATTTTATGCCTCCGTGGCATAATGTCCTCAGACTACAAGTGACAGGATTGACAGTTTGTAGTCATGACACCTTTTAGGTAAATTGCAAGTGGAGATGTTTGAGGGAACTGAATTAAATGAAGACACTGAGGCAGAAATATTTTAGTATGTCTGTATATGATGTTAGAATCAAGAACAAAGTTGCTTTACTCCCTGTAGAAAACAGTCACAGGCAAATGCATGACAAAACTGTTTTAGAAAGATGAAGAAAAATGCAGTGGCTAGGATCAACTGAGGAGAAGGAAGAATCAATAATGGAGATAAAAAAAAATAAAATATGTTAAAAGTAGAGGAACCAGAGGAAATTTGATTGGAAAGAAGGAATTCAGCATTCACAAGCAGGCAGGTTGGATGTAGGAGGATCAGAAAGGGAAAAAAAATATATAAAAAGACTCGAAGCTGAGTGAAAAGATTGCAAATGTTAAAACTGGAGTTGGGAAAGAGGAGTGTATTGTTCATGTAACATGGGTCCAAATGTGAATTTTATCTATGGTATGCAGCTAAAAGAGAAAAAAAAAAGTAACACAAAGTGACCCAATCATAGATTTCTGAACTGCAAGCTCTCTGGTTNAAAAGGATTTCCCTTAATGTTTCCTTCAAAGTTACAATAAATGAATGGTATTATGCCAGGTTGCTATGTCACTAACAAGTAACTAATTAATTTCCAACATTTTTTCTGGGCACTCTACACCTAAGAAAANGCAAGCTCTCTGGTTTCTCTTTCATGTTTTGTGAACAGTCCTAGCCTAATACCTTTTTGTAATCCTATGGCTCGCAATGTGCTCCATATGTATCTATGTTAATGTTTTATCCAATCACATCGTACTAATTGTAACAAGAAACCTGTATATTCCTTGACACAGCTTTCTAGACTCTGTGCTAATGATTTTCCTAATTTTTTTAACAAGATGTGTTTGTGTATGTGTATGAATAGAGTTATATTTCGGAGAAAATTTATGCAATCAGACTTGAGTGTACTTGATAAACTTTGAAAAGCAAAAATTGAAAAGTATTATAGAGTGTGCCGAGGCAGTGAATATATGTCTTTTACGTTTCAGTAATTGTCTTTCACACATTAGGTGCACTGCAGAAAATACTGCTGTGAAGTGGAAAGATTTAGAGTATCATTGTAAGCAGAACATTGTTAGAATCGGGTATAATTGAATAAATTGGGAAATAAACTATTCAAATAATTCAAGAAAGTACAGAAAAGTGTTTGGTCTGTATTAAGCATTTTCCTTTTGGAATTGATTTAGGGCCTTGAAATTCTATTATTGGATCTTTAAATCTACAGTCCATAAGGAACTGATGTGCCAAAATTCTTATTTAAAAAGTGGGTATCAGAATAACCTTACTTCATTATTCAGGAAACAGCATTCTTGTGTATGTGAAACAGCAACAAATCAACGAAACCTCAAAGCACCACTTTTCTTTAAACTGGTGGTACAGTGTAGCATGTACTACTGGCTGTATCAGGTCATGTTGCACAAAGCAATCCAATTCAAAAGCTATTTTTGAACACTCGCTGCCAGTGGGTTGTTACCTACAAGCAGTGAGTCTTTTACTGTTATCCATGGGAAGGAGTCCGTGGCAGGTGTTCTGCTTCTGGCATAGCTCTGCTTTAGAATTTATGGGATTCTTTCTTTTTCCAAGGAAACTTTCATTAAATGCTGTTACAGCTCTCTATGCATAGTCAACAACCTAGATTGAAACATAAAAGAAGAAAAGAATTCCTTCTCCCTGCAGATTCTGAACAAAAGGAATATATTATCCTAATGCTTATTGCAGAGAAGAATGATGCCTAGTACGGTACCATTTATGGTTATAATAAAGAACGGGTTGCTGATAAGACAAGCTGTTCATTAGAATGCCATTGGCAATAACAGTAAGAAGTACATAACTAGATGTTTCTGCCAACCTTAAAGGCATTCTGTGCTCATGAACAACCCGTAGGATATTCTTTCAACAAATTGCAAACTTTTATTTGCCTCAGGAATGTATAGGTGTCCTGTAGACTAAATTTAAGATTTGAAAAAATTTATCTCGGGAACACCCCATACACAGAAATCAAAATGTAATTATTCTGCTATGTATCCTTCAGAATCCATTAATTTCATTTATACCCATAATAATTTATCTAAAACTAGGAGAAAAACTGTACTGGTTGGGTTTGTTTGGGGTTTGTTTAGTTTTGTTTTTTTTTTCCATTCTATCAGAAGAACTTAGTCCCACTCTAAGATCTGCATGTTGTCTATTAATTTTGTCTAACTGAATAACATGAATAGCATCAGGTTATTCCATCATAGCAATAAAATTAAATTCATTATCACACATGAAATTGATTTTTTTTTGTTAGCAATTGACAATAAGTACAAAATTTAATTAAGAGAATGAATTGATGTCATGATAATGGAAAATAAATTTGGGAAAATGAAGTTCTAATGGAATTTTGTTCTAATATGATTTCTGTAATGGATGTTTATTTACCTTGTAGGTTTGGTAACTGTTAAAAATAGGGGGTTTTTTTAGGGAAATACCAATATAAAGAAAACATTAAAAGTTATCATCCAAAAGATGTGGATATTTCATGGCAGATAACAAAGGTTATTTCATGTAATAAGTTCTTTATATAGTGTCATAGGTTTAGATCGTATAAAAATGCATTGAAGAGAGTTAGATGGTATATATTGATGTTTATATTGTAAGCACATTTTTATGGTCTGTTGACAAAAAATAATGCTCTGACCCTGCTTTTAGTTAAATGAAAATGAGACAGTGCTGATATGAAAACTGGAGAAGAGTTTTGGCAAGTTTTCTAACAGTAAAAACAACTGTGACAGATAAAAAGTCAACCCCCTTGGGCTTACCTCCGCCTCTTGCATGTTTCCCTTTTTGAATTTCATCAGGAGCTTGTTCTTCATCCATGCAGTTCTCCTGCAACCTCTTCTTTGCTTCCTGCATGTCCAGGTGGAATGGTTTTGAGGAAAGAGGTAACCCTTAGAAAACCTATGAACTCTCGTGGTAAATCCTTCATTTTCTCCAGGGTAATGCTCCCCTG
Organism: Oxyruncus cristatus; assembly: GCA_013399855.1. NCBI lineage: Eukaryota > Metazoa > Chordata > Aves > Passeriformes > Cotingidae > Oxyruncus > Oxyruncus cristatus. Next base: position 487,429 of record VXAY01000769.1, on the reverse strand, counting down.
GGATTCTTCCGAGAAGGTCCCTGAACAGGTTACTGTCTCTGGTAGTACAAGGTTAGGACATCACTATTTCCCTTGCTCCCTCGTCTCGTGAGCAAAAACTCCGCAACTCACAGCTACAGCAGTCAAGGCTGCCCCAAATCTTCACTTCTGCAACCAGTACTCCCTTGGTTTTAAGTATGAGGTCCAATAACAGACTTTCCCTAAGCAGCCGCTTGATCTAGAAGTCATGTTCAAAGCAACCCAGAAACTTCTTGTGTAAGGAAAGTAGGATATGGAAGCAAATTACCATAGTGTAGGAAAATAATTGATCTTAGATTTTGCACTAGACAGCTCAGCATGACTACTTCACTTTTACAGCAAATTATAGGCATAAAACCACATAGATACACCCAGAATTCTCAGTATTTACAGTGAATGTCTCATATTGAATTTCATGGTAAAAAATAGAATCCAAAAGCTGCATATGTGAAGTTACTAAGTAGTTTTAAAGGAAAAAAAAAAGACCCATTTTTTTTTTCTTGATCGTGATGCCAAGACAGGTAAGTCCATGCAGATAGTAAGATAGGCATAATCCTAGGAAGGAATGGTTGGAAAAACAATATTGTGTAACAAAGCTTATGTGTGCCTAAATTTAAGTCTGATCTTTCCTGAATGCTGGTTGGTTTTCTGTATTCTTATCGCAGCATGTATGAACTAAATCATACAATTTGTAGTGGTTAAATTCACATATTTCAGGAGAAACAAGTATTTTATTAATTTATCTGTGTTCAGTTTGTCATGGAATGGGAATAATTCTGTGTGTGACAGATTATTCCAACTTTATCTACAAATCTATAAACTGGTTTATATTTATTATTATTAGTTTCTTTATTAGATCCATGCTAATGTTAGTTCACTAGTGACTGAAAATGAGTTTACTGTTTATAACTCATTGTAACGAGTAACAACATTGCATTTTCTTTTGAAAGACAGTATCTTAACTAAAGTCTTTCTACTCATGTATTTAATATTTTTATATGAAGTAGTTTTTACATGTGAACTTTCTTAGTTAATTCAAACAGAATATCCTCTATTATATTTATTGAAATAGCTTGTATTTTAAGTAGGAGTTTATTGGGCTTGTGCTGGTCCTATGACTATGGATTTCACAGTCTGAAAATTTCCCCTGTAGAGGTTCTGTCTTATGCATAATGAGCTTTACCTATATTGTCAGAAGTTCCACTTTATTGGAGGAGAAAAGCTGTCTGAAAAGTTTCAGATAAGGTGTTCCTGTTAAATGGTTTTTTATCTGTGTTAAACTATGTAAGTTCCCATAGTCTAATGCGTAGCTGCTTATAAAACTACTTTCTGACAGATTATAATAGAACCCCAAAAATCCTCAATCACCATGACAGACCACAGACCCACTTCTAAAGTTTATGTTTCACTTTTTGCCCATGCTGTTTTGCATTTTTACAAAATTCCACTAAAGTAGTTATTAGTTCCTTCAACACCTTTACAGGTGTGCTAAAATATGCGACAAAATTTGTATATTTCATAGATTATTGTCTGATGAGTTGTTGTTACTATCAAAAAAACTATTCATAGCACTGTAGATTAAGATGAAAATATGGGGAAATGAAACATTACAATGAGCAGAGAAAATTTATCTAGTCTAATACAGTCCTTCATATCTACTAAAAGTGAATAGAAACAATACAGGCCTTCTAATTCTTAGGCTAAATACTGAAAAGGGCAGAGTAAGGAAACATAACTTGCTTAAAGAGATCATGCTGAGATTTATATCTGTGATGTGTCTTTTTACTATTGATATCAAGATGATGAGAAACATTTCCTCTGGTTTGTCTTAAGTTTCTAGTGGTATCTTCCACCTAGAAGATTTCAATAACCTTTTTATTGCAAGTGGTTTTATAGTGAAGGAGAGAGGGAAATCAATAAAAGCACCTAACAAATTCCCAAAGTATGCAAAAGGTAAATCAACCTTCCTGTTGAGCAAAAAATCCTTTACAATAACCTTTCACCTTTACTTTGAACTTACTTTTTCATATGTGAACAATTTACCCTGAAGTTGCTTTCATGTAGAATTGGAGGTCAGCCAGTTGCAGATGTGAGAAATGTAAAATCACTTGGAGAAACACGGTTTTGTATTTATTATAAGCTGAAAAACTGTTCCACAGAATGGTGGAAGAGAAAGGAAAGAGGAAAGGGAAGAGGAAGGGAAATAAAAAATAAAAAATAAAATAAAAAAAATAATTAAAAAAAAAAAGGAAAAAGAAAAGAAAAGGTTTAAAAAAAGGAGGGGAAAAGAAAAGGGAATAAAATAGAAAGGAATTCTGAACAAGAGAAGAGGTGCTCCTGAATCAAGTTTACTTGATTCTTTGCTAACCAAATATAAAAACAGATACACTTATGAACACAGATTGTTCAGGAGAGAAATAACCCCACAACCTCATTTCACAGTTCTTATTTGTAACCCTTGATTTTTATCTGCACTGTAGGAATAATTCTGTTCTCATGTTTTAGAAACATTCATAAGGATTTTTAAAGGTAAATTTGGTAAAAGCTATTATAATTTAAATCATTAATGTGTGTGCATGCTTATGTCTCTGTCTTCATTATGTACGTCCCTAAGTATTAAACTTAGCTATGTCATTGTTAGTAGTCGCTTACATAAATAATCTCTCTTTTTTAAAAATAGAATGCTCAAAAAATTACTTAATTTCTTGAAATAAATCAGCAAACAGAAACCTTACAAAACATACTAAGAAACTGAAATAAATTCACATCACTTAAGAGACAGAATTTCTGAAGGAAGTTAACAGCGGGTATAAATTTGCTTATTTTCATGCTGCACAGGAGATAACACATTTTAATCAATCCTAAAAACATTTTTGCAAACCACTGTCTTTGAGAAAAACTCATAAATCTCATCCATGTTCTCTTACCAAATTATGAAGTGTATTTGTAAAAAAAAAAAAAAAAAGTCTGCGCTATAGACTATTACATAGCCTGTGCTTCTATTAATGAACTTATACCTGACCAAGTAATACTCTATTGTACAACTTACAGCACACCTTAGTAAACAGCTGCTATGGCAATTTGTTTCAATCTATCTAACATTCCCCCAGAAAAATATGTATCAATATTTGGTTAAAATTATGTGGGAACAACTCCCAGTTGACGATTTTCAGGAAGACATGAGGTTTTCAACACGAAAACACTTTTATTAGCATGGGCTTGGACATGTTAGGAATGGTTTGATCTATTATTGTATTGACTCATAAGGCCATAAGGTCTCACACCACTAATAGAAATCATACTGTGTGTATTTTACCTTTAACTGCAGGAAATGCTCATCACGCTTCTCTGAGAGATTCAACGGTTGGTATTTTCTAGAATAAATAAAGGTAAATGAAAACTGCTTCTGGCTTCACCTCGATAGATTAATTTAGTGATCTTACACATATTTCACTGTTTTTCTCAATAAAAAGTTGTTCATCTTCTCTATGTTATTGTATTTAATCTCTGATATTTTAGTTACCTTTTATTTATATTGAATCAAACTAAGTGTCCTAGCCCAAGTAAAACATCATAGAAGTACTTTTTCTTTTAATTGGATAACAAATATTATTTATTTAGAAGACACAGTATTTTTACTGAAAGTATTACCCACATAATATACACTCTGCTTTCCTGCATCTCTGCTTTACAGATCATAGCTGCTGGCTTCCTGATAGCCATTTGAAGACACAAGAAATAAAAAACCAAAAATATTAATACAAAGTATACATAGCAGCTATTGCTTAAGCAAATCAAGCTCCCCTGTCAACAAAAATTCCACTAGATGAAATTTGACACTTGAATTAATGTTGACATTTTTTTAATATCTATAAACTCTTGCTAAAGAGATGTATTTTAGTTCACTGTCCCTCTCATTTATGAGGTTTTGGGGTCTTTCATGGTTTGGTGTTTGTTTTGGTTTTTTTCTCTTTGAGTTTTCCTCCTGTTACCAGGCAGCAATTTTCAGCTGCTTAAAGGAAACTATTCTAGCTGTACAGTGCTTGTACAAATAAACATCTCATACTATACCAAGAAAGATAATCAGTTTCATGCTAAACTTTGGTATCTCAAGTGTCGTACTCAGGATAGATTTTTAACATCTATATACTTCCAGCAGCATAATTTAAACAGCTAGCTGAGAGTACCCATAATAATTAACATCCAAACACTGTGTCTTGTAAGCCATGTCTAGACTCTGTTGTCTGTCAGTTTCTATTCACAGTTTGTGTCCAAAGCTACACTGTCTGTCACCCTCTGCATGTTCATCACTTGCCCACTCATCTTTTTCATTTTGTTGTTTCCTTCCTCTCAGGTTAGTAGAGCACCATGCTGTTGCTGCAACACTTCTTCCCTTCCCACTGTTCTTGCTATGTGACTGCACAGAATTGCCATACTCTTTTAAAAGAGAAGTTGTTTCTGGTGCATGACGCTTTACACAGCATTTTAATATGTTTTTTTTAATGACTGTCAGGATAGGGAACACATGTCTGAAGAAGGAACCTGGACAAGCTCAAGAAGCGGACCTACAGGAACCTCATGACATTCAACGAAGCCAAGTGCAAGGTGCTACACCTGGGTTGGGGCAAACCCTGGTATCAGTACAGGCTGGGGGATGAGCAGATTGACCGGCACACCTGCTGAGAAGGACCTTGGGTTCTGGTGGATGAGTTCGGAAACAGTTTTTCTGGTCAGTATGCAGTATTTTTTTCCTTCATTTAACATGTTTTTTCCTTTCCTTTGCTACAGGAAACATTAATCTGATTTTTTTTCTTTTCATCAAAATGAGTTTGCCGTCTGTTAGGCTTTGAAAGATATAACTTTGAGTAGTCTTACTAATTCACTGGACCCAGATAGTTAATTCTATTTGTAAAATGAGGAAAAAAATTTAGGTGTCAGTTTACATGTGACTCCTTTCAGGTCTATAACCAACTACAAGAACATGAGATGAATCTTTTTGGCCACGGTGCCCACATAAGAGGTAAACTACAGCAGGCCACAGAAGAGCAATTGCTCTGTGTAAGTAATGGAGAGAAAAGACACTTCTCCTGTCCTGCTACTGAGTCAGGAGCAGGGGCACACAATTGAAAAGTGAAGGATTTACACAGCAGAATATATTTCATAAAGTACTAGGAAAAAAACTGCATCTGAGGAGACAGCCTATAGAGCATACTTTGGGGTTTTTTGTTGGTTTTTTGTTTGTTTGTTTGTTTGTTTTTTAATAATTTTTTACATTTTGTTCTTAATTCTCTATTATGCAAGTTACCTTCTTTAAATTCTTTAGCATATTTTCTGAGCTGTTTGTATGTCTCCTACTTTTTCTGTAAACTTATAGTTACACTTAATAAAGTACTGGCCAAGTAAAAATTTTCTTTATATTTTCCATGATGTCACATTAATCTTTAATCTCTCTCCTCCTATCATCCACAGTGTGGATAGCTGAGGAACATGCAGTGTGCTACAGCAGATGTCGAAATGACTTTGATCAGTGCACTTAAACTACATAACTTCCTCTGAGCGCATATCTGTCCTCATTCTTTCTGACATTCCTTCAACATTCTTGTAAGATTTGATTCCACACCATCATACCTTTTCATATTGCTTATTCCTCCATATCTAAAAAAAATATAATGAATGGTTACTGTACTTCTTTACCTCCTAGACCATTTCTTAATTAGATTAAAATATTTTTTCATGAGGAAAGGAGCTTGAAACTGAGAGTGGGGAATAAAGATAGAGTGGGGTGGGATATGTCTGTTTTTTTTCTGTCATGACATCACACTATTACACACTATATTTAGTAGTAAAACCATCTGCTTCTTTCCCCACTTTCGAATATTCTCTAAAATATCAAAGACCTTTAAATGTCTGGAACTTGTGTTTCTTCCATAAATAGTGTTGTTTTGAGCAGCTCTCTTAATGGTAAAGCAGTGCCATTTTGTAGGCAAAGATTACCTCTTAACACCATTTCTATAGGAAGTTCAAAGAGAATAAATTATTTATTACATTCAAGACTGGGCAAAATGTTCATTAAATATATATAGAGACCTAGATTCTAGCTGGAGATGACTTCAGCAATGAACTTCAGGTGTGCCAGTTATAAATATCTGACTTGACTTGCACCCATACACAATATTTTTTACATACCATTGGATTTATCTCTTTTCTTCTTTTATAACTTAAGGGAATCTGTAAGAAGAGCTTCTCAAATTAAAACAAAGCAAAACAACCCCACAACTAAGCAGCAATCATTTTGATGTTCAAGGAATTTGAAGAAAGATGAAGCTTCCTTCTTTTAAAGTAGTAGCTGTAATGCAGCAAAACAAAATCTGAAGTAACACACCAAAGCAATTTGCTGCAATTAGAAATGGTTGAGAGAAAATACAGGAACCATTGGGTCAGTATCCTACGTATCTGTTTACTCTAAAATTTGAACTGAATTTCTTTATCCGTATTTCTGGTTTAAAAATACAGCTTTGCCATGAAGCAAAGGAACAGTAAAGGAGAAAATCTGCCATGGTGTGTACTTGACATTAGCATACCTGAGTTCAACTACATAATAATTCTATTATGATATTTTTAATTTGTTTAGTTAATTCAAATTCTGGCATCTACAGGCATTCCAAAGAATGGCTTAGAAGTGTGAAGAATTTGCAGTAAGGATAGAAGGAAACTGAATATTTATACTGAGTAAATAATGATAGAAAAAGACATGGACTGTTAAGGGACTGTGGTCAGGTCATTTTTATTAAAACTTCTCATCTTCTCTGTGTAAGTGTAGATGGTATTAGAAGTTTTTCTTACTACTAGATCTGAAGGCTCAAGCAAGGGCAAGTATTTGTATATGACAGGTGTCGGTGGTATCAGCAAAAATCTGAGGTTGTCTTGCAGTAGAAAATTTGATTTGGCTTTGGAGAGAACTCCTTTCTCTTCCCAAAAAATCTGCCTCCTCACAGAAGATTTATTCTCCGTACCTCATAGGATGCCACATTTAAAGGCAACACTCTCCTCACCCCAAAAAAAAAAATAAAAATCAGAACTATCAACAGTGATTATTTGATTGTTAAGACAAGGAAACATTTAACAACAATTACTCCTTCAATTAAAATCTCTTCTTCCTCTGAAGAAAGCTTTTGCAAAACATTATGTCTTTGAGATTTGCTATAAACTTAGTGAGGCCTAAAAGATTTTGTTCATACACACAGAGAAAAAGTGAGTGTTCTCTTTATCTTTCATATGCAAATACAACAGTTAATTGCATAGTAAAGCCCTGGTACTTTCATAAGCTTATAAAAGGTATACAGTCCATTTGTTACTGACAGATGAGGAGTAGCCAGCACTGCCTTGTGGAGCAGGGAATAACAGGTCCAAGCTCAACAGCCAGCAGAAGAAGCTGAAGGTTAGGCTCAGGTAAAGAAGTGCAGGAGTGACAGCTGTAAGAAACAGAAGTGTTTAAAGTAGGTAGGAGTGAGAAGTGGTTCAAGGCACAGTTGACAAAGTCTTGGCAAAATTAAGTAACACAGACCAGTAGAGAAGCAAACTGAACAAAACTGAGAAGCTTAGGAATGTTGTGAGGTTGATAAAGTAAGTGGCACTTATATTTCAAAAAGTTATCATCTTTCCTCTGACTTCATTGAAAGCCTTTATCTGAAGGCTTGCCTAGATTTTAAATGCTGCTGTTACCTTCTCAGTAGTTCAGTATTATCATGAGTTGCCTTTGTTTTAACAGTTTCAGTTCACGAACAGCAAGTGAACAGTAGCATTGTATTTTTCTGGACTAGTTTTATCTTTGTGACTAGAAGCTCCCTAAATATTTAAACGTGTGATTTCTTTCTTTTATGACCTTTATCACTTTTTCATAATAGTTGAGTTCATGTACTGACAATCAGTTGTAATAAATTCTCATACTGAATAGAACCAAATTCCCTTGAGGGCTAAGTGTTAGTTTGAATTTAGCAGGCTTCCAAATCTCTGTGAGCATGCAATTAGGGTTATTATTAGGGTTCTCTGACCTGAATATCCCGCCTCATTGTCACCACTCTCAAATCAGCCAGTCAGGACCCAGTGACTTGAATTGGAAGGGACCAGAAAGATCACTCAGTTCCAAGCCTCCATCACAAACAGAGATGTCTTCCACTAGACCAGTTTGCTTGAAGCCCCATACAACTATCCTTGACTTCTGTGACAAACTCATGTGAAACTGAAAACATGAATGATGTTAGATAACTCTACCTTACACTCAGCAAATGCAGAAGTTGAGGTATTTGGAATGGAATATTTTGTGCTCAACAAGCTAGATCTTTATGCTAAAATTTATTTAATGAGAAGACTTCCATTCATCTCAATTTAGGAAATTATCAAGGAAATCTGAGCCATGCTGAAATAACCAATATTTTCCATTCAACATTTTCTAGATGTTAATCTTTCACTTGATGGTTGAAGGCCTTAAAGTTCTGATAAAAATAACAAATTAATTCTATTACTTTTTTTTTTTTTTAATGCTGATTTGAGGAGATACTTTATTTCTGAAAAAAGAAATCTGCTTTGACAGTTCTGCTTTATAGTTTCTGATTAAAAAAGAAGATCCTACATAGGAGATTTTAAGTAACATGAACAGGGCTTCTTCCATTTAAAGTCAGGACTGCTCTGTAACATAAATATCTTCTAAATATAAAAGTTTTCCACATCATCATCCTCTCAGCAGTAAGATCATATTAAAATCAACCCGTATTTTTGCAATATGTGTCTTGCTTTTTTGTAAGACTGCTGTTTGTTACTCTGAGCGGAGGTAGAATATCTGAATTTACAACATACTGCTTGGAGTGTACCTGTATCTTACTACTAAAGGATTTAAAGAATGTATTACAACAAATATGGTTTATACAGTTTTTTTCCAAAATACAACATGAGATGATATCATATGAAAAAGTTCAGGCAGAATTGCAACTATAAAATGAGACTATGTGAGCACACTGGAAGTAATGAACATCATTTTAGAGAGGAATAAGTGTTATCTTTCCTAATTCTAAGCTTGTATCCAGCTAAAAAGTTTCCAAAATCAACAACTTTGTTGCTATTAATTTTTTCATTCATATTTCACTGGTTTATGCTATCCAAGATGAAGTTAAGCTAACCATAGCAAATAGATCTACCGGACACGTTTTTACTGTGCCTTCCTTCCCTGTTTCCACTTTTGGCTAACCCCATGATCACAATTCTATGTGTGACTTAACAGATGATGAGTAACTCCATTAGAATGCCAAGATATATCCCAAGGCATAATGTTTTTCTCTTCAGTGATAAAATGGGTCCTAATAACCATTATAGAGCACTCTGTGTTAGTGAAAATTAGTGAAATTTGCATGCTGATGAGAACTAATTAGCTTCTTAGTATTTACTTGGGACAGAAATATTAATGTTTTTCACTCCAACATTACAGTTGGTTTGAAATATACTTAAGTGAAACCAATTATCTTGCAAACATCCCTCCCCCTCCCTGTGTAAGCTAGGATACAAGATACCACAAAGAGTAAAGGGCTGAGCACTAACCTCTTCCTTGGCCACTTGCTGGGCATGTAATAAGACTTTGCTGCAAGATACTAAGAATATGGTTTGGGCTGTTTTTCTCGTGCAAAAGAGCATGAGAGGTGTCAAGTGAATTAGTTTTCATCACCAAAACAAATAAAGGATCCTGGCTAAAGTGGAAATCTTTGATAATAGAATAGTAAATAGCAGATTTCTATTTCTTCCAAGTATTCCCCCATGAATTCATATATGCTATTATTGATTTAGTCTGCTGGAATTTTGAATGTATTTGAGGTTAGTAAGGTTTGTCAATACCAAAAATGTCAGCAGGTGAATTCATTATTGTTGTCTCCTTGTATATATATAACTAACTTAAGAAACCAGCAGTATCTCATTTGCATGGGTTATATTCAAGGTCAGCAAATGCAAGTAATCAGCTCATATAAGAGACATTTTATTAAATAACAACCAACGGTAATTTTTGTTACACTGATTTTAGTTATTAGGCCTAAGGAAAGATGTTAATAAAATCTTTTATAATTGATTTCTAAAAATAGTATCAATAAAAATTTATTATGTTGTCTATGAAGTCATAAATGTATTACACAATTCACTACAGTAAGTAAAGCAACATTACTGTGGTTGTTCACAAAAATAGTGAACACAAACAAAAATAATTTCTATTTGTTTTAATATTTACAGACACACATATGAAGTGTCATTGTCACACTTTGACTTTGTCACCATGTCTTACTCTAGTAAAGAAAAAAGAATATTGTTAACTTTTATTTTCACGTTTAATAAAATGGTTGACAGTTACACTTTCTCATTAACTGATCTTATTCATCTTACATTTTCAAGATGTAAATTTACTTGTAACATTCATGGGTTTTTTGTTTTCAAAACAGATTTTTTAAAAGTACTGTAAATTGTTTTCTTAATCATAGAAATCAAGGGTAGGAAGTTGTTTAATAATATTTACACATGTAATAAAATTTTGCATCTCATCATTTTAGAGCCCAATGTATTCATTTGTTCATATTTTTTAAATGTAAAACTGGCTGATACAGAACCTTTATTAGGTTTAACAGTTCCATATTCTTCCAGCTACACTTGAGAATGCAAGATAAGCCTTTTATCAGTCAGCAAACAAAAATGCTATACATAATGTAAAAACTGGAGCAATGTAAGCAGTTTACTGGGGAGCAAAACTCGAGTTAAATAAATTTATCCATTTCAGGATATATTGCATGCTGATTACCATTCAATTGCTGAACTCAGGATGAAGAGGAGGATTTTAAACCTTCTGTTTTACGGCATAAAGAGTGGGAAACTGAATTGTTTTGATTAGAATTGAAACCAGACAAGCAAGGAAGAAAAAGATGCTGAAAACCTAGTTCAAGACTTGTTCATTAGGAATCCAACTCAGCTTGCTGGTATGCAGCACTTTTCTCTTTTCTGGGGAGAAAAAGGGAGCAATGACAGTTCTCTGACTTGCCAAGGAAGTCACTTTCAGCCAGCATTTTCTGGTTTGTTGCACACGCACGAGAACCCTCTCCTGACAATTTCTTTTATCATTTTGTTCATTGATTTTCCTCCAGATTTTGTGATTACATTCTCAGGAAGAGAAACAAGTTCTCTCTGTCACAGTAATTTCTATTAAGACTTTCAGAATCTCTCTATTTCTTTATCTATCATTCTCTCTCTGCCTCCCTTTCACTCTTCTCTCTTTCCATTAACAAAAGAGTTCCAAGATTTCTTTACTGGAGTTCTACAATATTCACCTTTTAAGAAAAGTAACAATGAGACCGCTGGAGTGATACATGTTTTTGCTCTGGAAAAGTACATATTTCTTCAGTGGGGAAAAAAAAAGGAAAAAATCAAAGAAAAATCAACAAAAGCAACAACTGATGATAAGTTTCTTGGGCTTTCATTAGTTGCATTATAAAATACAAGAATATGATAAGGGATAAAAATTTTGTAAAAGTAATGCTTTTAGACCAATTTTTTTCCTATGATACATTGTGCTTCACCAATAATTAAAAGGAATATAATATTCTTTAATATACAGGAGCCTAGTCCTAAGACAAAGGTACATCTCAATTGAAATCTCCAGAATTTTCTACTGTACATTGATCTCCCATTGTACATTAATACTACTTGATACAGGTTTTTTGGACACATCTTTAAGGATGTGTCAGCATATATGTTATAGACACTTGTTATGGTATCTGTAGCTTGAAGGTCAGTTGCCTATGTAAAAAAAAAAATTATCTGGAAAAGCTCATTTATGAAGGTACTTAACCCTCACTTGGTTCTTAACTTTAATAAATTCTCAGAATTACCACTGTTCTTTAGGTGCTTAAACTGAGCTACCCCATTACAAGGAACAGTAGTTGCTAGAGTAAGATACATAGCTTAAACTCTCTTGAGGTGTTGAAATAATCCAGACAGATGTTTAACCTCTGCATTTGGCAGGACTTGGTATCTTACCACTATTCAAACACACAAAACTCATGTGCATCTTTGTGAATATCTAGCACACTAGTTGGGATGCTTACATTATGATATACAGCCAAAGGGAAGAACACCACCTCTTTGTCCTACTTGCTCAAGATTCTTCCTCATGTTTATATATGTTCCTCATCTCTTTGTGTATGATGACACTCACTTGACATCTTATTTCAAACCAAGACTTTTCTATTCTGGCCTTTGAATATTCCATCTGAATTCCGATTAATATTCAATGTTAATATTACATTATTTCCCATTTGTCGTGCCGGTTGACCTTGAATGCTTTTATTCTTTGCTGCTTTTTCATATGGTACAGGTCACACTTTGTATCTTTACTGTATTTTTCACTAGGATATCAGAATTTAATCTATATGATACATAGCATAACTGCAGTTTAGAATGTTCATCATTGACTGTATTCAGTGTAGGAGTGGAAAGTTCAAAAATGCATTCAAACTTGAATTGCACTTGAATAGGAAGTAAGTCCTTTAAAAGAGCTGTGTAAACTCAAAAAGTTGGCTTAGTTAGAACATGTGAATAAAAGCTAACATGGTAAAAGCTAACTGATTAAAAAAAAAAAAAAGTTCTATAAGGGCATTTGAAGTACAGTTACAAATCTGCTGTTACCACAGAGTGAACAAAGTTGTGCACTTTTTCCCCTTTCATTTTAACCTAAACTTCAATCTCTTATGCTATGAAGTACCTATTATTATAGATCTGTTCATTGCCAGTTGATGTCAGCTAGCCTGTTCATTGTGGGTATAGGTGAGATACAGAGTCAAGGAACTTACAATTTTACCTTCAGTATGATCTATCAGACAAGGGAATTACATGAAATTGTTATGTAAGTGGCCAGGGAGGGGAACATGTACATTTACAAATTTGACTCTGGGAAAAAAAAAAGAACAACTTTCATCTGTCAAAAGCCTTTATAGGGCAAACATTCATATTTAAACAAAGGACAAACCCCCAAATAGACAAACACACATACAGCACTATAGTCAATACCACTTAAATACTTATGCCTAGTACTTTGAATAGTTGTCTCTACAAACATTGTTAGTAGTGAACTGCAAAATGCTCTTCAAAGGAACTCGGATGAAATTTAGGCCATATGAAAATCCTTTTTCAAAACCAAGAGCTAGACCACTCATTTCAGTCTATTTTCATATGCAAATAGTTGTGTTGCTTCTATCAAGAACTTAAGACAGAAACAAACAACAAAAATTATTTGCATTTTCATTGCTTTTATCAGCAGTAGGAGTTTTTTATATCCCTCTGTGAAGTAAATACAACCCAGTGTGTTTGTTTTTAATTTAAGATGCTCAAAGAATTTGAGATGATTTCTGAAATGAGTTAGTTTTTATATGCCTTTAGGATCTTACAAGGAACTGCTTAAAAAAAAAAAAAAGTATTTCTCTAAATAGAAGGAACTATAGCTGTAATACAGGAGGAGTCTTAGGAGGTCTTTATTTTGTTATGAAATAATATATTAATATATTTATTTAACTATATCATACTTAATGTTCCACATATTTGGATGTCCAAGGTGTGGAAAGCACAGTAAATTGGTAACTAATACCAGAAAAGTTTATATATTTCAGTTCTCAGAAAGGTACCAAGAACATGCACCATCTACCAGTTATGTGAACATAATCGGAATGTTACATCAAAATGAGACCAAGGAAGCTTGCCTGCAAAGCAGAGTTAGCAGTAAAAGAGCATTGAGGATAGGAGAGGATGCAGAATACTTCCCTTTCTAGAGATAGAATATTTCACTGAAATTATGAGAATGCAGTATTCATACTCTCCTTATTCGGTATTCTCCTGAGTATATGCGTTTAAACTTTGGGAAAAGAGCTCCTTGTCAAAGTATTAATATAAAATTCCAACAGCTAGATCACCATTCATGGGCTTTTCCAGTTGAGTGAAGAGTTCACATACAACCATCAACAGTTATAGTACTCAGGAACAGTTTATCTCTGAACTCTACTCTTTCAAGAAGATTTGGTAAAGGAATGCCTAATTTCTGTGTCCAAAGGAAGTCTGTGTCTGAATTGACTTTGAACTAATTGGACTCTGGAACTTGGGAGATGTCTGGAAGTCTAGAGATATTCACAGGCACAAAAGTACCAGAAACCCTAAAACTGAAGCTGGCCATTATTTAGGTAGCATGTATTTTCCAAGGATAAATGACAGCTGGAAGGATAGGGATTTGGAGGTTTTTTGTTTTACTTTTAAGATTTCAGTGACATTTCACATCCAAAATGAACCCGGTTTAGGTAGCTACGTACTAAATTTAAGAATCTGGTTTTGAAGTAAGGAAACTTGTTTCAGATTGTTACATGGCTTTCAGACAAAGAAAAAAAAAAAGGCTGAAAATACAAAATAAAGGTACTGGCTAAAAAATGCCCTTCCTTAAAAAAAACCCCATACTAGACATCTACAGTAAAATGAATTTCCACTTTTTAAATAAATGTGATATTTCCCTATTTTGCTCAATTCCAGGCTTCTATAAATAAAAACAAAACAAAATAACCCCCCCAAACAAATGAACAACTACCCCAACCTCAAACAAACAAACAAACAAAAAAAAAAAAACAAAAAAAAAAAACCCCCCCAAACAAATGAACAACTACCCCAACCTCAAACAAACAAACAAACAAAAAAACACACCAAACCAGATTTATCTTACAGATATTGAATTTTTTTCTTCAATCAAATTGATCCTCATCTACTTGTGATAGCCAAATCATATGTGTTATTTGAGACCTTTGGAGAGCTGCTTTAGAATTTTCTAAAGGGTGTCCTGATGAACAATCACTTGGTCTGCGGAAAGGATTTTGAAAATATATGGTATCCATCAAAGTCAGTCCCAAACAAAGAAAAATGAAATCTGAAATATGATATTGATTAACCGGTGACTTAGAGGGCTTACCAACCACTTCTCACACAGGAAAAATAAAATGGTTTTGTTTCATGTTGTTGAATGACTTTGTGTATTTTCACGCAGTATACCTAACAAATAGATAAAATGTGTTCCGAGCTGCCTCATTTTGTCTGCAGACAAATGTTTTGTGAAAACATCTGTGTTTTCTGGTCTGCCTAGAATTTTGATTAACTTATAAAGCTGTAGGGAAGGACAGTTTGCTCTCTGTGTTTTTAGTCAAATTTCCAAACAGTATCAATAATAAGACTTAATTATTTTTTTTAATCATTCAAGTCTGAACAACTGGAAGTCCCTTCCTGTTCTGACTTACAGATACAAATATCATGGGACAATTTTTGCTTTTTTTATGTTAGGTATCCAACCATAACGGAAAAAAAAGAATAAGCCCCATAAGAAATGGAAAAAAAAATAGCAACCTAGTTCTTATACAGTTTGGATATATTCATTGTTATATCATTAAAAGTTGATGAATTTTGCAAATAGTTCATGTAGTTTCCATTCATTCAAGAACTATCATTAACACATGCAACTACTAAATTATTTAGGTTACTTTTAGTAGTACCCTTGCATTTGTAAATATATAATAAGTCATATAAATTGTACTAAAATGATGCATGGCTTTCAAATTTAATATGAACAAAAATACGAAGTACCATAATTATTTCTATACTACAATTAATTTGCTTTTCAGGAGTGTTCTGATTGTTAAATATCAAAATGTTAGTCCTATAATAATATTCAAGAAAACTGATATACTTCTCCCTTTAGTTAAATTGTTCTAAAAACAGCAACAGTTCACAGAGATTTTAGCAGGCTCACAATCAGATGACTCTGAAGAATAAAATTAAGTAAATTGTGTTGATACGAATGACACCAAAGTGCTGAGCCTACATACTTCCACAACACCTCCTTCATTTGTAATGTCACCTAAAGTTTCAGCACTGTCATCAAAATCAGCTGGTGAAACAGCATTAAGTGATAGATTTCTACATGTCATAATGGCTGACGTGCTTTAGTAAACAGAGGCTGTACTTCAGTTGTATCTTTCTTTTTCTTCTTAGTGTTAGTTACAGCTAGTATGAAAATACCATTTTGGGGGCAGGTAAGTGTGTAAAGTGTACATACAGAACAGACCTCTCTGTCTGACACTGTTCTTGCTTGGCCTACCTCAGGGATCCTTGCTCACTGTTGGCACACAAGCAAATGTATTGAACTTTCATCATTTTCTAATGATGACATTTTGATAAGCAGTCCTTATATAAAAAAAATCCATTTCTTAATAAAGAATTATATTTATATATGTGTGTTAAAAATGGACTAAATAGTCCTCAATTGTTCACTCTTGGTGCACACTTAAATTATTAGGATTCATTTAGGGACTAAAAATGTGTATTTCTGTTTTAGTGTGTCTCACCTGGGGTTCAGGTGCTTGGGAGGAGTCAAATACATCACCAGTAGAGCCCTACTCTTCCACCGACTTGTACAGCTTCCAGTATCCTCCCTCAATCCTGTTGCAAGTCACAGTCTTTCCCTTCTGGAAAGTTCAGGATTATTGCTCTCCACCTAGGATTTCCTGAACTGAGATGAAGGACAAAGAACAGGCAGTCTTCAATTATTTTTTTGCCTGCTTCACACTTGCAGCCTTCTATTTATACTTCTGGGTGAGGTCTAGGAAACAGGCCTTCCAGCCTCCCCCACTTTCCTGGCTAGAGAGAAAGGACTACTCACAGGAAGATGTAGAAAGAGTTTATTGACTTCTGTGGGGAGTTAACACAACATAGCAACTCTCCAGCTACTCTGGTCCCCCTCCTCTACTCATGATTTGATTTCCTTTTTTAACACTCTGTATTTCACTTTCAATAAATCTTTTCACATTTCTGTTTGCATAATGTGTGAGTTGAAACTTATATCTGTGGCTGTGATCTCAAAGTGTGCAGGAAATTTAGCTGCCAAGGCCTGTATGTCTATAACAAAAAAGGGCAAAAGAACTCAGATTGTCACATCTTGAAAAGTTGGGATATAAAAAGACTGCAAGGCCTGGGCTGCAGAGTAGGGTAGAAAGGACTTCTGTACTGGGCTTGTAATGGTTGCAGAGTCTGAAATCTTTAGATGGCAGGGCACATGGAGTTGGGATAGATGAAACAGAGTGAAAACAGAAGTCGGGAACCAAAATACAGTTGTACTGTTTGATTTCTCTTTTGAATAACAGGTATTTACTACAAGTAGTATAACCATACAAGCTTAGTCTGCTTGCAGAGAAATGACTGAGCTGCACCTGTGTGTAAGTGTTGGTGCCAGCACTCAGGGTGCCACATCCCCAACTCCCTCAGTTTTTGTGAACATTGCACAGGAGCACAACAAGAAAACATAGTTAGAAAGGACTGGCAATAGCACGACAAGAAGCAAGTCTCACCAGCTTTCAAAGAACAAGGACAACCTGCTTTTCAGTAACCAATGGCACTTATTTATTGCATAAGCACAATGTGAGTTTTTTGTGTAGTTGGATTTTTGTGAATATCAATTCCCCTCCAGACTTTGTCTCTGAACTGATGATCAATTAGCATCTGCAGCAAGATTCTGACCGTTATTCGCACAAAGTAACACGTGATGTGGAATGACAGACAATTATGCACACTACGGGTGAAAAGATACGTGCTTTTTAAAAAACACATATGTAGTATTTAGCAACAATACAATGAGGTATTTTTTTATAATGCTCTTTTATAACTAAAAACACAATCCAGTTGCCAGGAAATTTGGGTAGTTTGTCTGGCACGCAAAAAAACCTACAACAATAGAGAGAATATAATTTGTTTCTGCCTTATGCTTTGTTATAAACTATGGTGTTTTTCCTGCCTTGAAATAACACTTCAGATCTTCTGATTGATGAAGCACAATAAAATTACCTTAGTTTACACTCGGTTGCAGGGAGGTAAGTCTCACTATAGGAAAAAAGTATTCTTCATCTCAAATATATTTTGGTCATTAGCTACAGATAATCAGGAGTGTGACAGTATCCTTCTTTCTACCTCATTCTGAAACATGTGTATTTAGCAGAACAAGGGTTCTAAATATCACTGATCAGCAGAGAGACATCATAGCCGTATCTCCTCTGTCTTAACCTAACTGCAGGAGAGAAGGGACATGTTTTAAACTAATGTTACAATCACATTGAGAACAACTTAAAAAAATAATGTCCTAAAGGTAGAGTGATTCTTCTGATCAGCTTTTTAAAATAGGAGAACAAGACAAAAAAAAACCTCCAAAAAACTTGTATTTCTATTTTTCCATTATCTTCAAGCGTTTCTTGTGACCTTCAGGATTCATATTTTAATGTTTTACATGAATCAACCATACAATAATGCAAAGCTTAAACACCTCCTGAATAAACAGTAGAAAAGCTGTGCTAGATAACAAGAGGATAACCATTAAAATCGCTATCAGGTAACAAGCTGTTAGAGATAACAAGGACTACCAAGAGTCTAGCAGAAAGTTGAGGAAATAAGTTCCTAAACCTCATATCCAGTTATTAAAAGGATAAATAAAAATTATGTAATAGATTTAGCATGTTATCAGAAATACTCAAAAATAAAGTTACCATAAATACTGCTACAACATTTCATAAAACACTATCTAGAAACACCAGTAAATATTTGTAATGGAATGGATTTGAAATACTCTTTACAAATTCCATTGTTGTCTTCTGTTAGTTTGTGAGAAGATAATGAGTCCTTTGAGATTAACACAAGGTAAACCAGGGAGGAGTGGTTGCTTCAGAGAACAAATCACTCTTTCCTGTTGACCTAGTTAGAGTTTACTTCTCAAAAATAGGTCTGTTCCCTAACTCTTGCATAACCTTCAGTGCAACGTAAAATAGGAACAGATTCCACAGAATGGGGAAACAGATTCACTTCTTATGCTGTGTTCTTTATAATGCACATGGGAAAAAGAAACTTAGAATTCTCATATTTTAGATAAGAAAGAAGAGAAATTGCAATATTGCTTTCATATAGTCTTCATAATACAAAGCAATCTGTTTTTCTAGTAGAATGCATAAAAGATTGGGGAATAGGGATTTAAATTTTTTTTAAATACTCCAAGAACCATAGATGAAGTTTTCTTTAGGCTTCAATGGAAGTTGTTTTTGTACAGTAGCCTCAATGAAGTCTTGGCTTTCTGTTTATGTCTTTCTCTACCAGCACAAAATTTATGTTAAGTGGATATAAAGTGCAACCAAATCAGACATGGCTCTTTATACTTACTGTACATTCATTCTGCTTTAGCTCAATTGACCACAACAAGGCACCTTCATCTCTTCTATGTGGTGTTGTTGAAAAAATATTATTTTTTTTTTAGAGATCATTTTCATTTTTGCTGTCCTTAAAACACTGGTCATGGGGACTCATGGAAAATTAGAGACAGTTTTCTTCAGAAAAAAATAGCCTCATTACTTTGTTTTACTGTGTTATTTCAGTGTTCTGCTTGTGATCTGCCAGTAAGCCCCTACAGTGAAAGGAGAAATATCAGTTATGTTAACCGTAAAATTATTTGGAGACTAAAAGTGCAAGAGACCAAATAGAATTAAAATTTGGCCAAAGAGATGATGAGAACATCTGTTCAGGATTAATTTGGTATAGACTTTTAGCATGCTTATGTCAGAGATCACAGAAATGAAGCCACTCCCTACGGGAATGTTAGAGATGAACAGAGCAACCTCAGCGCAGGTTCTGACCACAGCCAGCCACTGGCAACAGGGTCCAGCAACATTTCCAGACTAGGGAAGATGAAAAAGTAGATCTGAGGTCCAATTCATGGGGTCCATTTCATGAGATCCAGGCAGGAGCATCAAGAGACAGGCCCAAAGACAAGTGTGGAAACAAGTCACAGCATACCTCAGAGAGGGGCATCCAGGAACGAAGGTACCTGCAAGCTGGGCACAAAGTCATACAGCACACAGAGACAGGGCTGGGGACAGGCACGTTGGGCAGAGCTCACTGAGAACTGGCTGCCCGAGACTGAACTCGGCTGGGCATCCAGGGTGCACGGGGCAGGGTGCACCTAACTGGAACCATTAAGGCCTGCCAGTGCCCTTGAGACTCTGAGACTCAAAAGGGGTAAAATAACAGTAGTCTAAAAGTTTGGTGTAAATATTTTAAAAAACCAACGACAACAACAATCAGCAGGCTACAACAAAGCAATGAACTCTCACAAGAGAAATCCAAACCCTACAATATTGTCATTTACTCCTATTTAATACACTAAAACATACTTGATCAACTAATAAATCCAAGTAATAAGCTTTGGATCAATGGAACTGCTTAGTGAGGACAAATTCTTAAGGTATTTTTTGTGCTGTAGAGGAACAACCTAAAAATATTTTCTAATTGCAACAAAATCTGAATTTCTTAAAATATTTCTGTTAAAAAAACCCAATGAAATGTCAAATGTACACCAATTTATACCTAATAACATATTGGTAGTTTTTAATCATGGATGGGAGACCTTTCTTTGCTGAACTTATATTACTCCTAAAAGGCAGTGAAATATCTATACTGCTTTTTTGAACAAAGAACTCAACCCATATTGAGGAACAAACTTGCCTTACATCCCACAATCACCTAGTCTGTGATTCAGTGATTGGTGTGGTAAGTGCACTCTCAGCACGTTTGTGTACAATGTGGGATTGGGAAGAGCAAGGATTTTTCTGGAGGCAAGGCTGCTCTTCAGAGGGACCTGGTCAGGCTGGAGCCATGATCTGACAGAATTTCTTGAAGTCAAATAATAACACATGCAATGTTCTTCATCTGGGTTGGAATAACCCCAGGCAAACAGTGTAGGCCAGGGGTGAGTTATCTAGAAAGCAGTTCTGAAGAAAGAAATCTGGGATCCAGGAGGAAAGCAAGTTGAAAATGAGCCAGGATTGTGCCCTTGCAGTGAGGGAAGCCAAACACATCCCAGATTGTATTATTAAGAGTGTAGTCAGTAGAATCAGGAAAGTGATTTTCTCCTCTATTCAGCACTTCTAATACTGCATCTGGAATGCTATGCCCATTTTTGGGCTCCCGAGTGCAACAAGGATACTGGCATACTAGAGCAACAAGATGTTCAAGTGCTGGAGCACAGGGTTTATAAGGACAGGCTGAGAGAACTGGGTCTGTTTAACTTGAAGAAGAAAAGGCTCAGGAGATCTGGTACAGATTTCTACAGCTGCTAGATCAGAGAGTACAGAGAAAATGGAGCTTTACTCCCCTCAGACTCCTGAGATAATTAATTTCTGGAAAATACTGATTAGGTAGTAAGGTGGTTTGGTGGTTTTTGGTTTTGTTTGTTTGTTTTTAATCAGAAGGGTGATTAAATTCTCAAAGATCTGAAATTTCTATCTTTGGACAAAACACTGAGCAAACAATCCAGTGAGAACTTCTCTGAGTACAGGTCTGGATTAGAAGGTCTCCACAGGTCCATTCCAACTTAAATGGTTATATGATCCTATGCACATTATTTTTGTTTTGACTATTTTGAAATAATAACAATTGGAGCTACAGAAATAAAATGTACAGATCTAAGGACATAATTATAATGTATAACTATGTGTATATATATATATATATATAAAACTACACCTAATGAATAATATAGCTATTAACCCTTAAGAAATCTTAGTCAGTGTCATATCTGAAGTAACATTCATAATACAGTTTAAAAGCTGTCTAAAAGACTTGTGAACCTGATAAGAAAAGAAAGAATCATCATAAGGCATGAGTATATGCACAGTTATGTATATTTTAATTATTTTACAGACAGAAATACACAGATAAAAAAGAGAAATCTCAAACCATTATGTACCTAGATGTCCACTATTGATATTGTAAGTATGAAAGTCTATATATGGCCACGGCAATCTTCAAAACTGTGTGATTAAGACTAAATGCACTTACATGCAAAAAGAACAATTGGAGAGTATTAAGAAAAGATCAGGGCAAGATTCTAACACTGATATAGCAAAAAGAATATTAAAAATGTGCAGTCTTGAAGCACAGATAACAGAAACTTTTAAGCAGGAGAATAACATTATGCTGAAGAATTGACCTGATTTTTAATAAGTTTAAAATTATAACATATCATGTAATAGAATGAGAAAAATACCATTTTCACCTGTTCTCTGAATGTTTTAAGGGAATTTCGCTTGATTACTTCTAGATTAACATATTTCTGAGCTTAAAAATAATATATTTTCACATTAATCAAATTAATCCAATCCTCTAATTAATAGTGCTTCTGTTGCATTGCTAATAGCTTAGATCACAAAAACCCTGACAACAACTATGTTCTAGCAAAGTTGCTTACTCTAACATCACTGCCTGAAATATCAGAGGTGACACCCAGAAGGTGTCACTTACAAGAAAAGTGTCCCAGTACTTAATAAGGTACAGAACTATTAATGACAATTTTACATTTTTGTTAATCATGAGCATTTGAGTACTCACAGAACTCACAGCAAATGAAGACAATAAAGATAATACGATGAGTTTATTGCTGAATTATTCTGAGGCAAGGGAAAAAAAAAATAAAAAAAATCTCAAATGCACAGACATCCAGTGTATCCAATAAGGTTTGCAAAATCATATCCAAACTGACATGCTACAAACTGAACTGCAGAAATTTTTGTGAGCTAGTGGCTTTTGCAGTTTTAAACAAGGCCAGGGAAGGCCATTTCCTGCTTTTGACATCAGGGAGGTGTGATTCACCAAATTAGTTTTAACACCTAGTCTACATTAGGAAATAACAAGATTTCTCTCAATGACTCAGTAGGTATGTTCTTTAATGTACATATTAGATTTTTAATTTAATATACATATATTGGATTTTGTATTAAAAATTGCTCTGTATATTATACTGGAATTTTTTTGACAAAACCTTAAGCATCATGAAGGGGAACCTAACATGAATTATTCAACACTTTCAACACCCTCCCCCTACAATTAAATTTCTCAAAGTTCATCTGCAGGTTGTGCACTTTATACTCTTGTACACTTCAATCTGTAACAAGACTATTCCCAACAGATTGCCCTTAGAAGAAAGGAAAACAAAGACTAACAGACTTGGTAATAGTACTGAAAGAGAACTGTTCCCTGCTCATATGTTGAGTGACCCCAAAGCCTTGGAAGTAACTACTTCACAAACCACAGTTTATCTCAGTCTCTTGATGACAGAAAAAAAAGTGTTTCCCCTGTTTAGAATATATGACAGATACTAGAGAGCACTTCAGATCAAACAAGGAACTAAACATTTGTACTCTGAATACAGAGTTGCTTTATGAGCTGTGTTACTTGCTGCCTAATTCAGTTGGCAACAAACACATTGCTGGTGATTTGGAGTAAAGAGACAACAGCCCTGGAGATTGGAGACATTCATGACATCTTCTTTCCTCATTACAAATGTTCTTGTACATGATAGCTTCCAGTCTCTGTAAATTAATTCCCTACCTAGCCAAAGTAATGTGGATTGAAAATGTCCATCTAATTTAATAAAAAATAGTTCATACTTGTCTAAAAAAACCCCAAATCAAAAAAAGCAAAACCTGAAGGTTATGTACTTTTTCTCAGACTTTCACTTTAAAAATATGTTTATAGTAATTAGGCCCAGGCTGAACAAATTATAACTTCCATGAAGTTTTTTGATAGCTTTCCCAAATTCACTTTTACCTGGCTTTTTCAACCAAAATATTATGATCATTCACTGAAAACATATTATTTTCTGAATTTTAAAAATTTCACATGCAATTAAAAAGCTTTCATTCAAAAATTAGCACAAAATCAGTTAGCAGAAAAGTTCTTAAATACAGTTTTAAGACGATCTAGCAGAATTTCTGACACTCTTTTCCTCAGTAAGGTCAACTAGGGATCCTCATTCATATTTAAATTCCAGCTAATATTCAGAGAGAAGGTTTTGCATCATATTTTCCAGATCTAATTAATAACATCTGGACATTTGGGAACAGATTTAGTAGTGCTAAATGTGCAACAGCTAAGAAATTCATATGCCAGATGAGAGAAGTAAGGAATGGAATACAAGTACTCAGGAGAATAAAAAACATTTTTCAGTAAAGAACTTCATCCTTTGCTGCATCCATAAATATGAGAAAGCAGAAAAAAGAAATAAAGTAAAACACAGGGAAGGTTTAGGTCCTAACACCTGGCAACCATGCTAAGCATCCTCAGCAAAGGGGGAAGTAGCAAGCAATGACATAACTACTAAGTAAGAGAATAGAAAACTTAGATAAGAAGACCACAAGGTTTGATTAATATGAAAAATTAGAGCTATTCATAGCAGAGTTCAATTAACGTGTTATAGTGCAGGGATAGATGGAAGTGGGGTGAGAAAAAATCACTTTTGTGAAATAACAAAAGAGAAAGCGTGGAGTGAAGCCCATCCTATGCTTTCATACATCTGTAGCACCCCTTCACTGACTTATCCAGTCTCTTTACAGAGCCAAAGCTGAGTCACTTTTCTCTGTTTACCAACTTGCTCACAGTTTACTTTGCAGGTAAGTGGTCCAAACCCTGTAGAGAGCCTGTTCTGACCACCTACCATATAGATGAATTCACACAACAAAAATAATAGTACCAACAGCATTTTGAAAGTGCTACTGGTGTAACATCAAGTAAATTCATAGCAAAAGGAAAGACTTGCTGTGTTTTTACAAGTGTTTGAAAAAAGAGGAAGTTTGTCCCAGGTTACATAAACAAAACTAAGCCAGGAACTTAAAGCAAACAAACAGAATAAAACCAAAAAAATTATGGCATAAAAGTTTGAATCAAATGTAAAAGACTATGATGTCTCTTATTTCAGAGGTGGATGTTTTAATTGCATTACTTCCTGGCCATAAGACACAAGAACTGTAAAAGCTATGTGAAGCTCAATAATTTAAATGCACTGCCCATATATCAAGGAGCTAGTGCTGTATCTCAAAAGAAAAACCACTGTCAAACAAATAGTCATTTAATTTCCAAAACTGACAAGGAGGGTCATCCATTTTAATGTTCTGTGTTTGTGAGTTATACCCGTCCAGAATAAAAATGGCAGTATTGCCCTTTTCACACACCCTATAAAGTGTTTGGAAATGGATAACAAGTAAAAGCTTGCAGGCTTTGAGCATCTACAGATGTAAGTAATCAAGGAGTTAACCCGACAAGGTTAGTTTAGATATAAACAGAATGAATTCAGCCATGCAGAGGAATGAAATCTCTACAAAAGGGAAAGGTATGACTGTATGGAGAAATTCCATCACTAGACAGGACTGCAAAGAATGAGAAGTCAAAAAAGAAGTGAATAATGAGCATTCAAATGAAAACTGTCACAGGATATGCAAGTTTTGCACAGGATAAGATAAATGATGGTACATTTACTCAAATAAAATGAACCTGTAAATGTTCTACTGAACATCACACAGATGTTAAAAGTAAATATTCAGTGCAGGTGGATTTGTCTATGCAGCTAACACAATGGAAGACTGGATCTCTGGTAGTGGAATGATGACAAGTAGTTTCCTTTCACAATAGCTTCAATATTGTGATTCCCAATCCTAAACCACTATAAAATACAATGTGACCTGCTGTTTGGTGTAAATAATCTCTTCATTTCACCTGAAGTCACATCTCATGCCATCTAAAAGTTCCTCTGTATGAATTTCCATGGATTTTACGTGAGAAGTAGAAGAAGTGAAGAAAAAAAGACAATTCACTCATTACAGGGAAAAGCAACCACATCCTCAAATTACGAATGTCTAGGCCTATATACATCAAAAATACAGCAGGACAGACCAAATGTGGTAGAATGCTGTGATGAATTATGATATTTTTCTAAATAATATCACACCAGAAAACATGTATTTCATTATAATTAATATGGCAGCTGTACTCAAAGTAAATAGCTTAATCCAGGGACCAATTTCAGTTATATCTTAGAAAACCAGCAACAATGTTACCTTTCTCCAAGAAATGTAGTCTATCAAAACCCAATAAACTATAGATGTTAGTAAAACTTCAGAAATAACATTTTGAACAGAGGGAGACAGGATACTAAAGTAAAATAATCCAATGGCATCAGCTAACTGAAAATTACCTAAGATTTGTTGTCATAGTTATCTCAGTATTGTCTACTTAAGAAGATGATGAAGAGAAAAGATCACATGGGTGGAAAACAGTGGCAGCCTTCTTTTATTGGCTACAGGGATGTTTGATATCCGATGAAAGGGAGTTTTTCATTCCTTTAAGCCACTATTCTTTTCACAGAAATCACTAATTCTGTTTCGCAGTATATTCTTAGAAGCATATGATACTATACTCCATCAAAATCAGTCCTCCATCCAATTTTGTTATGAAGTCTGTGCCTTTAGTAATTTTTACCACTGTAGGCTGTAAAAAAGAATGTTTCCTAATTTTTAAATTCCTTGAGAAAACTAAAATGGCTTTTCTATGTCTTAAAGTTTGTTTCTGTATAATATTTTCAAGAGAGTACTTCTGTGTATCAATTTGATCACATGGCGAAGAGTAATTTTTCTAAAGGTCTTTTTCAAATTCAAATTGCAGCAGTATTTACTAGATGAAATACACACTTGCAGAGACTTTCCTAGTTGTAGTCATACAGATATAAACCAATGTTATTTATTTACTGAGGCATAAACAATGTTCACACAGTTTTTTTCCATTGAGGATTACTAATATTCTAATATACTTTAAATTAAAGATAAAGTCTTAGATGTTAGAGATAAACACAGGAAGAAAAACAGTTCTGTTGAATATCATAAATCCATGGTAGTGTAAAATTGTTTTTGTTCACTTTTCTGTCTAGCTCATTTTAAAAAACTGACCTTTTAAAATGAATTCATAATTCCCACTGAGAGATGCAGTTCTTTACTCCCTGTGCTCCATCCTACCCTACCCATTTTATTTTCATCAGATTAGGAAACTGATTAGAAATAATTTTTTTTTTATCTGTGGTAGTTTAATTTGTAGCTATTCCTTAGGTCCTCTTAATGAAAACTTGCAAAGACACCAGGGGTAGATCAGGGAAGGAGCAGGACTGGTCATTTCAGTGGTTGCAGTGTTGTTTTACAGTACCTTAAAATGCATGGGAACTACTTTCTTAGATGTATAGTCACACTGAAGGAACACCTTGGAGCTGTGTAAGACGTAGCCAAGTAAAGACTTGTTGTATTGAACCATGAAGAGCAAGTGCAAAGAACTAAAATTTGGGGATAGACTGTTTCAGTTTAAAACAAGTGTAGTGTTGAAACCAATCTTGAAAAGTACCACTACCTTCTGAAGGATACTGAAGACTTGAAATGCCCTTTCAAATTATACAAGGAGCATGTAAGAAGCACTCCACACCATTAGGTTCTGACTTTATGCCTTTAAGAAGGTGTCAAAAGCCTACTGCAGTGGGATGGTGAGTAGCAGGACTTTTTATTTCTGGTTTTTTTTCACCCCGTATCCAGGGACTCTTAATCACATGCAGGGATACATATCACAAAATTCTCAGTTAAATAAAGGGGACAGGTCGCTGTGTTTTTACATCACAGACATTAGTACGTCTAGACACTGTAGAATTTTGATGATATTTATTTATTATTTGCAGAACTTTAGACTGTGTGCCATTCTAGCAAAGAGGGAAAAAGTGAACTTAGAAGGGTAGTAGAAAAGATAAATGAACCAAGGTCGTGAAGTAGCTTATGCTAGGTCACAGGACTGAGTGATAGAAGAAAAGAATTGGAGTGGACAAGGCAATATGAACTTGGAGCTAAAAGTAATTCATCAGATTAGGAAGCATTTGTAGAACAGTATTTGTAGAACTCTATTGAACACACTTTGGACACTACAGTGATACTGAAAATACAGACAGAGCAGAAGATATAAATAATACTACCTGCAACAATGAGGTCAAAGGATGATTTTGCAGAGACACTTACCTTCATCCTTATGGCACACTTTGTTAGGGGTAAATTCTGATCTACAATCTCTGTCTTTGCACACTTTGAATTGAAGAACAGATGAATTTGACCCTTTGTGTTTTCCTTTCTGTGAGATGAAAATACATTAGCTCTGAAAACTGTTTAAATCCAGTGCTGCAATTGCTTAATCAGAAAAGCTTTTTCCTCTGATGAACTAGTTGTTAGAAGCAATACTTCCAAACAGTCAATAGAAAAATGGAGCCAAATGCTTCTGTAGTGATGTTAATCCTTGGCTCCCACACTATGTCCCTGCAGTAAAGTGCTTTGCAACTAATTACAATGTGCAACCCCCACAGCAGACCAGAGGCATTAGGGATGATTAAATTTGAGTGCTGGAGCTCTCCTTTGGTGATGTGCTTCTGCTGTCTGCATCACCACCCTACTTAGCTATTCAAAAGCTACAGCCTTGTCATTACAAAGGCATGTACTATTAAGCATAATACAGAACTATTATATAATTCTGTATTTTTACAGCATAAATGTTTGTCGATAAAAGCATTGGGAAAATATTGCATTCACAAGAAGGCAGAAACACTCAAAAACCAGTGTGTGTGTCTAGACAGGATTCTTCTAGGCTCTTAAATGTAGGAAGGAATGATCAACCATATTCTCAAAGTTAGAGCATCCTAAAACTCCCAGAGATGATGGCTTAGGTATTTGGACTCGTAACCAGTGGCAGAGGCAGCTCTAATTCTACCTGCTGTTCTTCTCTGCTTGTGTTAACATCACAGATTTTGAAAGAAAATGAAAAATACTTCTAGTTTGGCAGCTCTGCACTAATGTAGAGAGAGAGGAGGGGGAGATGACAGTTCTTGTTGTCCTTAGAATTTGAGTTCCTCCTCAGGATCTTACACTAAAAATGTAGAGAACAACAGATTTTATTTTAAAGAAGCGAAGATTCTTTCCTCCTAATACTAATAATTAAACCCAAAAAATGTGCCATTTCTGTCTGTACCCTGAGCTAGAAGCAATGTTAAATTAGCTTTATCGTATTTATTGTGTTGTGGGCTGCCTAACAGCCAGTGTCACAAGCCAACACCCCACTGTGCTAGGCATCACACAAACAATGAACAAAAAAAAGACTGCCTTGGTGCCAAAGAACATTTTAGCTGAACATTGTAGTTCAGAGAAAAAGAAACTGGAGCCAAATGTAAAGTTCAAATATAACAGTATGCACTATCTCAGCTAGTTCCCATGCCCTCTTGGATGTCCTGTTTTATCTTTCTTCTAGTTTTCAACTTTAGAATGCACCTTGTCATTTCACAGCAGAGTCACAGTGATCTAAAGAAATGTGAATGCAAGCAGAAAAAAAGTCCTTGACAATTCCTGATTTTGTCACATTATTTACTTTTTTTTTTCAATTCAACCACAAGATTAAAAATGAAGTTTAGAGGAAGATAAAAGGCCCTCACACAAAAAGGAGTCTTTAGGGATTTTCCACCTATCTAGCAACAATTAGGAAGTTATGTTAAAATAATTAGGAAGTACAATGATGCTAATCTCTTACTCAATTTTGTGAGTATGCAAGCTCCAGAACTCTACACCATTGATCTGAAATACATTTGTTTGCTTACACAATATCTGACATCAATGAAACCAGCACAAAAGAATTGAAGTGGACTTGGAACTAGACTGACTGAACATCTCATGATCCAGAGCAGTGGGTGGACTGTAAAGAGAGGGCAGCACTTATTGTGCAGGTCACTTATGCTCTAAAGCCTTCAGCTGGGATACTGTGCCTCTAAAACTTAGAAATAGCTATGAACAAGGACAAAGTGTATTTAGCCATGTTCATGAACTGTGTATATTTTTAAGGCAGGCATGAAATTTATGAGCCATTTTAAGTGTAATCTGCATATACCCACACTGTTAGAACTACATTGCTTCTTGCTGAGCTAGTTATGATGTACCATGGTTTATGTAGAAGGAAAGCCAAGACATCAGCTATTAACTATATATTCAGCATTCCAGTTTGGGGCAGTAGGGTTGGGGATTTTTTTGTGTGTGTTTCTTATTTGTTTGTTTTTAAGCTGCTCACATGACTGTCAGTCATAGTAATCACTGGATAGGTCATTATCTCCAATTTTCTGAGTAAGAAACGGGTGTGAGCTGGACTACTCCCCAGGAGAGCTGGGAAGAGAGGGAGGTGCACTTTGTAAATGCATTTCCACTTTACCAAAACAAACTTAAAATTAAATTAAACAAGTATTCTTGTTTACACTAAAATTCAGTCCTGTAATACAAGTAATTCTGGTATAAAACATATACAGAAAAAATATAATAGAAATAATTTTTTATTATCAATGTTTGTTCCTCAGTATTCGATAGTGCTCCTTAGATTCAGAGAAACTTGGAGTAAATCTATAAAATTTAAAAGGAAGAAAAATACCATTTTTTCTAGTAATGAACAGACAGAGAAATTAGTTGCCTGTTGTGTGACATTATTTTTATGCAGTTTAAAGGTTAATTAATAATGAAAATTATGGAAAAAACAAGCAATGGAAAAGAAAATTGTGTGAGTCTAACTGAAGATTTTCTTTATTGTATTTTTCAGCTTTTGCTTTCCATTAAATTGTCCAGAACTAATTAAAAAAATGATAGTATTAAAACTCTTGTGAATTTATAGTGATTGAATCTGGTAAAACTAAACCTATTAAATAATTTTATTAAGGTACAAGCCATATAAGGCATATTATAAGTGTTGGTCTAAATGATAATGGCAATGTAATCCCAAGAAAACACAAGGTATTAGTTGGAACCATTAGTACTCTTTTACCAATAAGGACATATTTGCTAACAGATAACTCGGGACATATTCAGGCATAGAAATTTCCACACTATTTGACTCACTTTATACCAAGCAATGAATCAAACTCACAGCATATTGTATAGAATGTTGTAGACATTGTACTACTATAATATTATGTGGATAAACCATCTACAAAATGTATTCTATGGTTTATAGTTACAGAACATCAGCAACAGATACCGTACGTGATAGTGAGTGCATCACATCAAGATTTAAAAAACAAACATGAATGAAAAGCATGAAAAGTGTTGCGGTTTTGTTCCTTTTTTTTTTTTTTTTCAATGTCTCTGTGGAACAAATCGTGAATTTTTAACAAAGATAACATCTACCCATCTATTTTGTAGTTCTTATGTGTGCTTAATAGTTTGACACAGAAATGCAAAATTCAGGCAGGATATCAGATAGGATTTCTAAAACAGGAGAATCTGTGGGCATCAAAAAGGATTCTGAGTCAAGAAAGCAAGAAAAGTTGTGTCCGACAATAATTTCCAAACCATGAAGACAAGTACACAAACATTCACGTTCACACTTATTCAGACTGTCACCTGTCTTGAGAAATAAGCCACAAGGCTGGCATAAAATAACATATACAAGATGTTGATGGAAGCTTAAAGGTCTTGGGAATCCTCTCAATATGTGAAGGAAAAAATATTTTATTTTAATTTAATTGATAGAATTTTGAATTTTTCCCTACCCTATTTGAGAAGGATACAAACTCCATAACTTCATTTTCCTGTATGCCATTATATTCACTATGTTTCATAACAGATTTCCACTTTATTCACTATGTTTCATAACAGATTTCCACTTTTATGCTCTGAATATCTAGTGAAACATCTGAGTGATGTTTCTGTTAGACATTTCTTTTTTTGTCCCTCATGTGGAATAGGAAATATGATGTAAGCTTGCCTCCAATTATAATCCAGTGTAATAAATCATAGGCTACTTCAAACGTGTTTCAGTACATCAGGCAACACAACTGCTACAGTGCACTGCATCCTGTTGCTTTTCTTTGCTTCTATAAAAAGTAAATAACTTGCAGAGCTCTGTATTGCAGCTGTTATAATGCCTTTGGAGCTGATGCTAACTACATCTGCTCAGCAGCACGCTGGCACTGGTCAGGATCTTCTTAACAATATTTTAAAGTCTAGAGAAATTTCCAGCTCATGTTCATGAAATGTTAGTCTATCTTTTTGAGGGCACAAGATTTAACCAGGTCATGTCAGCCACAACTAAAATACTATGTTCACTCTTTTTTTTAATTCATCCATTTAACAGGCACAATAGAAGGAGAAGAAAACCCACTCAGAAGATTCTCCCCTTATTGCTGTTGACTCTTCCTATTCTTCACAAATATAATATTGGTTATTTGTCACAAAATCTAGTGCTTGAAGAAAACCAACTATATCAGAATCCCAGCTTTTACAAAAAGTATATTTCCAGTTCTCATAAAAGAGCTTGAAGACATGAAGCACCTGAAGAAGAATGATTCAGAAGCCAGAAGGAAGATGATAAACAAACAAACAAACAAATAAATAAAGTCAATTTTGTAAACAACATCATAGCTCAGTATGAATGATATACATTTAAAAAATTTAAAAACACATGATACAGACAAAGGTGCTGCGAACTATCTCAAAAGACAAAAGCTCACCAAAATTAATAGTAAACTTATAACCAATAAGTTAAATACTTGGATTAAGTCATATTGTCATTATATTATATCTTTTATCCCTATACTTTATGTCACTAGCTCACCCCAGTCTTTTCCTTGCAGTAAATGTCTTATTAGGAAATAAGTATTTAAGGTTTAGATTCTGGAGGTATTGATTATGTTTTCTTACCATCAGCCTTTCCTTTTACCTAGTGTCTTCTGCCGTAAGACTGTCTTGTTTCAGCTTTTCATCCTGGGGAGCAGTTTTCTCTTTTTTTCCTTTTATTCAGTGGTGAGGAGGGCTGAGATTATTCAGAATATATCTTCCTGTCTACAACATGAGTTCAAGGATAAAGATTTTTGTCTACCATCAAGAAATTTGATTGGACAAAACCAGATAATGCATAGATATTCATATCATATGCATGAGATTTTCTGAAAAGGAACAAGTCCAATAAAAGGGGGGCAACAATAATTCTTCTCTTTTTTGGTGTTTTCTTTTTTTCAATAATCACAAGAGGTTGAAAACTTGTTTAGCAGTTGATTTGTTAATAACTCTGTGAAAGCTATGTCCAGAAGTACAGAAGATACTATCTAAGATGTAAAATTAGGATTAAATAAGGATTCAGAGACCAGATTCTAAACTATTTGCAGTCATGTCATGTCCCATTAGACATAATGCAAAATACACATGTGTAGTCTAAAAGATGACCAAGCCATGGGCATATTTATGAAGAGACAGACTGATTAAAAAAAAAAGTGCCAACATTTAGTCAGAAAAATATAATGTGTATTTTCTTAGAAATATAACCTTTTATGTAGTGCAAATAATTAAAAAGTTAAGGACTTTCACAATTTAAAAAATAACAATTTGTTTGTTTGTTTGTTTGTGTCTTTTTTTGTTGTGGAATGCTGTATACATAAAACTGTACCCACATCTGTTGCCACCAGACAAGTATTATGATATTCAGTGAATGCAAGACTGGCAGCAGTAGAACACAATTTAGACATATACAATTTCAGCTTACAAGTAAAATTTTCAGTCCATTCATTAAGTTACTCTTTTTCAAAGCAAAAAACACAACCTTTGTAATTTGGGAATGGAGATTTTGAAAAATAGGAGGAGAAATTTTTAGTTTATAAATTTCATCTGACAG
Organism: Oxyruncus cristatus; assembly: GCA_013399855.1. Lineage (NCBI taxonomy): Eukaryota > Metazoa > Chordata > Aves > Passeriformes > Cotingidae > Oxyruncus > Oxyruncus cristatus. Next base: position 453,754 of record VXAY01000769.1, on the reverse strand, counting down.
TGACAAGAAATATCCTATTCTGTTATTTAAATAGAATTTGAATGCATCCTTCTTATGTTGTCATTTTCTTACTCAAATTTCTCACTCCTTAAACTTCAGACTTCATAGAATAGACAAATAGATGAATAAATAAACAAATAAATAAATAATCTCAAAGTAGCATTTGGTCATTACCATTTAATATCCATGACTCATACACTGAAGATCTGATATTCCAGTCTCTTTTCATTCACTTAATGACAGAAGTTTCAATGGACTAAAATCATCTCCTAATATGTGTTATTCATCCAGTTAAATAAAATAAAATTAAACAAACTTTTTAATCATCAGTTGTTAATTAAAGAGATAATAAAATCTGGACAAGCTTTTATTTCTGAAATGTTAGTAATGAAAAATACTGAAAATATAAGTAATACCTGTGTGCTTACATTTCTCAAAGAGGGAAGGTAGTTTCATCACTTGTAATTTATGTTACAAGCTTTATTTTTTGGGTCATTTAACAAATAGGGTAAATTCCAGTATTGGTGTAACTCTGTTAAAATTATGGTGGTAGCAGGGAATGTGTATAATACAGTATTGCAAGCAGAAACAGCACAAGTCCAGTGTAAGTAGTTATTAATATGCATAGAGAGACTTAGTTTTTCTAAAGATGTCTTCCCCCATGTAATGTGTTATGGGTAGAAAGCAGATGAACTCCTTATTTTGTTTGCAAAGCAACAATTTTTTTAAAATATATCAATAGATTTAACTTACAGTCAAGGTTTGAGGCATTAGTTTGACTACTTTACAAATCCAGGTGTTAGTGAATGACAGATTTCTACAAATCCAACTTAACACATCAAACATTTTTCTCAGCAATTGTTTTTGTGACTTATTTACAGTTAAATTGCAATACAACATGCAGTAGCTGAGTTGTAACTGCTTAACAGACCAAAAATAATCTATATAAATAATTAAAATTTATCAGAATATCAGAAATATCATGTTAAATATGAGACTTAGAAAATAACTAAGAAAAAGCTCAGTTTTACAATTAGAGAGGTTTCCTATGTGTATAAGATTTTACTGAACACAGAACAGGATGTCATTTGTGTTTGATTCCAGCTAACACTGACCATAGTTAAAATGGACAAGGACACTATAAATTTCTATAACTCTAGGCAAGTGAGGGAATTGCAATAACTAAGGAGATCACAAAACTTTAAGGAAAAATGAAAATGCCTTTTGAAATTCAAATACCATTCTTTTCCCAATGAGTTCCAAGGAGTAAATTGTGTAGGAAATTTTTTTTTTTTACCAGAAACACCAAGTCAAACTATGAAAATATTTAAACTATTTATTTATTCTACTCATTACTGTAATGTCTTGCCATATGACACCCTACCTAATTCTCCAATAGCCTGTGAATTCAAAAAAATTTGAACAAATGAACTTTCAGATCAGGTAAGAATTATTTAAGTTAAATCCAACACAAATACGAATAAAAATAAAACATAAGTGTAAATAAATTTTGTCATTATATTTTGTTGACCATCAACAACTCTTCCAAATAAGATAGAGGCATGATGTTGGAACATCATATTACTAACTGTTGTAATAGTACCAGATTTTATAATATCCATATAATTTTATTGTGTTATCCTGTCTCTTTCATTACTCCACACTTTTTTAATTTACTTTGGCAACTCCTTTTCATAGTAGTGGGAAGTCTAGAATATAGTTTTAAGTTTCAAATCAGGTGTAGACAGAAGATCTGCAAAAATTTCATTATAATATTTTAGGGTTTTTTGGCAATCACAAAAACAAATTTGTGTTGTAAAGAGAACAGTTCTATTCATAATTATTATTTTCTCTTTATTGTGTAATCATAAACTTTCTCAATCTAGTTTATTAGGTAACCTGTTATAATTCTTGGCCTCAGTAGTATTATACTGCAGATTTTGCAGGGGTCAAAGACACCCCCTGAGGTTCCCTACAGAATCTTGAGTTTATGGTCAGATAAATCTCATATTCAAATTTATGGTCCTTAGAGATTTGGCAGTACAAGATCTACCACTTTAGCTGGGGAGAAGCATAGGGTATTAACTCTACTGATCAAGACTTTTCCCTGTGTTTGAATATTGTGTGGCAGCTATATGATACCCTACAACTTGATCAAATTGTTTTCTGTCTGCTGTGTCTGGGTTGAGAAAGGCCTACATTTAGAATTTGAAGAAGTCTGCATCAGTCTGTATCAGAAGTTCTATCATGTAAAATGTAATGTACCTCTCAGATTGCTTTAATAATTTCTTTTTGTTGTGGTTTGGTACCACGAAGTTCAAAGGTTGTTAATTATTCACTGAATTCAGCACAAGGAAATTGAAAAGCAGGGAGGAAAGAGAAATTCTTGTAGTCCTATGTTATCTTGCTCATTTCAGTTATTCATCTGTTACACCTAACATTCTGGAAAACATGACAATACAAGATATTCTTACTAACTGTATTTAGAGAGGGGAAAAAAAAAAAAAGCGAGAAGGAAAAGAGAAGAAAAAGGGAAACCCACATTATTTTCTTACAGATGCCAAGTTGTGGACGGCAGATATAAAAGGTATGTCTAGAAAATAGTTACCAGTATGCAAACATAGCACAGTCACTACTAATTATCTTGTTAACAATGTCTTGGTAGTGTTCTGGCAACTCCGGCAGAGCTGAATAAAGTCTTAAGCAGCATGATGAAGGAAAGCGCTAGCACAAGTTGGACTGACATACCCACAACATTTACAAATGAACTGAGTACTTGGAAAAACTATATCATACAGAGTTTAGGCAGATTTATTGTCCATGTCATTCAGTGATTAATGAAAGACTTGCTTCTGGCCTTTCTTGAGCAGATGCTCAAGGAGAATACATAGAGACTGTTCTTATGTTGTGAACAAACACAATTATTATTCTTGAAGTTTAGCATTATCTACTCTTGGTGACTTTCCATAGAGACATAAAGAGGTGAAAAAGGTGGTTCCACTGCCTTGTTATGCTGGCCACACATAGAGGTAAAATTTTTATTAAGAATAGCTTATAATTCTCTGGCATTTTTGAGACCTCACAGTTCCAAATTATTCTAGAAAATTTTGTGGAAATCGTTGCTTCAATTTGCTCAGATTTGATTGTAGATCAATAGTAGAAAATGTATCAGGAACATCTAGTGTTACAGGTACACTTAAGACACTAAATAAGCAGGAAATTACAAAGAAAAAAGTAAAAAGCTCTGAGAAGGTGAGGTCTGAGAAACCTATCTGATCTCTCTGCAAATGAATTTAGAACTCAAAATTTCTTGCTACAAAAGTCCATTTTTATCTTCTAATAGTTCTTGGCATTATTACTTTTCATGCCTTTGTCATTAATTTTTTTCTCACCATGCCTTTTTTGTCAATGTCGATTTTTTTTTTAAATTTCATTTAGAGAGTGTGGATGATGGATTATTTTTGAGAATAAAAGATCTAAATCCCATTTTGAACTTTTCATTTCTACTTGTTATTGCCCCAAATAACTAGTAAAGAGAAGTTACCTGGATATATATATATATATCCTCTTCCTTATGGATGTAAGATCTCCATGTGGCAAGACTGTTGCACTAAATTTTGTATTTTTGGATTTCACATGTTTATTTACTTTTTCCTCTTCAGCCAATTTTATAATCCTTGTAAACATTTGGTTTCAATGTATGTGTGTGTTTATATATATATATATGTATCTCAAATATATTTATATATATTCAGTCTCAGCTTTGAATACTCATGCATTCTGCTTTTGAATTTCTTTAAGCTTTTTTAATAACATAACACAGGTGGATAGTTCAGGTGAAAACTCATTTTTTGCTGATTTCCTTAGAAACTAGAGCTATCTTCTCATCCCAAACCTAAGAAATGGTGTGTAATGATAATTTCCATCTGATAGGCACTATACTCTCTATCAAAACTCATTACAAACCCAGTTTTTTCAATTGGAGGTCCCAGATTAACATCTTGAATTTTAAGAGGCTGCACTGACAGTTTTTGTTCTAGCCTTTCCATTCCCCCATTGTAACATCTGCTGAGCATGATGCTGCTTCAGCCTAGTTGCTGAGCTTCACAATCCACAGAGCAATTCCTAAAATCCTAATTCTCTCCTTTGTTTGCTGAAACTAGAGAAAAACAGAGCATTTGAAAATAATGTAGTTGTTTGGAGCTTCTTTTATTTCCTTCCAGTCTAACACAGGGTAATTTACAAAAGGAACATTTTGGTTGCTTCAGTTTTGGTTCATTGATTTATCATTTACAGGCTTCCTGTAATGAGCGCTTTTTAATTATTATCATTTATATCTGCAAGGAAAAAAAGAGTTATAACTTTCTGTAGTCCGTCTTATTTTTTAATGAAGGCTTTGATTTCTTCAGGCTTTTGGTGGCCCAGTTTCACCATAGCCAGCAAATCATTCAAATTTAGCAATTTGCATTAGCAAATTTAGCATTAACAAGCTTTAAAACAAGAGTTAAATGACCCAATCTTGTCATTATGCTTTAGATGGATTTGTTTAGTAAACTGAGCTCTATCTCTTACTCTCTTTAAACATTCTGGCTAAATGTACCAAAACCATAGAAACTGTTTTGGTTTTAACACATACCTATGATAAAAATCTGATTAACAAATCTCTGGAAGATGAGGACCAAATTCCTGACACAAGACCGAGGCAGTATTTGGCTTCTGATGGCCAAACAGAATTCAGGTCCTCATCTTCCATTTCGGAGTCATAGGCATATTCAAATAAGTTATCTTACATATTAAAATCATACACAGTAGACTAGAGCTGTTTCTGAACTCAGTCCAATTTAATTCTTTAGCAGGTAAACAATAAGCTTGATGGAACATGCTCTGCTTTGAATTTGTAAACAGACTATTGCATTTAAAAAGGAGAAAAGAATAAAATTTATAAATTGTACGAGAGTTCCCAGTGAACCAACAGTTATAAGAGAGATGAGCTATAAATGTCATCCAAATTCTGCATTGGCTTCTTCCATTCCAAACTGCTGAAAATGATCCAAGAACAGATATATGACTTGTGCCTCTTTATGCTTCCCGGGTTGTTGGGTGACTTTGTGACACACCTCTTTAAGAGTTGGTAGATCAACCTTTCCTTTTCAAACTTGTTGTTTCTTGGGAAAGTTATTGTATTGTGCAAAAATTTTAGCCTGAGAAATTAAGAATTTTTTGTTTAGAAAAAGTAAGGGACAAAAAACTTTTTTGCAATTTGTCTTTGGTGTTTTATTTTAAACTGAGAATAAGAAAGTAAAGCCCTGCTAAGACTCAGGCTGTTCTTTACTTTCTGACTCAGAGCTATAATGTTCATACAAGCTATAAACTGCACAAAGCCCTGTAATTATTACAATATGTTAATTTTAAGTTTGCCATGCTTCAGAAACCTACTGATGTCATTTCAGGCATATCTTGTGGATTCTAAACCAGGTTATTTTGTTTACAACACCACAAAAAAAGTTTGAAATGATTTATAGTGCAGCTCAAGATTAATCAGAAATTATACTTTGGCTTTATTCAGCAGAAGAGTCTACCTCGAGATACTATCACTTCAGTAACTATGCAAACTCTAGGGAATCAAAAAAAATTATAAAGGAATTATTGCTGAAATCACATTATTAAGAAATGGATTGCTTAAATTGTACTTATCAGAATTGTAAGTTTCTAACCCTAGAAAATTCAGAAAGTTAAATTCAAAAGTGAATACTTGGAATTGCTTCACTTACTAAGGGAAGAAAAGTAAATCTATAGTTACTGTAAAAATTAGATTAAAATTTTTTACTATTATTCCCCATTTATATTTGGTTGAGCAAAGACACAAGAATAATTTATTCATTAGTAACTGTAAATGAAGATGAAAGAAATTAAATGTCCAATGGAAGTCCATGAAGTCAAATCAGCTGAGAAGGAGTGTTGATCTGCTGGAGGGTAGGAAAGCTCTGCAGAGAGATCTCGACAGGCTGGATGCACGGGCCGCGGCCAATTGTATAAAGCTCCAGTTCCTGCATTTGGGTCCCAAAAATCCCATGCAGGGTTGTGAAGAGTGGCTGGAAAACTGCCTCGAGGAAAAGGACCTGGTAGTGTCAGCCAACAGATGGTTGAACACGAGCCAGCAGTGTACCCCGGTGCCCAAGAATGACAATGGCATCCTTGTATCAGCAATAGTGTGGCCAGCAGGACTAGAGCAGTGATCGTCCTGCTGTGCTGGATGCTCTTGAGGCCCTCTTTGAATCCTGTGTCCAGTTTTGGGCCCGTCAGTTCAAGAAAGACATTGAGGTGCTGGAGTACATCAAGAGCTAAGAAGCTGATGGAACATCTGAAGCTCAAGCCTTTTCAAGGGCAGCTGAGGGAGCTGGAGTTGTTCGGCCCAGAGGAGAGGAGGCTCAGGGGTGACCTCATCGCTCTCTACAGTTACCTGAAAGGGGGCTGTAGCCAGGTAGGGGCCAATCTCTTCTCCCAGGTAACAAGCGAGAGGACAAGAGGAATTGGCCTCAAGTTGCCCCGGGAGAGATTTAGATTGGATATTAGGAAAAATGTCATCATTGAAGGGGAAAGTATTGGAACAGGCTGCCCAGGGAAGTGGTAGAAACAGGATCCCTGGAAGCATTCAAAAGGCACGTGGATTTGGCACTTGGGGACACGGTTTAGTGGTGAACACGGAGGTACTAAGTTAGCAGTTGGACTCAATCTCAGAGGTCTTTTTCAAATTAATGATTCTCAGATCTATGATTCCAAGCCTTCTCCATAAATCTGGCTTTACAGATAAAATTAATGATTTGCAATTCACTGAGTTGATGCAACAGAAGAGATACTTATCAGACATTCAATTTACTTTCTGTATTATGATTATTTTCTATATTACTATTAGCAACAGCCATATATAAGTCAACATTAATTTACACCTCAAGGGAAAAATAAAAAAAAAATAAAATGTATGCAATAGAAGACCAAACAGAGAAACAGTTCAAGTATATATGAGCCCTACTCAAAAATTTCACTGAAGGATTAGTACTGAGGTTTTGTCAGTGATCATACTTGTCATCGATGCTACAGTTTGAGAAAACAAACTTTTGAGGTCCAAAAGGAGTAAAAAATTTCACATTAGTAATATCCCTCTTAATTTTATGACATTCTTTTACACATCTATTCTTGCAACTAACCCAAATATCTACTAATAATACTCAGAGTGATATTTCTGCTGATAATGGTACATACAAATAACAACTTGGAAAATAAATCCTAGGGTTTTACCCTATGTTCTCAGTACTTAAATCAGTGAAATATGCTAGTGTTTGCACGCACTCATGTTATAAAGTACAGCATGACTGCTGGAATTTTAAATTCCCATGAAATTGTTCAAAACAGGAACATTTTTCATAAAACTGAAGGATTATCTCTCCCCAGAGATCATCTGAGGTTGGACTAGTTCATTATTTATTATTTCCATCTTAGAAAGCAGTACAGGAAACAGTGATAGCTCACATGTACAACATACCAACCAATCAAAATATTTTTCTTTCTTTTCACGACAACAATCATAAAAATAGTATTGCAGCAAGCCATCAAAATTCAAATGACACCATCACTCTGACAACATGTTGAAAAACGGTTCTGTTGCCTATAGCCACAAATAGCTTTATTAAATCCTATGTTGCCTTGGGGATGCACAGAGGCAAGAATTAAAGGACTATAAACTAGAAGTGAACTAATTGGTGAAAAGAAAAAAAAATTAAAAGCTGTACCTAATTTAAGATGTAGTAGGTGCAACGCCTACCTAAATCCCTAAGTTCCTTGTCACCAAGAAAGTTCCGAAAATATCAGATAAGTATCTAGATTTTAGGAGCAGCCCACAGTGTGCCTTAGAAAGGTGATCTATAAAATACATAAATTAATGAAATTTGAGTAAAACAGGTCAGGGATCACCAAGCATACAGATCTGACTTTTGCTGTATATACAATGCAGGGAATTAGGTTTAAAGAAAAACAAGTCCATGCACAGCCTCAGAAATACACAGTGTTTATTGGGATTAGCTTACTGATTTCTATTAATGCTGCATTCACTCACACGCGCCAAAAAGAAACAATATTTAATATCTAGGAAAAAAAGCCATAATACCCTCAACTTTCACATACATTTCCTGAACGCCAAGTCATGAGCTATTTATGGTGGAGCCCCTTTCAGTTCTTTTACAAGAGTTGAGAGACTTTTTTTAACAGAAAGCCAGACAGGAATTGTATGAAACTAAAACACAATAACTAATGTATGCATTTGAGAACTGGAGATCTTCACTCCTCAGCCTATATATGTGTGCATCGTTAAGTGCAGTTCGAAAACAGAGACCTAATACTGGGTGTAATCTGAATTTTTTTCCTTCTTCTGTTTAAAATATAAATTAATTTTGTGATGCGACAGTTTTTCTACAAAATATTAGTTAAGTGGTTTAAGTATGACTCAGTCATTCCTTTGTTCACCTGTGGAATTTGGGATCTAGATATCTTGTCAATTAGGGTAAACTAGAACAATCTGGAAAGTACTGGAGTACTGTGAGCTTTCAGATTTCAAGCATGTTGTGAGATATTCAGATGTGGCAGATGCTCAGCTGTACTCTTATAAATAATAATTTAAGAGGTGGACATCTAAAGTCATCTAAGTTTATCAGATCTTACCAGGAAGAAAGCGTAGATGTAACCACTTGTTATTAAAATAACAAGTTATTAAAATAACAAACTCTTTAGAAAGACTGGCATTAACTGTTATTTCATATATTCTAGTCAATAACCATTGCTTTACCTTCTCTTTGGAACAGATTTAAGAATAAGTAGGAGATATCTTGGCTGACACAATATGATTCTCAGGACATATTCTCACAAAGACTTTCCAGAACACACCTATAAATTAACAGGAATGCAGACTGATCTGCAATTATTTTCTCCCTTTACAGTTGTAATTTCTGCCATTACCTCTGGATTCACTTGGATAATATGACTCTAAAATACAAGGAACTTTCAGGTTTTAAATACATCTATCAATTAGAATAAACATTCTTCAGGTAAGAAAGATAATTCAGATCCTGATCTAGCAAAGCATTTAATAACTTCAAAACTCATGTCCTTAATTAATTTATTTTCTATTCTGTAGAAATTCACTCCTTGAAAGCTTACAATCAGAAAACAAGAGTAATTAAATATTCAGAGTTATCAAGGATGTGTCCCTTCACAAGTAGATATTTAGCTATCCTCATAGTTCTGGAAAGTAGGAACAAGCTCAAAAACTCTTCAGTTTTTGTGAGGGTTTGCGTATTGCATCCTTTTTTTGTATACTTAATGACTTTTACATTGAGAATATGGACTCAAATTCCATTTCACAAGTTGAATCCCATTTCAAGCTTACAAATGTTCATCTGGTTCTTGTACAATCATTTAATGAACAAAAGTAATTACAGTTATAAAAGATCAGATAACTGTGATTGAGTGGATTAACTATACATAGATCCTGTCAGGATGTCCTTTAACATTCTGTGCAGCCAGATATCTCTACAACAGATGCCAAAATTATGAAAGAAATAGTCACTTGAGGCTTGAGCTGTCTGCACTTCAACAGCCCAATTAAAGATTTGAGGTTCAATCAGGGACTTTAATGATTACATGTGACTGTGAATTGGTAGGAAATGTCAGTCTGTAGGAAGAGGATCACGTATTACAGCAGCAGAGAAATTTGAAGCTAAGCCTTTTTGTAATTCTACACTGAACCACTTGAACTACACTGCAATCAGTAGTACTGTGTTGCACACAAAGTTAAAGAGCTTCACCCCCTGGAGAACGACACCTAGGAGCCCAGGTGAGCTCTTAGGGACAGTCCTCATGCATCATCAATATAACTAGTGGCTAAGTATGTTGGTGATGTTGGAGGTTGTGCCTCGAAAAAGAGCAGCCAAGAATTAGGAGGACAAAACCCAGAAAGGTATATGAGGTTTGAAACAACAAGTAGCTAACGGCTTGCCACAGTTCTAAATATTCACCTGTGCATAAGGAAGTCCAGTTAGAAAAGGGAAGGTGGCCTTATGACAGTTGAGTGACTGTAAGTACTTGCAATGGCAAAGAAGAAAATTTTATAGAAGAAAAATTATCTTTTTGTGTATTGCTTTAGTATGAGTTCTTGCAGTAGTAATTCTATGAAAGACAGCACATGTATTTTTTTCTGTCCTTTTATAGATATGCAGGATCTAATACTTTAGAATGGATAAAACCTGTTAGTCAGTGTTGAAAAATATGAACGAGAACTGCAGCTGTATGACTCACAGCAAATACTCTCTTGGCAAATAAAAGGCTTTACAGGGAGATGGGAACTCTCTTTACTTTTCCTTGGAAAAACCTGCTTGTAGGGGCTTAAAACACAAAGGAACTGTAACAAAATTTTGACTTGCTATTTAAAACTCAAGTAAGGTATCTGTGGAAAAAAACAAAGTATCTAGAACTCTGAAAGACTTCCACAGCCTCTATATGTGTCTATGAAATAAATTTTAAAATATCGTATTATAAAATAAATTAGCTTATATACAAGAGATCATAACATTGTACTTTTGGTTTTGACTCAAACACGGTTTGGATGCTTTTCCAGCTTTACTTCAGCATTTCAATTCTTTAAATAACCTCCTTTTCAGGTTGAAAATTTTGAGTTCTTTCCCCATATACTGAAAAAGGACTTCATGCCTAGAAATATTAGATAAAAAATAATTGTGTACTACTCCATGTATAGCAGGTAGCACACAAAGCCTCCATTCTAACAGCTTAAGATACACATAAAATATCCTTTTCAAATACGATTTCTCCTTGTTAATTTCTGGCCTTAACTTTAACCCAACTAACCTTTTACGCATTGGCATCCTTTAAACATACTTGTAAAAAGTTATGTCTCTGATTGGTGTCAGGGGAATATCTCGTGTTATCTAACTTACTCTCTGGCAGTCCATGACCTTACAGAAAGTTTTCATCCTCCTTTGTTTTTATTTCTTGTCAAAAACTCAGTTAAACAGCTCATGTAAATTATTCACATATAATTTGCTTAGAGCTCTTTTCTTCATTTATCTGTAACACTTTGTACTCAAATGAGAGAGCTCACTGTGAGCTTGTGTGCTCAGTACTGATCTACAAATGGGGAGCAACATTAATTTGTTTCTCTCGATCTCTTCTCTGCATTATTTTTTGAGATCTATGTTGTTAGGAGGTCTTTTACATTTTATGTTTGTCCTTATATGTCTGCTCTGTGTATACATTCGTATTTAAAACTATTTGCTTTTTTTACAACAAAACCATTTTAAATATTTCCTAAGCACTAGGAAATGTAGAAGGAAAAATAGCTAATACGTTGCAATAAAGACAGCTTTTCTAGGTTGTGTGGTTTCTTTCAAATTTCCATTTGATTATCCTTTTAGAAGTGCCTGTTTTCTATAATTGCCTATTTTTTTGCTTTCTCTTTGCTGACTAATTTTTTCTATGGCTTTGTTGTTGCTTTTTGCTTTGTGTTTTTTTTTCAAACTCTGCTTACCATCATTAAACTAGGGATCTCCTTCTTCCAGTAATTATAAGACTTATGTACATTATTTCCTTTCTTTTCAAGGTCAAGTTAAAACTAAGAAATCAAGACATGATTAACATACATTGTTTATTGAAGGTAGTGCCTATTTGTTTGTATAATTTTTTGAATATATTTAGGCAAGTACTTGTTTTGCACAAAGCCAAATCAATTTTGTTTCTTCATTTGAGAAAGCTAAAACCCCCACCACTCAACAGAGTTAAAAAGCTTAATAGTGCATTATGAAATACATGTCAGGAGTGTAGATTTATATGGACAATGTGTGTAAATTAACACATTGGTACCAGAAGTCATATAAATTAGCATTTTTCACACTTTATGCTAAAGCACTTCAGCTACACTTGCAGTAGTGGATTCAGATTTATCTGAATTATAATGTAAACTCAGAGTGGGACAATACTAGCAGAGGGATTCTGTGTTGTTTTGCTCCTAATGCATTTTTATGTCATGCAGCTATTATTTCTTCTTAGTGATATAATCTCTAGTCATGAACTCAAAAAATTATGACTTTAAGACAAAGGGAATATGAAAAATCTGCTATGATATTTTCTGATTGTTTCACAAAATCTGAAGATATGCACATCGGAACAGAAAGAGAAGAACAAGTGAACAGCAGAAATATGCAATTTCTGTGTAAATATCCTCAATGGATTGCATTTTTATTTCCCATATTAGATTTGAATTACTAAAATACGTATTTCTCATTTTAGAAAAGCAATATTGAGTTTCAGTGTGTATTATAAATGAAAAGCTTTTAAATTTTTTTAAAAACTCCAGGTTGGAGTGACAGGATTGGGAAACAGGACTTGCTTGTGTTACTAAGACAAAATTGCATGCGAATGTGTTGAAAACCTAAATATTTTTGCTTCTTGAAGCAAACTTGATATTCACTTTGTATCCAAATTAACCCCTGAGAAACACAAGGCCTCAAGGTATACTTTGACAGTGAATTGCCACTAATCATCTTATTGAAAATGTTCTATATTTAAAACAGTCTTGGCTATAGTTCTTTAAATAACACTGCTATAATTATTTAGCATGTTTCACACACAGGCTCTTGCTCTCTCTCCGAGGTACTTATTCAGCTTTATTCCTCTCTGTAGCTCATACAATATACAGATATAAAAGAATAAAGCAAACCATGTGGGGATTAGCAGTGGGTTTAAGTGTTAATGCTTCATAACACTCCATATTGTCAGAAATTCGCATTAAAATTCTGAGAGTGGCATAAGCAGTGTGCAGAATCTTTGAAGAAAGATACTGTTAAAGTAGGGGGTTGAGGAAGTTATCGAGAGGTGAAAAGTGCAACCAAGAAAGTATGTTCTGAGCAGAACTTTTGCAATATGACTGAAAAAACTCTATAATGAATTCAGGTCCAGTAACTACAGGTACACTAAGGCTGTGTCTGATAATAATTGTAATGTACTTTTTGTCATTTCTGCTGTGTTTCTGACCTTTTTTTTTTCGGATTTTTTTTTTTGTTTTTCTGTAGTGATAGCAAGTATATTGCTATTACTGATTATGGTCTACAACTTTTACTTAAAAGTATAGTTCTATATTTTATAGATTCGTTATATTTTATAAGTCATATTTTCATTGATACTTTGATTTTCACATTTGGAACTGATCACAGCAGAGGCACCATAAATTTATGAGGTTGTAAGAATGTCTGAAATTGGTTTCTGCCCAATTTTGATTGTGTTTATTTCATGTACTTCAATCCCTCCTTTACAAAATCTGCCGTCAATTTCACCAATATCAACGTCAACAGAAAAACTCAGACTGAGATTTCAAAATCTGTCAACTTTCTTTTCATAAAGAGTCATGCAAAGCAAGATATTTTACTATCCAAATTACTAATTGCTATGTTGTTCTCTGTTCCTGTTGCCAGAAGTTACTGACCTCTACACTAACTTTGGAGTTCTCATTTTTCTGAGAAGAGGGTAGAGTTTACTGGGTTTTGTTTCAGCAATCAGCCATTTTGCCACAGCAATCAGCAAGAAAAGTCACTGGAGATGGTAACACCAAAAGCTGGTATCCATTACAGGAATAATCAAAGAAAAATGAAATCATCAGAGACTGGATGTCTGATTCCTGTTTACTTATTGTTCTAGATCAGGTTTTTTAGTTGAACCTCTGATGTGTTAATCCTGAATTTTTCAGGACTGGAGGGAGTCAAAACTAATTTTTCTCTTAACTCTTCAAGAAGTATTACTTCAATACAGTGCTGATTAGATGCAGGCAAATATAAACCTGTTAGTATATTTAGAAGTCTCAGATTTCTCACTTTTGATAGCATTCTAATCACAAAGATCTAAATTCATCTTTCATTTTTATTTCACTGTCAGGCTGATACTTGACTGCCACTGTAAAATTACTTTGTGACAGAAATGAAACTTTTTTCTTTTCTGTGGTCATCCAAGAGCAGATTGTCTATTCTTCTCCATATCACCTACAGTATGATCAAAAGATTGTTAAGAAACATCTTTCCTCTACTGAAAGGTAGAATCTTCCTTAGCTGTTTGTGAAAGTCACCTAGCACACCTGTTGTAAAGTAAAATAGAGTAGAACAGCACAAATGTAATCAGGTAACATTGCTCTGCTCTTCTCTTGTCTGACAGCTTGTTAAAAGCAAACTGTTTTTGACAACATCAAATAATTTGGCCTCACTCCAGTCAGCAGTAAGACTCCTACTTGCTGGACTAGAATAAAAGTGATGACAATAAGTACAACAGGTAATTGTCATTCTGCAACAATTATGTATCAAACATATCTATATATAAATATTACTAGATACTGTAATTGATCAAAAATAGGTGACATGATTTTTTAGAGGTTCTAGAGGAGTACACACACCAGAACCCACACCAATTAACCAAAGGGGGGATTACTGAAAGATGAAGGTGTACAACCTGGAGTTTTTACTGGTAAAGTGATGACTGAGAAATTCAAAACTGTATCCAGAATTATGTGCTCCATTATAAAGAGTACTCTGGACATAATTTTCAGATGTTTTGACATTTCCCTCAACAGTGTCTGATTTAATTGTGAATGCAAGTATTTATCATTAAAAAACACTGAAAATCACCTACATTCATGATTATAAAACACAGATTTTTTTTTTCCTTGTTCTATGTTATTCCATGCTGCATTGTCAACTGGTGTGACCTTCCTTTGTGATTTAACTATGCATGCAGGTGATCAGCATTTAAAATCTGTCAGTCACTGTAATTTTAATTCTAGTTTTATCCTACTTTTTGCAGCTATTAATTTCATTTGTACTTTTCAGTCTGTTTTAATAAGTAACGCAATTTAAAGAGGGACAAGTACTCATTAAATGGAGTTTTTCTCAACCACTGAGGAAGACCAAAGGAATAATATATGGGTTTACTCGTTTAAAAAAAAACCAAAAAAACCATATAATTCTCTTTGAAGACGCTCTTAATATTAAAAAGCAAAGTGTAAAGGCAGGTCCTTACAAAAAATACTAGTTTAAATTTTGGAACATTTTTCCAATGCACTTACAATATAGAATCATAGAATGGTTTGGGTTGGAAGGGACCTTGAAGATCATCTGGTTCCAACCCCCTTACAATGGGCAGGGACACTTTCCACTACACCAGGTTGCTCAATGCCCCATCCAAACTGGCCTTGAACACTGCCAGGGATGGTGCATCCACAGTTTCTCTGAGCAACCTATTCCAGTGTCTCACCACCTTCATATGAAAAAGAATGAAAATTTTCTCCAATATATCTAAATTAAATTTCCCCCCTTTCAGTTTGAACCCATTACTCTTTGTCCTATCACTACAGTTCCTGATGAAGAGTCCCTTTCCAGCTTACTTGTAGGCTCCCTTCAGATACTGGAAAGTTGTTATGAGGTCTCTACACAAGCGTCTCTTCTCCAGGCTGAACAGCTCCAGCTTTCTCAGCCTGTCTTCAAAAGGCAGGTGCTCTAGTCCCCCCAGAGTAGAGGGGGAATCCCACAGTGATCATCTCCTGTTTAATTTCCTATGGAAGGAAAAACAGTTCCAGAGTTTATCCAAACAGCTCAGAGTATTTTCTTTTACAACCTTCTATAAATCCTTTTTTCACTGTTTAAAGAAAGTCCATAATAAAAACTAAAGCACCCTGCAGCTTTACCTGGATTTTGCATATCTAGCATTTACCTGATGTTTGATTTGTCTGCTTATTGAACCTTTTAAAGGTAAAAGGTCTCTGAGACAGTCACAGGGACTTGTTAATTCATTTTAACCTGGTCCAATATACTAAATGTTGGAGAGAAATATCCACTAACACCAGCATGCCTGTTCTAAAGCTGCTTTTAACAAATCATAAAAAAACCCCAAGTCTTAGAAAAACCAGGATGGAAATCTTATTAACAATTTGTTTCACAAAACAAGGTTCTATTTTAATATACAAAGTCTCTCTCCAGTGAATGTATTGGCAAAAAGCCGCACGTGCACAGGAGGAGCAGGTGGAAAACATGCTAGCACTGCAGTACTCCTAATACTTTAATTTCGTTATGTGCCTCTGCATCTATTTTTTCACATTGTTTTTGCCAGACTTCCTCTTTCAGGAAAAAAAACAAAACAAAACCAAACCAAAAACATTGATGTGAATGACTTAGCTCATTTAATCAGCAGCTTTGTGAAGAACAGATTTGCAAATTACTTTGAACTGCATGTCCCTGAGGTAGCAAGGCAGGCAGGTGCTTCCATGTTGGGAGCTATTGAACTTCCCTGAACCCAGTCAGTTAAATCCTGGAATGCATCCATGCTCTAATAGATATTAGAGCTGAAAAGGATCTATTTAAGTAATCTGTCCCTCTCCTTGCCAGCACGAGTAGTTATCCTGTACAATAAATATAACTGATGAAGCCTAGATTTTAAAGACCCAGACCATGGACATTTCAATTTCTTTTGAGAGACTATTCTTCAGTTATTCCTTGGAGTTTGTGTTAGATTTTATATAGAAACTAAATGTATTTTTCTCTTCCTTTAATGCTACTATATCTGACTATTGTACGTTTCTTCCAGATTTGAAAAAGAATGCACTTCTAAATTCAGTGGCAAAAGTCTCCTTGATATAAAAATGACCAAGATTTCACCTTCAATTTAGTCTGCTAAGTGACTACTTCCTCTTATCCACTATATCTAATCCCACATTCAGAAAAATCAGCTTTCCTGGTTGCTGGAATAGTAAATCAGTCTTCCTACCAAAAAAATTTCTAGTGTTGAGGGTAGGTCTTTCTTGTCCTGTTGGACATGTTCTCACCCAAAAAGCCAAACTGACCCATGAATAATGATGGTTTCTACTCAATAGATAAAGGTTAATGGACTGCACATCAAATAATGTCTTTGAGACTGACAGCCACTCCATGGCCTAACTCAAGAGACAATACCAAAATAAAATTATGAGTTCTGAGATTTCTTATTTGCATTACATTTATTTATTGACAAAATGAATCTATTTTTCTTTCAATTTTTAATTATAATGGCCGTATGAGGCAGTATAAGAACAAAGCTAATTCTTTTAAATTGTACTCAAAATGTGAAAAATTTTTAAATTTGAGTATTATATATAAAATATAGTATAATTTTACACAGTATAATACCTTCTCTTCACACTGATTTTGTCCTTGTAATTCTTCTTACAAGCTTGTCTCGTGTAGCAAGGATCTCTGAATCTTTTTTTCTTTCCTCAAATTTTATGAATTTTTTTTTGTTTTTTTCTTTTCTCATTTCCTTTCTTTCACAGTAACAACGTCACTATTGTTTCATGTAACTTGAAGTGGTTTTTTAACAGCACTTTTCAGTTTTGTACAGGGAAAGCCTTTTTCTCTCTATGATAATACTAATGTTTTGGTTAGCTTTCATATCCCTAAACAGAGAGATAAATTCATTAATAAATTGTTCATAACATGTTCTAAACCATGTATTTTTCAATAGCAATGACAGTGTTCCTCCAAGGAATCTGCAAAGTTGGCATTTTTCCTACATCAACTAAATTTTATTAACAACAACAGTTTCAGATTATTAAAAACATGGGGTTTTTTTCACATAATGCACTCTTTGGGGAGAGTGGGGAAAAGCATCAGTTGACTCTGAGTTTTCTTGTTGTATGTTTCTCTA
Source organism: Oxyruncus cristatus (assembly GCA_013399855.1). NCBI lineage: Eukaryota > Metazoa > Chordata > Aves > Passeriformes > Cotingidae > Oxyruncus > Oxyruncus cristatus. The sequence goes on along the minus strand of VXAY01000769.1, from coordinate 435,982 downwards.
AGGTACATAAAATAATAATTATTTGTTCCTGTAGTGCATATTACTTTTGAGGACAAGAGTCTAGCAGTTTTCTGTTTGATTTGGGAGATTTTGGTTTTTGCAAGGGAGGGAGGCAGGTGTGGTAGTGTTGGTTTGTACGCTTTTTTCCCTGGGTTTTGCTTCTACATTGTACAGGTAGAAACTGTGTGGACAAATTAAAGAAGAATTAATCATGGGAAAAAAATAATAATTGCACATATGTTATTGCTCAATTCAATTTATATATAAAATGTATTTTATTACACACATATATGTATATACATGTGTGTGAAGGCATATACATATACAATATACATAACATTTTTTTTTTGCCATGATTAAAAAAAGGTTTATTAGCTGACTATCCAGACAGACAACTAATAGGTAGCCATTTACAAAAATATTGCCATAGCTGTTAAAAAAAGGAAACACCCCTGAAAATCTGGCTCTGAAGTGCATCAGCTGTGCAGATTAATGTCAGAAGGACATCCAAAGAAAGCTGAAGTAGCTTGTGAAAATCATTAGGTATCACCCATTGAACCACAAGTAAAAGTTTATAGTCAATATTAGTTTTATAATAAGGCAAAGAATTCAATTCTATTTGAAAATTCCTGTTAACATGTGGGTGAAGAGATGAAACTTAGTACATCACTTTTATGGATAGATATTAACCTTCACGGATCACTGAGTATATCCAGACTCTATAATTAAGTGTGTTTGCTAAAAACAAAGACTCCCAAGCTGCTTTCAGATGACTCAGCAGAAATGTATTTTTTAATGGCACTATATTGATCTTAACTGTATATCCTTCAAGAAAATCTATGTGTCAGGAAGCTTTGACCTGAATTTTCAATGACAGCAGAAAAATTATTTTCTTTTTTTCTTCCTGGATTTAGGATGAGATTTAACAGTGTGTCTTAGTGTTTACAAAATAAAATAATAAAGACAATGATAAAGCAGCATTTCAAATTTTGCTGAAATGACTGAAAAATGCATTCCAAACTCATAGAGAGAACCTTAAAAGTTTCATGAAATGTCTGAGATAGTGATGTATTTTCCAAACTCAGAAATGTTATAAAGTAAAAGAAATGTTATAAAGTAAAAGAAAGAATAAAAGAGAGAGAAATCTGAGCTAGGATTTTTGGTTTGTTTTTCTTTCAGTTTTAGTTGGTTGGGTTTTTTTGTGGGTTGGACTTGTGTTTTTGGTTTGGTTTGGCTCTGGGTTTTTTGTTTGTTGTTTTTTGTTTGTTTAATTATGATTACTAAACAAGTTTATCTATATTTTCCAGAAACTGGTTTGTAGAGCACTTTCAGGATTGGCATTTGTCTCCGTCTTGACTTAATTCTGAACATCAGAACCTAGATCTATAAATTCACATAAATTTTACTGCTTAGGTTCAGCATTTATCTCAAACAGAAGCCATTTGGAAGTCACAAGCCAGATGCTCTGTTTCTGTTTTCCAAAGATGCTTTTTATTGGCATATATAAAGCCTGTCTAGCAAACACCAGCAGTTGAACTCACCCCAAAACACAGCAGTCACTGTCTCTTGAAGGGTTCACTGTTCCTGTGTTTTACAGGGCTTCTACTAAGTGGGCTCTAGTTCCCTCAGAACCTGAAGGCTTTAAAAATACTAACAAGCTCTGACTGCTGTCAATTAGGCAAAGTGGAAACCACTGTCCTTACTGAATTTCTACCAAAAATTCAAGGTTAATAGAAACACAGAATCATTTATGTTGGAAAATACCTCCAAGATCATAAAGTCTAAAAATAAATCTGACACTGCCACGTTCAACACTAAAGCATGTCCCTAAGTGCCACAGCTACTTGGGTTTCAAATACCTCCATGAATGGTGACTCAACTCCTTCCCTGTACAGTCCTTCCAGTGCTTGGCAACCCTTTCAGGGAAAAACAGTTTTCCTGAAATCCAGTCTAAACCTCCCCTGGCACAACTTGAGACCTTTTCTTCTCAACCTATCACTTGTTACTTGGAAAAGACATTGACCTCCATCTACCTACCACCTTCTTTCAGGTAGTTGTAGCGAGCTATAAGGTCTTCCCTCAGCCTGCTTTCCTCCAGGCTTAACACCACCAGCTCCCTCATCTCCTAATACAACTTGTACTCCAGACCCTTCACCAGCTTTGTTGCCCTTCTCTGGACATGCTCCCGCACTTTCCCATAGTGACAGGCCCAAAACTGAGCACAGAATTTGAGGTGCAGACTCACCAGTGCCAAGTACAGGGGGACAATCGCTGCTTTAGTCCTGCTGCCCACACTATTTCTGGTACAAGCCAGGTTGCCATTGGCCTTCTTGGCCACCTGGGCACACTGCTGGCTCATATTTAGCCAGCTGAATGAGACAAGAAAAGGGAGGAAGACTGCTAGAAGGAAAATAGCTTCAGTCAAGTAAAGAAGAGTGAAGAGCATACCTTTACATCTCTGATGTAAAAACTTGCATGAAATCCTACTCCAAAACAAGCACTAAGCATTATTAGTTTCATAAAATCAAAACTTATTTTTTGGGGGGCTGATGTAATTGTGGTGTCAAAAAAAACCAACAATAACTTACGTTAAGAAACTGACTACAGAAACAGAGGTGAATTTCTGTGTAATCACCTGTATTATGTGGGAGTTTTTAATATATTTTTTAATTTTTTTTCCTGTGTAATATAAAGGTATGCTTGGCACTGAGAGATATGATATACTGAGATCAGAGAGGTCTGACCATAACTCTTCATCCAAGACACTACCAGCAGCAAAAACTGGAAGAATCAAGTGTTTCTACTTGATCCTGTGTTTCTGTTGTATCCTGCTATCTAACATCTGGTTACTGTTTCAACAGTCATCCACACTTAAGGTTTGGATAAATTAGCAATGCAAAGAAACTGAATAAATAGCTGCAGTCCTGTATCCAAAATTCCAGGCAACAATCCAAAAACATTCAAAGAAGAATGTCACTAGAGATTTCCAAGGTAGACTATGGGTATATTATTTCACTTGAAAAGAAAAACAGTAACATCTTTCTTCATTCTAGCTCAGAGCAAACATTTGCTTACAATTCCAAAATGTTCAAATGAAGTTTTAAATGAAATAAAAACCTTACACTATACATTAGTTGATTTTTAAAATAGCTAAAATATTCACAGTATTTTTGAAACATCCCTTTCTTTGAAGAAGGAAAGCTCCAAAATAAAACCTTAACCAAATTTAAAAAAAATATATATCTTATTCTGTATATCATAGTGAGGGTTAAGGAAATTTCCCTGTCTATCCACTGAGGACCCATTCTGGCAGCCACACTCCCACCACCGGAGCCTTTATCTGCTGGGACTGAAGCCCCTCCACAGCTGGCAGTTCCAGTGAGCGGTGGGTGCCCCTCCTGACTCCCCACACACCCCACTTTCACACAGTCAGACCAGGTTTCCGTACCGGTTCGACCCCAGGTTTCCAGTGGCAGAGTCTCAGATGTCTCGTTCCACAAAGCCGTTTATTCAAGGCGCAGGAAACAAAACAGCTCGAGCTGGTGCCTCCCAGGAGACTCCCAACAGAGCAACCCCTAGGTTTTTATACCCTCACAGTCCAAGTGCACGAAAGCCTTGGCTCTTCCTCCTGAGTCCTTGGCTCCTGCTGTGTCTCTGGGTGTCTGTTCACCTGGCTGGGCCACAGGGCCCCATGCATCACTACCATTGCTAGTGAATGAGGTAGAAATTCCCACGAAATTGTAAAAGATTTTGGTTGACCCATATCAGTGATTTTTATTGAAACATGTAGGACATATTTTCTCATATTCTTAACACTGTTTCACAACTGCCAAGAGGTAGTTCACGGCCTCTTGCCTGGGACTCTGGCCACAGCTCGCACAGCAGCTGCACCCTGAGATACCTGCCCTGAATGTATTCCTCAACAGGGAGTGTGTTTATGTTTAGTTTTTAACAGTAACTTTTTCTTTCATTTACATTTTTACTATGTGATCTATTAGATGGATTTAAAAGTGTATATACTACTGAATGAAATTAGAAGATAAAATTGCATTACATGTTTTTTGTTATGAAACTGAAAGGTTAAACTGTATGCAAACATTTTTCCTGTCTGAACACAGTCAGATTTCTGACAATAGAAATACCTTATATATTTCTAACTAGGGGTTTATGTAATCCAGTCTTCTGTCTTCAAAAGTAGCAAAGGTACTGCTGTTTAGGAACAGCATGTTATTTTGGCTGCTGAATGTAGTCTATTGCTCTTGTACTTTTTATCAGTATCAGGAACTCTTGTATTATGAATGTGAGAAGGCATTTCTGACACTGACAAGCATTTCTTAGTCGCTTCCATTTGAAGATAAACCATTAAGGCTGATCATCTCCTTTCTATTTTTAAACCAGGTTTAGTCCATAGAAGAGCCTTTCATCCAATTGTGTGGCAAATTTGTTTTTTCTGTAGGCTGTCATGGAAATTAGGCCAAAGGAGCTTTGAAAATATATTAAGTCCACACGATTCCCTTCATAAACATGCTTGTCAATCATAATAGAGCCTTCAACAGGTTAGTGAGACGGGATTTTCAGAAGACATGCTGACACCTTCACAAAGACTGTGTTTACCTGTGTCATCAGTGATTTCACTCTGTTATTAACCTTGCCATATCAATATATGGTTCCCAGCCCTTTAAAGCCTTTTAGGTCTATAGGAGTTAAACTGGGGACCCACTAGTCCTCTGCCATAGTTCTTGCAACATTTCTAGCACCTTGACTGGCAATTCTGTGAGATTCCATCTGAAATATTGTGTGAATGACCTCTGGATTTAGGGAAATTAATGATTTCCAATTTCTCTATTTGCTCTTATATTACCTTGATTCCAATGATTTCACTCTTTTAATTTGCCTGCAATAGAGAATATGTGAAGTGTTGGATACTCCCAAAATGGTCACTGAATTCATATAACTTATCCTTTTTATCTTTATGATCTTTCAGTGCCTCCTCTATATGTTCTGCATTTCCTCTACTACTTTTTTTCCTTTTATTTTAGCAGCAATATATTTGTAGAATAATGCTTTTTGAATGAACAAGGTCCTTTCATCTAAGCACAGTTCCAGTGAAAAAGAGATTAAAACATCATGACACGTAATGTCTAAGGAATATTTTTTACAATTTTTTTTATGTTTCCCAGGAAGTTTCTCAGGCCTTCAGTAAAGTTATGGAACAATTATCTAGATTACCTGGATGTTTATCATTTTGAAATATACTGAAGATGATTAAAAAACTCAAAAAAGTACATCTTGTTCTGTCAATTTTTTTAAAATTAATGAAGTAATTTTGAGACTGTTGATCATAGGAGTTAAAATATTTTCATTGTAAAAAAAAAAACAAAAACACCACTGTCTGAAAATTGTAAACATTTTAAAATATAATTTAGCAGTTTAATTTAAGCCGTGCCATTATAGGTTTGCCATAACACTGAACCATTAATATAAAAGATGGAAATGAACATGGTATGAAAACTTTTTCTATGAAGCAGTGGTTGAGAGTGGACCCACAATATGAAAAAATAAAGGTTCACATTGTCCCACTCCTCAAGACTGTCAAAGTCACTTTGGATGGCATCCCTTCACTCCAGTCCACCAACTGCACCACTCAGTTTATTAAGGATACACTCAATCCCATTGTCTGTGTCACTGATTAAACATTGGATCTGAACAGCATTGGATCCAACAGGGACCCCTGAGAGACAGTTCTTGCTACAGATCTCCATTTAGACATCGAGCTGTTGATTACTACTCTGGATGTAGCTGTTCAGCCTTCCCATTTAACAGTCTGTCCATAAAATGCATACCTCTTCAATTTAGAAACAGATGCTACGTGGCACCACGTCAAAGGCCTTTAGGAAGATGCTGTCTGCCCTTCTTTCATTCTTGCTGATGCTGCACATACTGCAGACCTCCCCCTGTAACTCTTCTCCTCCGGGAGAGGTCCCAGACACTCCCTGCAGACTGCAAAATGCAGGGCTCTATCTATTATCTGAAGATCTGTCTGGGTTGAAGCCTCTGCCCTGGCACTGACAGCTGTTCCAACACCTGTTGGAAAATGTGCTCTTTGGTACATCACTGCCATTCCTTTGGTATTGTTGCTGGTGAACGAGGTAGAAATTCCCATGAAATTATAAAAGTTTTTGGTTGACCTATATCAGTGATTTTTAATGAAAAATGCGGGACATATTTTCTCGTATTTCTAACACTCTTTTTGAGATCTTCCCTAATGAACTATAATAAAATTATTTACAGAACTTTTATATTTAATGAAGATTTATGCTAAAGACAACTTTTCCATCAGACTGAAGCTTACTTAAGCTTTTCACAAAAATATCTGTGGCATTTCTTTTATTTTAAAATGTCTCATAGCTCTTAAGACAAACTTTAAACTGTACCCTGACTGTACAAGTATCTTTGGAAAAAAAATAATATTTAAGTTCTGATTACTTTATTCTAACATTTTTGTAATGCTTAAAAACCAGAAAAGCTGTGTCATTATAAGTGAAATGAAGACATTATCAACATCAGTTTTCATATCTGATAAAAAGGAGGAGTTATACAAAGGGAAAGGCTTTATTTATTCTGTAACTTTTATATATGGGCCACTCATCGACTAAAGTTCTTTAATAAACATTACAGGTGCATATTACTTTCTGAACAAGCAGCTATAGACTTGAAAGGAAGTAGCACCAAAGGTAAACTTCGTAAAATAGAGTAAGAAAAATAAGTTGGAACAGGGAAAAAGACTGAAGATGAAGACAAGTACACAATTTAGAATTATATGTATTTCAAACATACACTTCAGAAAATGTAGAAACGTAGAAAATGTAATGGAAAAAGCTAGAATAAAAGCACACAAATTACCACTGAAATTTCATTCATATTTTATTGAGCCAGTGGACAAATGATGTTATAGGTTTAAAAAAACACGGAATCAAAGAAGTTATTTACATTATTAGAACTTTAGTCTAAATATTTTTATTTATTATCTGATGCAAAGCACACGTTGTTGGAGCTATACTATCACTGACCATGGTGACAGACCACCAACTGCCCCGAAAAACCAGGGAGAACATAAGGACACAGAATAAAAGAATGTAAGCTTTAAATCACTCTTCAAAAAAAAAAAAAATAAGCCCAATCAAAGGCAAAAGAAAGAGGTGACCAGGTTGTTAAATATAAAATAAAAATTGAGCTTTCAAAAATAATTATAAAAAAGGGTTTGAAAATAAATTTGTTAAAGGTATGTATAACTTTATGAAGTTTTATAACTTTATAAAGTTTTATAACTTTATAAAGTTTTTGCTGGGTGACTCCATAAACATACACGGACGAATAAGTGTACATAGAAGGATAACTGTGTGTCTGAAGAATAGGCAAAAAGACCCCTCTGAATCTTCAGTCTGAAAAGAAAAAAAAAAAGAGAAAACTGAAATAACTGTAAATAAATCCTAGAGAAGTAGGCATTTCTCTTATCAGCAAGACCCAATAAAACTATCAAGCATGTTAAACTTGAAAAAACATTTCTCCGTGGATGCTTAATAGAACATGTTGCTGTGGCATGATGTGTAAGACTGAACTCTGTACAGAGGAATGATTTATTAAAGACTTTGAAGTGTAACTGTTTTAGTGCTGCCTCCCTCAGAAAGATATTTGTTCTTGCACTCTCTTTCTTCGCATTTACTGCTGTAGATGTAAAAGGTACATATGTACCAAAAGGTATATATATATCCAAAGAGGATATAAATTAGTTTAATCTGGTTTAGAGTTTCTGATGGTTTATGCAAAACTATTTGCATGTCAACACTCAGAAGTGCACTAGAATGTACATTAGTTAGTTAAAAGCCATGTAAACTTACAAATTTAAAAAATATGTCATATTAACTAAAAAAAAAATCCATAAATGCAAACCAGATAAAATGGTGGTATGAAAGGTAGGCAGACAAAAATAGCTCCTAAATAATAACACCTAAATAATAAAGTCTAAACGCACAGAAAGTCAGAAACAGTACATGTATTTCAAAGGAATCATCCACATTTGTGAACATGTACTTTTCCAGGATTAGCCTATTCAATTCTTTGCCTCCTCTTCTACTGAAGAATTTAATACCTTACTTAACTGCAATATTTTTACCAGAAAAAATGACAAAACTGCCATTTGCTTTATTAAATTCCTATTATTACCTTCATTATCAATAGATTTTTATATTGACCAACTTCTAATTTTCTTCAGGCACAGAGAAAGGTAAATATGACAAGATTAATCCTCTATGTTATGTCAACACTGTGTCATTAAATTCTGTATTCATCAAACTATTTGTTCCAGTGTAAACCTGAACATTAAAGTTACAAAAAATCACAAATAATTATGTTTTCCTGGCTGAAAGTCCATTAACTTTTCTATTTAACATTGATTTGAAGACCTGTGTGTTGTGTTAACCCTTAGATTTTATTTTTCCTGCATTATAAATGATGTTCACATAGTTTTATTGAGTCTTTCTGCAGTCTGAAGGGCAAGAACTCTATTACAAAATACGTCCAGAAATGTATTATGAAAGTGCAAGATAATTACGGAAATAGTAATTATTCAAGAAACGTTACCCTGGAAGATTTAAAATTAAAATGACCTTAGTAACAGGTCAAATGTTCACTCATACTAATAAGTCACAAGTATGTATTTCTGAATAACCCTTCATAGTGGTAGGTTGGTTTTTCCCTCTTTAAGCATTCTTTCTTAAATCAAAGTGAATAAAATTAAAAGAAAATCCCTGAAAAGAATGAGGCTATTATCAGTCATTGAGCTCATCGGAGTTCATTGGGGACAACAAATAATGCTATCTAATTAATTAGGATGACAGCAAACTCTGTGACACATTTCTTATGGCTGACTGGTTTAACATTCTAAACCCTCTTGTTGATTAGAACTTGCATGTTTCAAATAGAGAAGGATATTAGACATCCCATCTGCTGTGTAACAGAGCTTCAGGAAAAAAATATATACTGAAGTCTTGATAGGTTCACATCACCAGAACAAGACAAATGCATCATCTTATCTGATATGCAATGACACAATTCTGATTGTTTCTAAAATTTTATTATTTTAATCAGGCTACATGGAAATAAACATTCTACTGTCAACATGATTCCTTGATCAAAGTCTGACATCAGGTTAGTCAATAAAATGTCTCACTTTGAAACACCTCTTATCTCTAAGTGAGCACCAGTAAAATTTAGAAAGGGAATGCACATCCTGAGATGGTACATCTTGTTTAGAAAGTGCTGGTTGGCAAATAGTGATATAATACTGACTGACTCCTATGTAGAGCTGTGACTCTAATTATGTGCATATTCTGAAATAAATTCATTGGAAAGCAATTTACTTAAAAATGCATGATTCTATTTCATGCCTGAATACACTTATGTGAAAGTAGTATACTTCTGGTATACTTCAAATAGATTTAGCAAACATATGAAGGGACAGAAATCCAAGTCTGCTATAATCAACCTCTTTTTTGTTTTCTTTTTCTTTCTTCTTTTCAATAAAATATTTTTAAGTAACACTTTGTTAGCGGAGATATCCATATTATACACAGCTACATAAAACTGTATGCAACTATAAATCTTTAGTTCAGATGGAATCAAATGCAGAACTACCTAAAACTAAAGCATATGACTAAGAGCATTGTCCACGTACTCCTTGAACTCTGACAGGCTAGATGCTATGATCACTCCACTGGGGAACCTGTTCCAGTGACTACCTACCCTCTCAGTGAAGAAACTTTTCCTAATGGCCAAACTGAACTTCCCTTGACACAGCTTGATTCCATTTCCTAGTGTCCTGTTGCTCTTTGCCAGAGAGAGGAGATCAGCACATGCTCCCCTGCTGACCTTCTTAAAGAAGTTGTAGATTGTGATGAGATCATCCCTCAGCCTTCTCTTCTTCAAGCTGAACAAGCCAAGTTACCTCAGCCACTCCTTGTAAGTCTTGCCCTTGAGACCTTTCACCATCTTGGTCTTCCTTCTCTAGACACACTCCAATAGCTCATAGTAAGTCCCTCTGACCCTGAGGTGCCCAAAACTGCACACAGTGTTTGAGCTGGGCAGCACTAGTGCAGTGTAGAACAGAGCAAACTCCTCCCAGCTGTCAGTGCTCTTCTTGATGCACTCCAGGACACAGTTGGCCCTTTTTCCCTTTCTTTTTCCTATTCAAAATTCTTTTTATTAAACTATTTTATTAGACTTTTTTATTAAACTGATTTATTTTTACTAAGCCATTTTAGTCAGAAACATTTGGAATGAGTATAGCAGATCTGCAAGAAAATTCATGTTTTATTGTTGATGAACATGAATAAGAATGATTGTTACCATGCTAATAAACAAAGGCAATATTAAAGTAAGTATTAGACTGCGTTAAAGAGGTGCATTTTGTATTAGAAGAATGACAAGTACATTGCAATTATCATCTTAATAAAAGAAATCCGTTCTATATCTTATGAATCATACCAAAAAAATATAAGACTGTATTCTAAACATACATTGAAATCTGTTATAAAGTCAAGAAATCTTTAGGATTCAAACATTTTAGCAAAATCATTGCACAGGCTGGGACTCCAGTAAATCACATAAAACTCACAATGAACCATAAGACTAGACAGATTTAAGTTTCATTGTGAGTGAACAAGAAAAACCCTACCCAAGCTTTCCAAAAAATCAAAGAAACTTTCCCTCCCTCAGAAAACAAAATACAACTGCTAAAAAACCTTAAATAAATACTACTAAAATATTCATTTAAAATTCTGTCCTTTCTTTTGTCTTTGTAAGAAAGAATTAGAGATCCATAAAAGTAGAAATCGAAACTGTCTTTGGAATAGATGTAGTTTATTCTCTTGTCGAATGGCAAGATCAAGTTTTCTTAGAGATAAAAGGCAAAACACAGGAAAAAATATTATTACAAGATAATACAATATAATTTATTAAAAATAAATTAGATATCTAAAAATTCTGTATGAGAGGCACTGTATACATAAAGCTTGATAGGAAAAGTACTATCAGAAAGATCCAAGAAAAAAAAGAATGTATAAGGGATACATTAAAAATTAATACATTTAAAATCAAAGTCTGACTTTCTCAGAAAGAATTTTCTGTCTGGTTCTATATTCAGTTGACTTTTAGGTTTTTCAGTCATTCATATACAACTGTTTCATGGGAACATGGCAGAAACCAGAATGCTAATATGATGGAGCAAGAATACCAGGCGTGATATCGAAGGAATAATTCTGGATGAAAACTATGATTTTTTTCTGTGATTATTGGCTCGTGTCCTGAAGTGTGCCAATGTTGGCTCAGGATTGGCTTTTATCTATCATTCCAAATCTGGAGGAAATTTTAAAAAAACTAATTGCAATTTTTTTTTTTTAGGAAATCAGTACTCAGAAAAGTGGAATTAAATGTCATTAGGGAATATAAAGCACTTGCCATAGGTCAATGAGAATAAACAGGTTTAGGACATGGAGACACTTTTCCTTTGATTAACACCAGAAGAGATAAAAACTGATGGAGAAAGGAGAAAGTGAGTGGAATTGACAGTGTTTTTTTATGGATCACATTTTAAATACCGACGTTTTCATTAAAAAAACAAATCGACAACACGTCATTAACAAAACAACAACAACAACAAAACCACAACCTCAACCTTAACATTCCATGATTCTGTGAATGTTTCTATTAGATCATTGAATCACAGAGATAGGGACTGATCTCCAGGGGATATCTAGTCAAATCCCCGTCTCTGAGTTGGTCGAGTTAGATCAAGTTCTTTAGGGACTGGTACTGTAAAGTCCTGAATATTTGGATCAGATGTTCTTCTAATATTGTTGCATAAATCCCAAATTATTACAACTTGCATTATGATTAATGTCTAACATGTACTTTACTTTACATTCTTTGCATTCCCATTTTCAGGTCTTTCTACTTCTTCATTTCTCATTTCTTTCTCTGCTGGCATTGTAGATTTTGATTCATATTGGATTTTTTTTCTATATGTATTTTCCAGGCTTTTCACCCAATTCTGTAGCCCTGCTTATGCAGTTCATTCCTCTTTTCCCTTGTAATTTTTAAGTAAAAATCATATCCTTTCCTCAGATTATTTAAAAATAGTTTCTGTCTCATTTATAATCAACTGAAATAATGAGATCTTTCAAACCTTCTGGTTCTATTATGAAGTTTTGTGATGTACAATGCTGCCAATATCATCCATTAATCCTGTAACATGTGTTATCATAACAAAATAAGGTGGAGGATAATAATGATCTTTTCCCCTTTTTCCATGCTGCGGGGACAGCTGCTCAGCTTGCTTACCTACGTGTGCCTTGGTACTTGGTTTTGAGGTTTCAGCTGGCAATGCACCAAGATATCCAGTCCAAGTAACACATCTAAAATTAGTCGATTTTATGAGACTGAAAAATTCATTTCTGTGATTCATTCTGATAGTGACTTGAAAAGATAACATGATTGTTATTGGTACCTCAGGAACAATGTTTTCACGTCAGTACTTCTGTGCCAAAAAAGAACTAACACACTATAGAATTATAAAGTGTGCACAGTTTCTCCTTTCTTGCACAAAGAAAATTTTGTGCACACATACACAGAGTCCTTTTATGAACAACTGATTCAGATTAACCTGAGTTTAGCAGCAGGAAGAACACTCTCACCCTTAGTCCTAGCTATAAAAAGGGAATTGTCGTGGGTTTATCAGCCCTGTCCCCTCCCCCGACAGAGTTGGAAAACAGTTAATTCCAAGTAGATTTCCGGAGCAGAGCCAATCACAAGTTTTAGTAGCACCTCTGCGAATTACATATTTAAGAAAACGGAAGAGAAGATGAATTGCACAGAAGAAATTCCAGCCCAGAGAGGAGCAGAGGAGAACAAGAGATAGCAATGTAGCCTCCAAGGTCAGTGTAGCAGAAGGGGGAAGGAGAAGATAGGGGAAAAGACTTAAAAACTAAACCCCCTGCCACCTGTTGAAGATTATTTGAAATGAGGACACACTTCTGCAGCTCATGAAGGAGCCTGTGCCAGAGCAGGGAAGTGCATGGAGGAAGCTGTAACTCCGTGGGAGGCCTAAGATGAAACAGAGTCTGTCTGTAGACCTGTGGCCCTTGGAGAGAGAAACCTACGCTGGAGCAAGTGTTCCGGGTAGGACTTGTGATCCCAGTGAGGGATTTATGCTGGTGTAATTCATTTGTGACCCTAAAGGACAGCAGAGTATGGAAGAACTGTTGTCCGAGGGTAGACTCACATTGGAGAAGCTCATCCAAGGCTTCTCATCTCCTGTGAGAAGGGACCCCACAAAAAACAGAGGATGGACTCGATGCCATCATCCCCTGTAACAGTGGTGAAGACCCTGGTGCAGCAAGTTGTCCCCTTGCAGTCCATGAAGGACCTCACTAGGCCCAAANATTTCCAGCTACAGCCAATCGAAGTTGTTGCCCTAGAGATAATAGAAGAAAAACTTCCAAGAGCTGCAAATTTGATTTAGAGGAACTGTAGACCCTGAAGTAAAGAAAAGACTTTTCTCCTCCTGGACTTATACAGGGGGGACAGATAATTTTGTAAATACATAGAATTTTCTTCGTAATTTTACCTAGTTAGAATTGTTGTATATATTATTCTTTAGTTTTTATCCTGCTAGTAATAAATTTAATATAATTCCCCCATGTCAAGTCTCTTTTATCTGTATAAAATTTCTCTCATCTTATAGCAATTGTATAAAAGGTTTGAAAAAAATCGGTCCAGAGTAAACCCACGACGGGAATCTACTCTCTGACTTGGGGTTGCTGTTTGTGGCAAATGCACTAAAAATACAGACAAAAGACTGATTAACCAAACCCCCTCTGAAATGTTATTGTGTTTGAGAGCTGACAGAAACAAGGTCAGAGTTATAAAGGATGTTTGAGAAGTAAACAACATACAGATCCTATTTTAGATTATGAGATAGAACAGAGGATAATACAGAGTCTCACAAGCTCTATGTGCAAGGATTTCTGCAAGACCTTCAGTTTCTTTGGAGTTTAAAGATATATGACAGATAGTTTATCACATTGGAAACTTGTTTATTAGACTACAACTTCATTAACCCTGACAAACATGAGAGGATGCTTATAACAAACGGAAATTTCAGCAATTTTTCCTGGAGCTGATGAAGGTTAAGAGCCTAAGGCACTTAAATTTGGGAGAAGTCTTGAGCCAACAAACAGAAAGACAAAATAGAATGAATTTATTCTTTACAGAAACTGTACCTATACTGTTATATAGGTAGAGATGCCACATCAAGAATGCCTGTGTACTCTTAATACGACTTCATAAGTTTATGACAAAAGCTGAAACCCTAAGATAACAGTTTTGATTGATTGGAAGAGTACATTTCAGGATTCTGAGAAGATTGCTTTACAAATAGCATTGAATGTTCCATGCCTGGATGTGTTTAAGGTTGGACAGGACTTTGAGCAACCTGGGCTAATGGAAGGTGCACCTGACCATGGCAGGGGGTTGGATGTAAAGATGGTCTTTAAGGTTCCTTCCAACCAAAACCATTCTGTGATTCTGTATATGAGAGATAAAGGACACCTATCCTATTTCACCTAGAAATCCTACTTATGCACCAACTTCAGCTGTTTCTGCTGCTTTCTTAACTAAAAATTACCTAAGATACAGAAAAAAAAAATCCAAAAAACAAAATAAACCCAAACAAAATCCCTCAAAAAAACCAAACAAACGAGTATTGACTAGTGGGTAGATGAAAAGTGTGCAAGAAAGAATTGGTTGATCAATTAATTAGCATTTGTGATTATTTTAAGATTCTTCCATAAGCTGTTTTCCTATGAAAGTGAGTATTTCTATTTTCTGGGTGTTTTTGTGGGTTTTTTTCTGTACACAAAAGGTCAGTGAAAAACAACTGAAGTGCTACTTACATGTTATTTTGAGAACATTGAGGGTACTGACTCACATTCAAGTTGTTAAAACTTCAAAAGCTGAATCTGAATCTCGTGTACGGCTTTTAACTTATTTTACTCAACTTGTGTAAGGTGACATAACTTTAAACTGTTTAACTATACCTTACATTAAATCACATTAGATTAAATTCACAGTGAATTAACTACATATTCAAGAATAAGTAAAACAATTCTGCTTTTACCAGTTTTTTGGCTCCAGATTAAGACAAGTCAATTAAGTGTCTGTATATGGTATCCAAGCTCCTATCAGTATCAGGTAGTCAATGCAATGGGCTCTAAGGAGTTAATTCACTAAATAGACCCTAATATTTGATCAACTGAATTGCACTTTAGTGCTAGTATTATCAAAAGGCATAGTTCAAGACCTCAAACGCTAGTGCCATCTGAGATGTTTTGCAATACCCCATAACTACTTGATAGTCCAAAAAGGTAAGAATCTCCTGAAGATTTTGCATTAAATAAGACACTTCCACATGGATGCCTGAAATACCTTAAGGCATCTCAGATATCATATCTATGAACTTAATCAACTGCATGGCCTCTCCTGAGACAAACTAGTCATGCCCATGGCACATTTGGGTGACTCAGTCAGTAAATTCATCATGTAACTGCGCCATTAATGAATTTCATCTATCATGAGACAAATTTTCTAAACTTTTTTAAAAATACATTTCTGTACACCTGCAAATATCTTTAATAAGTACATCACAGCAAAATCTTTTTCTTCCTTCTTCCTTCTCCTAAAATAAAATTGGATTTTAATTGTGTAGATTTCATTACCAGAAAAGAGGGGAGATAATGAGATTTGAAAACAATATATAGAACACATATGTGAACATGTCATAGTGGGATACCTAATAACCAACTCCAGAATATCTGTCTAGAAAAAAAGAACACGGAATAGGCCTTATCCGTCCTATTGAGTTCTCTTACCTTCTAAAACAGGATTACCACAACTGACCTACCTTGGGAACAGTCTCTAGCCTGAGCCATGTTGAGAATTAAATGCTACTAAATGGTTTTCCTTTTGCTGAGCTGTTTAAATTCTCTCGTGTGTAGATTTTAGCTTAGACATCAATTTATCTTCTCTTCTGTGGAATCCTGCCATGTGTAAGTAAAATTTCAGTGGAGAATTCAGCTCTGTGGAAATCTTTGTAGATGTTCTGTGTACTAGTATAGAAATTTTCCTTTGCAATTAACCTCATCTTGGTCTCTCTTTATAAGGTCTCATGGAAACCTTGAAACAGTCATTGAAAGGCAACAGTGCTTTTTATTGTGTATCCAACCTAACAGATTCTGCTGTTTGTTTTTTCAAGTAAAGATGTTTTACCCCTGACAGCATGAGAAACTGTGGTTCATGTATAAGACTAGAATATGAAGAGACTTTAAAATACAATGCAAACAGTTTTTTACTATTACCTTAGGAGAGGAGGAGCGATAGGGAAAATAACACAATTCCTCTCCAGTCTGGATATGTCTGGTGGTGAACGGGGCTGCATCCAGTTGGCGGCCGGTCACTAGTGGTGTCCCCCAGGGATCAGTGTTGGGGCCAGTTCTGTTTAATATATTTATTGATGATTTAGATGAAGGGATTGAGTGCACCATTAGTAAATTTGCAGATGACACCAAGCTGGGGGGGAGTGTTGATCTGCTGGAAGGCAGGAGAGCTCTGCAGAGGGACCTGGACAGACTGGAGAGCTGGGCTGATTCCAACGGGATGAGGTTCAACAAGGCCAAGTGCCGGGTCCTGCACTTTGGCCACAACAACCCCCTGCAGCGTTACAGGCTGGGGACAGAGTGGCTGGA
>VXAY01000769.1:342958-418999 GCA_013399855.1 Oxyruncus cristatus | reverse complement strand
ATTTTTGTCATTAAAAAAGGTGGAAATTAAAAAAAAAAGTAATTCCTCCAAAGTAAGATAATCTATTTCAAATGTAGAATCTAACCTAGACATTTTAAAAATGCATGCACTGAAATAGAAGGATGATTCCTGCATCAGCGCTGTACTGACTGTGTTCAGAGAGGGCAGTCATACTTCAGTTACACAGCTGTTTCTTTTTCTATCAGTGTATCATGTAAAGAAATGGAAAACAAAACTTTAATTCTTCCTGCTGTAGCTCTTCTGAGTGCACAAGTTCTTTGAAGTGCTCCCAGCTTTCTGCCAATTTTCTTTCCAGTTGTAACACAACTGCTTGTCAGCTCCTGAAATATCCTGAAATAAACACAAATACTAAACGCGTCTTCAAGGTTTTTCTTCAGATTTTTAATAGCTAATGCATTTGGCTAGCTCATTATTTTCATAGTGACAGCACTTGCTGCATGTCGCGGGTGGGAGTGGAAGGCTTAGACAAAGTTATTAAAAAGCAAAGCCTTGCTGGTGAGTCTTGAAGTACAGAATGGACTCCCTTGCTTTCCAAGCTCCTTCTCAGATAAGGGTTTAGGTGTGGCTGAATCCTACCTTAGCCTCAGACTCTGCTAATGGTTTAAATTTAAAGGAATTATAGAGGTGTGATTAAATCACTTTGTCCTGCAGGTTTTTAATGATTGGCAAAATAAGAATATTTATATAAAATGAATAACTTATTTTATACAAATGATCAGACAAAAGATCTTAATTAGAATTATTGACTACACAATATAAACACTAAAAATCTACTAGTAGAGTATAATATAGCATAAAGTACTATATTGGGTTGTAACAAAGCAATTACTGAAGCAGTTATGTTAAAGCTAGCAAAAAGAAATAATTACAAAGCAGAGATCTGGTGTAAGTCACCCATACCAACAATCGTGGGGAGATCTCTTTCTCTCAGCCTCCAGGAGTAACCTTGGAGGGCATCCCCAGCCAAGGGAGGAATCTCCACACACACATACCAAGAAGGGCTCTGTCAGAAGAACCTGACTGCATGAGGGGAGACTGGACTTTTACAGTATAAAGGGATTGACTGCTAGTCAAACCTTTACAGGCCAGCTATCAGCTTATCTGTCAAATCAGGTGTGTATTCAAAGTCTGGGGAACCAGGATGGTTTTGGCACAATTAACACCAAGACAACACCTTGGCTCCAGCAATTGATCTTGCATGATAACTTGATTATATTTTAGGTCTTATCAGGGTGGGTCTATCCTGCCACACTACATCTGAAGGAGGTAGTTTGTGTTTCTTCTCACTCCTTACCCAGTTTTCTGAATTATCCAAAGAAGTATCTGTATTGATTTTGTCAGTATACTTCATAGCTTTAAAATACAATAAACTTCTGCAGACAGAAACTGCAGGAATACACCAGTAGTGCAGAAGAGGGTGATAGAAAAGAGCTGTGATTTACACAGATATGTACATGTAAAACCTCATTATACAGACCTTATCAACATTTTCAACCATGGAAAAAAATCTCTTTAGTTCCCAAATGGCCTCTTTGTCTCACTGAATGAATATGAGCTATGTTTTTCAATGAAAATCAGAGGAAAATTCAGGTAACAATGAACTAATAAGAAAGAGGTAATGACCAACAAATTGTTACCCTATTCTACAGATTTCCATCCCACACAAGTACACCTCATGGTACAAATCAGTTTAGCAGTATTTTAAGCTGGTCTATTTGCTCTACTTAAAATCTTTTTTCTGGGCAAGGGAAAACATACCTTATATATCACACCAAGAATTTATTTTTAATATAATTGAATATTCAAACTGCCTCACCTGTCAAACAAGAATAAGTCCTAGAAACTCAAAAAAATGAGCACTTCTTTGGTAATTTTATTTATCTGTTGCAAAACCAAGACTTAATTTATTGACGTTCTTGTCTGTTGTCATGAGAATTGATGTATAAAAGAAGATTCATCTTACATCTGACATATCAAACAGTTGACAAACAATTGTCACTGCATGTTATGCATCCACTGAGTTTACTTCAGGAGAAGAAGCTGCATAAGGGAGAGAAAGCTAAATCACTTTGTAGTAGGACTGCTAAATTGTTGCTATACCTAGGTGAAATTTCAGAAATTTCATATAATTTATTCAGTGTGAACAACTGTATGGTAAATGGTAGATAATGTTATGCTGGGTTTAAGGCCTCAGAGAAATGAATCAATTAAAAACCTGGAGTTGACCTGACCGTAAAATGTGTTTAAGTATGGTGAGCTTAGAGTTAAGAAACCCCATATTTATTAAAATAAAAGATAGAAAAAATTGTATTAAAATCTTGCATATATATATACAGTAAATATAAAAAAATCTGGTTAGTGTGGCAGGTTGAACCCTGACAACTAAGTACCAACCAGTCTCTCTTTCACTCTCTCTGCCTCAAGCAGGACAGAGGGTGAGAATCTGAAGGGTAAAAATCAAAAAAGAAACATAGATCATGATAAAGACAGTTTTATAAGTAAAGATAATTAAAAAAAAAAAAAAAAAAGAAAAGAGATGCAAAAGCAACCACTTACCACCTGCCACCTGCAGACTGATGCCCAGCCAGTGTCTGAGCAAAGGTTACCGAGGAAAAGCAGTACCCTCAGCACAGTGTCATATGGTGTGGATTATCCCTTTTGTCAGATGGAGTCAGTTGTCAGAGCTACGTCCCCTCCCAACTTCCTGCCCCCCTTCAGCCTACTCACTTGGCAGGGGCAGCGGGAGAAGGCAAGATAGAGAAAGAAGCACAGAAACCCTTGGTGCTGTGCAAACACAGGTCAGCAATGGATAAAACACTAGTTTGTTATCAATACCATTTTGGTCGTAAATCTAAAACACAGCACCACACAGGCTGCTATGAGGAAACTTAACTCCAACCCAGCCAGACCTAGTAACATTGAAGAAAAAACCCAACAAACAAACCACAGGTCTGCTGATTTTTCTGTCTATTTTATAATAATTTAATACCTTTATTGCGTGGAAACAAAGGCTTTCCTCATATATGAAGGAGTCATCCTTGCTAATCTTAGTCAAATATCTTCATTTCCTTTGCTGGATGAATTCTTTGTGATCGCCAGTAAAGGAAAGATTTGCATGGATGGATCTTTTTTGTCAATTAATTTCTTTAACATTATGGGCTCTATCCCAAATATAATGAAGCTAAAATATTAACTTGATGTCCCAAAGAAAAATATTTTATTCCAGCCAATGTAGAACATGGCCAAATGTTGCATTAACTACCATCTGCATCAACATACTGTCAGCCAGGTGCAAATGCTTAGCTGGCAAATCTGGCAATCCACCTTCAAGTTTTGTTTTAAAAAAATGGGTTTCAGTCCCTCTGGGATCCTTCTTCTGCTTAATGGAAACTCTTAGCACTAAATATTTCCAAAACTTTAAAAAATTACACTTCTTTGTCTCTATATATACTGGTGCATCTTCTGAATGTCCATTTCTACAAGGTGTTCAAGTAACATTAAAAGAGCTGCACAACTCACAACCACATTTAGTCAGAGGCAGTAAGTTTTATGGAACAATGCTTCCAAATGGCAGGGAGTAGATAAAATTCAACACAGATCTTTGAAATACAACAGCAGAAGAAGTAAATATTTTTATGTTATGATATAACTCACTTGTACCTCTTTCCTGTGTAATATAAACACAAAAATCACAATGTACTTCTATTTGTGTAAAGTGTTAAAATTAAAGTCTTGCTACAAACAGAAAAACACCTCATATGTGAAACCAAAAACTCGCTGTTAGTCCATTTAATGTTTTAGCAGTCTTGTAGTCTGACTTATTAGTCCAGTTATCTGGACTTATATATATTCACAGCCCAAATCAACACAGACAGGCCTCGATGAAACAGTTTAAAATATTGAACAAAAGCTTTTCTAGTATCTGCTCCATTGTGGGGTAGTGTAATGCCAATGCTGCATGTGAGCAGCTCCTGAGACTCTCTGTGTCTGCTGGCCAGGGCTGAGAAACTTTTGCTGCACCACTCTGAAAGCTTTCCAGGAGAGTTGCGACATCACTAAGGAGGAGGATTTCTTCCTTCCCTTTACAGCAAGGTGCAAGATCTCGGTACTTTCTTCCTTTTCAGTATTGGGATGTACTCAGGTCAATTTTTGCATGTTTTCTTAGGACAGTCTGGCTACACTTTCTTCTCATTGACTGTCATTTTTTTTGTGTTTCTATTCTCTATCTAGTAGCAAAAACCAGTGAAAGTGGAGAAAATTATTTCTAGAACACCAAGGTAGTGTCATGTTCCTTAAAGTAGTCTTTGAAATAACTAATAACCTCACAAAAAAAAGATCCAAATGTCTTTTAAGATATAATATCAAGTGTTGCCTATATTAAAAATCTAGAGTTCTAAGAGCATGTTCTGGAGTTAAGATAAATAATAGTTTTTAGGGTAGATAGTAAGTTACAATTTTTCTTTTGTATACGTGTTTATATATAAATAGAAAAACAGAACACGCTGAAAATTCACCTTGTTGAAATGTGTATACATATATGCATTTGTTTATAGTTGCTTACAAAGTATACCTAAAATAGGTTATGTACTACACAAAGACTTTTCTAGCTTCTCAACCATTAGTTCCTCTGCAAACTTTTGGAAAACAGAATGATTTCTTTACTTTTTTATCCAATCTCCAAGATTGGTTTGAACCTGACAGTGATGAAAAAAAACCAAATAAATATATACAAATTTCAGAAGCTCGCTTTATTTTACATATATGGCAAAAATTATATGTAAATATGGGCTATCAGAGAACTCATAATAAATCTAATCAACCAGTGGTTGTCAATTGTATGTCTGATAAAGTGTTAGGTTTTGGTACTGTTTGCATCCAGCCAGTGAAATTTGAAAAAGATCATATTTCAATCATTTTGATCACAATATATACATCTTATTGCTTAAGATATCTAAAAGCTAACATTTTTTATATATAAATTTTAAATCCCTCTCATGCATACCAACCATGTTCAATGTTTAAGTTCAGCATTTTGTCTTAGATCCAGCCCTGTATTTTGCTCCATTGTGAAGATTTTTCATTGACTCAAAATTATATTTTACATATTATACAAATTGTACACAAAATATACATTATATTCTGTGCAATTTAAAAACATATAAACCTTATCCATAGCATATAGTTCATATATTTATATATATATATGACATTAACTAAAAACATTTCTCTAAAATAATTTTTTCTCAAAGGGAGTTGTATAGTCATGTTAATTTGAAAAAAAAAAAAATCTATAGAACTGTGTGTATTATTGCATGTTATCTTCATTATTAAAATAATGGGAAAAAAATGTAGGGTTGTTTAAGGGATTTATTCCTGGTTTTAATTACCGGCTTTTATTTGTTATGTGCGAGATCCTGCCATAGACCAGGATATACTTGCACCATAATTTGCCCTTTCTAAGATCACCAGTTATATGTACGATTGCCAGTGTTGTCTTCCAGAGTGAGACATGGAAATTTACAAAGATTTCATGTTTATGTAAATGTCACTTTTATTGCAAACTACAGAAAGAAAAAAAAAGTCAAATGAAAAACCTTGTCAAATGAACAAACTCGATTAAAATATGATTTAGATTTCTTTTCAAAAGTGACTATAAAAGTAACATAACTATATTTCTCCTGTTGACTTAATGAAACTTTGAAAAAGATAAGAGTGAAAAAAGATAACAGCATGCAGAGAACAAAAAATTGATACCTTGTACTGACTCAAGGATACTAAGAAAGATTTCACATCTCTTCATCATCAGAGAAGAACAGCCCAATGCAAAATCACAGACATATATCAGGTGGGCTGTGTTCATGCAAACAAGAACAGACAGAAGTCTGCTGCTGCAAAAATAGTTCTAACCACATACAAAATATGGTTTCATAAGATAAAGCAAAGACTGTAAAATGTATACTTACACGTAATGTTATCCAGACAAAGCATTAAACAGTAATTCTACTTTATAATAATCCTTGACAAGAGCTAAATATTTTCATGGACCCCACTTTGCATTTCCCTACAATCTTCATGTTGTTTCTCTTTGATGTCTTATAATAGGAGAAGATAAGAGAAATGCTGACAGCTGAAGGCAAATTCAGAATAGTACAAGTTGTCACTGGAAAAGACGTGGAAAATGTTATCACAAATCAAACACATATGCATATCCACAAAATAAATAAATGAACATTTCTAATGTAAGTTTTAGAAAAAAAAATATAGCTCAGAACTAAAAATTCTGCATGTTTAAATATCACTGAACTGAGGTAAAATAAATTACCCAAAAAGAATTGGCAGAATTCACTCTGTAGTGTTTTGTTTGAACTACTGCGAATGCCAGATAGGTGCAATTGCTGTGGACCTCATTTAGGTATCAAGAATCATGCCTTCTCCAAAATGATATATTCTGCTGCCACTATCCAAAACAGGCTTATGGACCAGTAAGATATCTCTGGTAAACACTAATCACCTGAAAAAAAGCATAAAGCACCCACAGCCACAGTGATGAATGTGAAAGTCTCTGAACGTTTTTTTTCTGAAACCTATGATAAATTTTAATGCTGTATGAACAGTCTCTTCCAGAAGACTTCTTGTATTTTCTAGCATATGTTTTTTTCAAGCAGCATTTACACAAGTGTGGAGCTGAAATTTGTGTATTACACAGTGTT
Source organism: Oxyruncus cristatus (assembly GCA_013399855.1). Classification (NCBI taxonomy): domain Eukaryota; kingdom Metazoa; phylum Chordata; class Aves; order Passeriformes; family Cotingidae; genus Oxyruncus; species Oxyruncus cristatus. Next base: position 412,268 of record VXAY01000769.1, on the reverse strand, counting down.
TAATTATGAGAGACATTCAAGAAGTTTGTTGTTGTTGTTGTTTTAAACTAGAAAATATGAATTAATTGAAATCAAAATGCTTTAAGCTAACACAGCATTTCCCAGCAAACCCTAATGAGGAAGTAGCAGATGTTATTTTCCGTTCAAAATCAAGGAAAATTGCACTGGATCAGGCTGCAAATATCCTGATGCTGTGATAAGGATGCTCATACTTAGTGTGATAGTCCAATATTCAAGTGTAAGTTTAACAAAAGTAAGCTACTTCATTTGAGGCTATTTCAGTCTGTTTCTGGTAATGCTCATCGTAAAATTTTGTCTTACTTCACTAATACAAGATATAGTTCTCCAAAACTGCCAAGAAGATTTCAATTCCTTTTGAAAAAGAGTAATTTGAGAACTGCTAACTGTTTTTAATCTAGAAATAATTTTCTGATTGGGGAGGAATCTGGTTGCTGTAGAATATCAGCAACACAAAAATACCACATGCGAAGTATTTCATAATTTCTGCTTCTCATTTCACAAGTGCCCAAAACCCACAAAGAATCGGGAAAAAAATTAGCCAGGTTATTTCAAATCACTTACATGAACTAGAATTAATTTTGTCTGAGCTAGAGCTGAAGATTTCAACATCAAATAGTATGACTGTTACTAAGCAGACAAGTAGGCGATAGGGTCCATATCAGCAAAAAGCTTCCCCCCACCAATTCATGTCCCACACAAACATGCACCATCTGCTGATACCTCCTCAGTGACCACTCCAGTGACCTCGTAGGATATTCTGACCAGGCTCCATGTCTGGCTCTGACACCCAATGGGGTCCGCCTCAAGCACCTGCTTTGTGCCATGTTCCATGCCTGTGTTACCATACTCCTTTGGCCTCTTTGTCAGAGGGGCTTTCAAGCCAAGTGTCAGCACAAGCCACCAACCCAGTCAGTCCACAGTGATTCTATGATTTACCTTTCCAGCATTTTTAATTTTAAGTCTCTGGTTAACTGTTGACACGTGGTCCACGACAAGACTTCTTATTTTTTTTTCTTGTTTGGAATTCTCTGTTCACCCTGACTCACCACACTTAGCCCATTTGCACTGAACTCAGCTACTGGCCAAGATGATGCTATCATTCCTCTGGATCAACTGATGATTTATGAATTTGATGTCAAGGAATTCTAACTGACTTTAAAATATTTTGGATGAGACTGAATTAGTTTCTTCTTGATATTTCAGAGAAGCAGTACTGATATATACTTCAAACAATTTTGTGGAAAATAAAAAATTATGACTGGGAAGCAGTTGCAGCTGTAACCACATTAAATATTTAATATATGATCTAGCTTGAGCACTCTTTAGCACAAGACAATATATGTTTGTTGTATGTTTACATAGATTTTATCCACTGTCTCCAAGTATTGAACTGGTAATAAATACTTAAGAACGTGGATAAATAAACATATTCTTCTATTTTTTAAATATTGTTTTTTTTCTCAGAGAGACTTCTGTTAAGAATTTTCACTTCCAAAAATGATACTGCAGAATAGCAAATAAATATGTGGCTATATTTATTAATTCAGAATTATTTCCAAATCAAATATAAAAGTTATAGACATAAACTTAGTCTGGAGTTTGACAATACATGTGTGTTATTCCATTTTTGCCTACTGTTCTCACTTGAAAGTCATCAGAGGCTCCCAGTTGCCTATCACCACTGTGCTGTTACACCTTGTTTTCCACCAAAGTTTTCAACTATGAGAAAACAGAATTGAGTTCCTTATCTCTTTTATCTGTGGTATGACATGCCAGCCAATAAAAAGTGTTCTAATTCCTTATTTAAGTGGCAGAAAAGTACCGTTGATTCTGAATGCACACAGGGGGTCTGATTCACAACTACACCCAGAGAGTACAAGCTGACTGAACACACTGGGTGTAGGCCTATTTTCTGAACAGGGAGAGAAATGTTTTACTTTCTCTCCAGTTTACTGCAACTTACTTGTTATAACACAGGTAAAAGCACAATTCGGAAGTTGTTTGTCCAGCTGTATATTGGATAGACACTCTTCAGCTCCATGAGGATGAAATGCGTGGTTTTACTAGAAGCTTCGCCAGACCTCAAAAGTGACATTACCAGGGCTGTCCATAGACCTGTCTGCCTAGGAATAGTTTTCTGGCTGGACTCCAATCATTATCCACAAAGAACAGAATTGCTGAGGGAAAAAAAAATATTTTACATATGTTTGTTTTCCAAAGGAGGATGTATAAGGCTACAATAAATAGGTGTAGAAAGAAAGAGTACATTGACATTATGTTCTGTACTACAACCCTGGTATTATGGCCTGAACAATTATAGAATTTAATGATTATATACTAAATGGTTTTGCGCATACACAGTACCTGACATCAGAGCATAACAGCAAAATATTATGTGCTATATCAAGAAGAGAGTGTTTCCCTTTCCTTTACTGCTACAAACATTCTCTGTTGTACAAAAGGCATAACGCATTTTCAGTAGTTTCGGTCTTTGAAACTGGAGTGACTTTCTTCATAGGCAGTCCAGAAACTCTGCAATTTCTTGTCACTTGAAAACATTTTACACCATGTTTTATTCAGTAGAACTCACTTTACAGAATGAGAAATAGCATGCAAATAATCATGTATCTTAGGCTGTATCATGGTTTTATCATTGTGAGGCATGGTGTGTTCCCACTGACTTTTTGGTTTGATTCACAGCATAAGGGAGATGAGTGTGTTCCTGTGTTTACTGCGTATCATTGTGTAGTGCTTCAAGATCTTTTCTGAAATGAAAAATGTTACATATAGTAAATATGGATTACAACTTATTCAACATCATTTATTATTTATCTTAAACATATTCAGCTTTCTTAGCAGGAGAAACAAATATTTATGTTAGGTTAAATCTAGTGTTTATTGTATGCAGCAAATCCAATACCAGTCCATACCTTTTGGTGCCAGATCCTTTTGCAAGGTTAGATCTCATGCATATATTCGTGTGTTTTCATCATCCTTTTAATATTTTCGAGATACAGTAGAAATTAATAAAACAATATACCTATAATGCACCAATAAAAATTAAAAGCATGTAAAATCTCCCCCAGACTACTACGGATGCAGATGAAAATGCACAGTTTTTCCTACTTTTATTCTCTGACTGTATGTTATTTCTGTTGCCCAATCAGTGAGAAAATGAAAACACTAAACCAGTCTAAAAGCTTAGCTAGAAAGCTTTGCTACAGCACTTTAGCAGTTCATCAAGCAGCAGCTAATCTGCTTTTGTTGGTTTTCATTGCACCAGTTTGACGCAAAACACAGGCAAATTCATATTCATATCTTGAAATTCTAGTACAGTTCTTTGTAGGTAGTGTAGTAGTTTTTACAAGTTCCCGGTATGCAGGAGTTAAGATATCTCAAAAATATATTGCTTACTGAATGTATGGTACCTCAAGCTCACATACTATCAAGGGCACATGTGATAAAATGTAGGAATTCCTGATGTAAGATGCAGAAAGATGGATTACGGACTAAGACTAAGAATATGTACTTAAAATAATCAGCTACATTTTCAAACTATGAGAGTTCTAGCAAAAAAAATACAAACATGCCTTTTCCCAACATTTCTTCTGCTTATACAAAAAAATGCCCAGACCTGGCAATATTATGAAGTATGAATGTCCTCAGCTTGCATGCACAAAACAAAATGCTTTCATTAATTAGTCTGCAATTCCTAAAGAAATTTGATTTGAAATTTGATTCAAAAAGTAGTTGAAGAAAATCTGCCTCCATTTGAGTTTGACACTGCAAAATTACTTCTGTGGGCCAGCTGCACTGTATTTTACGGTGAGAAGTGCTGATATGGTAAGTATGTATAAAATGGAATCACACTTGGTTTGGGGAAAAGAATTCTTTCACTTTAAAAGGAAGCATTAAATTTTAACCAACTCCTGCTGTTTTTTTAAAAAATACTGCTACAATAAAGAAGTATGAATTACATGACCATAAGAAAATCATGTTTGAAACCTGTTTCCTTGATTTTACGTGACAAGCTACTTTGTTCTGTGATGCTGGCTTCCAAAATGAAAAGAGGGTTCATTGAGCACAACTTCCTTCACAACTTAATGCAGGTTTTACAGTGATAATGCTACCAATATGTGTAACAATTTCCCCTAGTCAACACGTTAGTAGTATAACCGAGCAGAATGCATTTCACCCATTTGAATAAGTAAGATTAATGTACTGCATTATGGCAATTATCTCATAGTTGATATTAAGTCCTACTAAATTCATTGTCATATTATCAAATGAAATTTATAAAGTTTTTAAACTTGTTGCCAGAAGGAATTCAGAATAATTTAAAATTGCCTTTTCTAAATGAAAAAAATCTTTATTTGAATTCTCTTATCTGAGCTGAAGGATAGATGACATAGAACTAGGGAAAACATCTAAAAATGAAAGACAAGACTAAGAAAAAGTTAGGAGTCCATTTTATTTCTTTTAAAGTTATGTTCTTAGTTTATCAGAATCAATAGTGTTCTCTGCAGTCTCTGGTGCCCAACAGTGAAAATATCACCCTAGTAGATATTGGTTTATATCCATTCAGTTGGAATGTGCTGACATTTTCAAAAAGAATGTCTGTCTGTCTGTCTAAGGTCAACAGTCAAGATTGCATTATTTTTAAAAAACTTTTTTATATAAGACATTGCTCTAATCTGTTGTGTATTTGGACTTGGTTTTTTTTAATTCACACATGAAAGTTATGCTTTTAGAGAAGTATTCAGTCTAAAGAAATTTAGGTGTCTAAGGACACTAACTACTGTATGCCAGGAAATCCAAGTAACTTACATGGTCTTTCTTCTTTGAGAGATTTCTGAAACATATGATGAGCAATGGCATATCATTTTTTCTTGTATCCGACACAAACAAAACCCTGAAACACTGATTTTTGCGGTGCTCAGCAAATGCATTAAGACTTACAGGAACTTCTGAGCTTCCACGCATTCTTCTTCCAACAATACACCAGAGAGTGTAACTCTGGGAAACCCTAGTATCCTCACATTATTGTCAAAATACTTCAAGAGAAACATGAAAGAATTTAAACTGGTTTGTTCCTAACTCAGCTGAAAAGGAAAAAACTGTAGTGGGCTAGCAAAAGTGTTTACTCTTTTTCCTGTCAGAGACACCATTCTCATCATCACTGCCAAAATAGTACCAAGTTTGTTCCTACCCCTACCTCTTTTCATTCTAAAATTGTTGTTCCTTTGAAAGAAGTACTGATTTGTAGTATGCATACATTTATTTCTCCTTTAAACTACTATAGCTAACTCCTCACAATGCTGCTAGAAAACTGGACGAAAATCCCAGTTTATATAATATATTACCTTGAAAAAACAAACCCGTGAAAGCATGTCAGACATTTAGTCTCTTACTCATTACTGTTATTATTCAATGTGTTTTTATGCAACATGATTTTTCTAAGAAGATCTTAGAGATCATGTCCTTTACTGATACAAAAAATATTCTATTGAAAAGTTAGCAGAAATTCATTCTGAAGCAGCCTAAATTGGAAAAGTATTCTGCATGTCCAATATGTCACTGTAAAATTCACTGTCATGGAAGATGAAATGGAAGCCTAGCCTCACCACATTAAGACTTGAAACAAAATGTGATTCTGCTTCACTGTCTTCGTTAGATTATGAAGGTAGGAAAAATGGTTTCCGTAAAAATCAGATTTAAAATTCAAATTATTAAGAAATTACAGTAATGTCTTTTTTCAATTATCATTTTCAGTAGCTTCATAAAAGTGCAATGAACTTGTAAAAGCAGACAGCTGGTGACAGAAAGATAACCAGGAAAAGATGAGTAATAGAGAAAAAGGGAGTGAGGTAGAGGGAGACTAGAGTTTGGGAAATGGGTGATGCACATATCTGACCACTGACAGTGCTGTCAGCTGTAGTGGTGACTTGGGACTGTCAGTGAAAGCAAAGTCTCATCTCACCAAAGAAATACCATACCCTCAAAACTAAGAATGAATCAATCAATCACAAGGCCACATGTGGCATTCTTGAAACCATGGTCTGAATTCTCTTTTTAAAGAAGTACTTTGAAGTTCTCAGTCTCATATAAGTAACTATTTGTTGGACCATGTGTCAGACATACCAAAGAGGAGTTACAGTAAGATAATTTCCCTCCCTGACCTATTATATTCTGTGGCCTGAAAATGTTTATTGGCAAAAAATTACCTCCCAGATGCCAGCCTGCCATAGAACTCTGATAAATTTCTTTCTGACCGGATCTTCTAGAGATTTTTATAACCTGGTATTTTCCAATCCGTTGCTGTATTTAGTTTAGATTAAGTGTTTTTCAAAAAATCTTTTCTTAGTCAACAGACTTCTATGTTATTCAGTGAGCATGAATACTTTGAAGGTTTGATCTTGGGCACAGCAAAGTGTCTATTTTGAATCTTAAGCCTTCTATTCTTAATTATCTGCCATCTAAGATTTACTTATATGCCAAAAGTAAATCCTAGTCAATAATATTAATGTCTCAGATGCTCCTAAGTAACTTTCTGACAAGAAGTAAAATTACCTGATATGAAGGTTTAGACTCCATGCAGAACTGCACTTATGGTGACAGATCCTAATAGATTAACCAAAGAATGACCAAAAATTTACACATTGACTTAGTTCAAAAATACCATGATGAATTTAGGTATTTGAAAAACCTCACTATCATGATGGATTGCCAGTAGCTTGACACTGTCAATATCAAATCTTGTTGAATTATTACATCATTCTTTTCCTTCCGAAAGGAATATAAGGGAAGGTTTTCTTTCTTGCATTTTTCTTTCATTTTCATCAAGTCCTAACTCATCATTCACTGTAAGGGGAAAAACCCCTTTGATTCAGTGGCAGTGGAATTAACCCTAATGGTGATAAAATACACTCTGAAGCAACTTTATTGTGTGTGTGTGTGACTACTCACTACTTGTCTCTGAAAACTTAGTACATTGCTTTAGCAGTCAGATAAAGTAGGACCCTAGTAATTTCTACTGGATAAATTTTATTCCTATAAAGTACTTTAAATAAGCTAAAATTTACTTAAAAAAAAAAAAAAACCAGACACAAACCCCAACAACCTCCCACATAACCAGTTCCACAAAAAATATACTTTTTACTGCTTAATTACTTATTGATTGATTAGGTATTTTGACAAAACACTTTTATATCAAGGTTAAAACATGACATCAAGATGTGAGTTTTTAAAAGGGAAACATAAAGGAAAATCATGAGAGCAATAAGCACATTTACTAAACATCAAAGTAAGCAAATAGAAAAGCACAAAAAAATAAGACTGGGCATTCTTAACAGTACATTTCTTCCATGAAAATCATAGAATATTTTATATTTTACATATTGCACACATGAAAAATCACAGACTGTCACAGATACCAGAAAACTGTACAGTAATAAGGAAAAGAGAGTATTGAATATACTTAGTACTGAACCAGTTATTTTGAGGTTACAGTGTTTTCTAAGCTTGTTCTCATCTAAATTAGCAAGGCTCACCACCACTCAAATCTAATTTGAATTGTTATTTGCAGCCCTAATTGTCAAACCCTCTGCACGAAACTAGTGATGGAATTCTGCTTTCATTATCCCTCTGTTTCTGCTGATAGTAAATTAAATGCTCAACATAAAATGATCTTCCTCTGTTAAGACATACTGATTAAATTTAAACTGTCAGATCTTATTCTATTTATCACTATGACTCTCACAGCAGAGTATAACTAGTCATTTTCTTTTCAGGTACTTTCATCTAAACTTTTGTCATCACTGAAAGATGGCAATAGTTGTGATATTTTAAAAATATTATCCTTATTTTGAACCAGTTTAGACAGCATTATGACACTCAGATTTTGTATCACTAAATGTGATGCAAATATCTTCAAAGATTGATGAATCATCCAATCAATTCAGAGAAAAGTCTCTTCTCTAGTGGGCTTTGGACAAACATTACATACGGTTATTATCTCAACAATTTATAGGGAAGTTCAAAGGAAAGATAAAGAACATGGAAAATGTTCTATGCCAGGTCTGTGCCAGTTGATTAATTTGTGTTTCTTTTTTTCCTGTATTTTGTTTTCAATTATTTGAGTTCAATGAAGAAGCTTGACTGACTGATAAAATTTTACACAATTTAGCTGTAAATAATTAACGAAACAAGTGGTAAATATGCAGGGGAAAAAAAGATTTCCAGTGCAGCAGAAAGAGTTTCATAGATTTTTAAGATATCAGATAATTATAACATATGAAGCATAGATATCTGAAAATATTTTTTAAAGGCAGTAATGCTGCCTATTTTTGTTAATGCTCTAAGTTTTTTTGATTGTATGTACTGCTGACTGCTTGATAATCTCAAAGAGAAAATCTTACTGAAAATAGGGTTTGCAGAGCTTAGCATATTTTAGCTTATATCACAGGCACTGAATAAGCACACTCTATCTCATAACATCCTTTTAAGAATGTATATAATTCATATATAATTTATTGTAGAATAAATGCATGTTGCAGAAACTCTTATTTAACTATCAAGAAAAATGAAATTACTTATTCTTGTTTTTCCTTTCTCCCAAAGCTTTCCTTTTTTGGGGAAATATTTGAAGACATTGACCGTGCTTTGCAAGGCAAAAAAAGAAAGAATTAGTCTTAGTCTACAAAGTGTAAGAGTTATTACAGTTAAAGCAGAAAACCACAGAAATGGGGAAAACTGATTAATTTCCAATCATTGATACCAATATTCACATGAACTCCCACACATTTTCAGGCTATTTTTGGTCCCTCTTAAATGATTCATGATGCATTTGGTATTGTTATTCAAGTTATATGTTACTTGTATTGCTTTAGGAGCTAGGGATCTCAAGCAGATACAGGGTATGATAACAGCAGGCAGAACAATTAGTTGTTGTGTAACTATTGTTTTTAGTAACTTAAATGATGCTCAGAGTATTGGAGACACTAGTCCTACTCTACCTGTGCTGTGCTGTCCTTCTTATAAAAAGTTAATAGAACCTTCCTCAAAGGTAGCCCCAAAAGCACAAAGCCCCCATGTTCTCCCTTGAACTCTGAAGAAAAAGGAGCAGAAACTGGATGACACAAGCTGCGTGCAATGATTCATAGAATCATAAAATCATTAAGGTTTGAAAAGACCTGCAAGATAATGGAGTCCAACATTTGATCGATCACCTCCTTGTCAACTAAACCATGGCACTAGGTGCCATGTTCAGTTGTTTCTTGAAAACTTCCAGGGATAGTAACTCCACCACTTCCTGAGCAGTTTACTCCGATGCTTGACCACACTTTCAGTGAAGACATTCTTCCTGATCTACAACTTGGACCTCCCCTGTCACAGCTTGAGGCCACTTCCTTTCATCCTGTTGCTAGTTCCCTGGAAGAAGAGGCCAACTCACACCTTGCTACAACCTCCTTTCAGGTAGTTATAGGGAGTGATAAGGTCTCGCCCAAGCCCTGACCATCTTATTCTCCAGGCTAAATAAGCCCAGCTCCCTCAGCTGCTCCTCATATGACTTACTCTCTAGACCCTTCAGCAACTGTGTTGCCCTTCTCTGGATTTGCTCCAGCATCTCAGTGTCTTTCCTGAAGTGAGGGGCCCAGAACTGGACACACCACTTGAGGTGAAGCTTCATCAGTGCCAAGTACAGTGGAATGGTCACTGCCTCAGTCCTTTTGGCTGCAATATTACTGATACAATCCAGGATGCCATTGGCTTTCTTGGCCACACGTGGCCTTGTTGAACCTCACACAGTTGGCCTCAGTCCATCAATCCAGCCTGTTCAGATCCTTCTGCAGAGCCTTCCTCCCCTCCAACAGATCAACACTTAGTGCTACCTGGGACTGTTCAGCCTGAAGAAGAAGATCTCTGGGAAGATCTCATTGTGGCTTTCCAGAATCTAAAGGGAGCTTATAAACTTAAATTCATAAGCAAAGAATTTTGTCTCTCACTCCTCAAGATATAAAGCTTCCCTGTGGTCGGTAAATTTGTGACACTTATGTTCATATAACACACACATACGTGTAGATGACATTTATTTTTTTTAATTTATGGGTTTTAACTTCTGCTAGTTAATTATGTGAGTCATGACATAATTTGTTATCAGAGATATGACTATACCATTGAGGTAAACTGTCGCGGTTGGAACAGACGAGCGACATAAAAAAAGGGTTCCAGTAAAGTTTATTTCGAAAGAAAAGGACAGCAAAGACAGCAACACCGGGGCTGCTTTGCAGCCCCTTAAGTACAGTTTCTGAAGACATGTAATGCACACGAATAGGATAGTTCAAACTCTCACACCAGAATTCTTACAGCTAATAGGTGCATTTTCTAAACTCTACTTTCTCATAACAATTGTGCTCTTTCTCAAAACCATCCTGTCCTTTCTCACAACAGTCCCGAGCACCTGCTCTTATTTTTCTCCCATGTTGACGTTTTTCCCAACCACTCTCGTCCAAAACAGGTCTCTGTTCTCATGAGACAGTGCTCTCTGTTCCCAGGGGACAGCTTCCTCAGGATGCATCAGTATATTGTCAGGATCAGGGCCTTCAGTCCTCTTTTTCAGTCCATCTCAGGGGTATACTTTAATCTGGTGCTAAGGTGCTGACAGACCTGCTGTCAACCCCGACAGTAAACCATATGGAAAATATGATTATATTTATAGTACAAGATATATACAAATATTGGAATAGTTTTTCCAGCTGGTTATTGGGAAAAGAGAAACAACCCTTCCACTTTTAGAAAGGGGAGAAAGGAAGATGCTGGGAACTGCAGTCCTGTAGGCCTCATCTCTCTGCCTGGAAACATCATGGAGCAGGTTCTCATGGAAACAATGTTAAAGCACATACAAGACAAGAAGGAGATCCAAGACATCCATCACAGCTTCACTAAGAGCAAATTGTGCTTGAACAAACTGGTGCCTTCTATGACAGAGTGACTGCAATGGACAGGGAGAGACAGACTTTTTACATGGGCAGACAGTAATAAGACAAGGGGGAATTGTTAAAAACTAAAAGAGAAGAGACTTAGGTTAGGTGTTAGGAAGAAAATCTTTACTGTGAGAGTGGTGAGGTACTGGCACATGTTCCTCAGAGAAGTTGTGGATGCCCAATCCCTGGAAGTGTCCAAGACCAGATCGGATGGCGTCCTGCACAACGTGAAGGTGCCGCTGCCCATGCGGGGAGGTTGGAACTCGGTGATCATTAAGGTCCTTTCCAACCCAAACCATTCTATGATTCTGCTTACTAGTCAGATTTTGATGCATCATAGGTGGTCTGGGTCTGTTTGACCAGTTTTTTGGTGATACTGAATACTGAATACTCTCAAATGATACTGGCACCACCAAAGATAATGGAACATAAAGTGAAAGTAAAGCATACCACTACTTTCTTGAGTGCCATCACTAGGTTCTGGGGTTTAAGAACTGGTCTTGTGGAAAAAAGAGTGAGAAATAGAGTTTTACAAAGTTTATCTTTGTACCCACTCATATACATACAGAAGGCAAACAAATAATAACTCCGTGTTTATACCACAGTTTAGTGTGCACTGTCATTTGCAAGCAGAGAAGAATTTGTACATGAAGATGGCATTTGTACATGCCTGTTGGGGTGCCAGATGTCTTGGATTACCAAATTACTCTCACACACAGTTAACCAAAATAGTAAGGATTGGAGGAGGTTTTCATCACTTCTGTGGGATGTTTAAGTTCATAGTTTGGAAATCCTTTAAAACTATTGGTCCTTGTAGAACACCAGGAAACAGTGAGAACATTTTCTACCTAATTTTATCTTCTATGTAAGTTTCAAAAATGTAATTTCTATCACATCAGACCAATACTCATTTTTCACCTTCTCAGTGTTTCAAAACAAAATAAATGGAGCTACGGTCATGACTCATGGTATCAAATTAATATAAACCTGTTTTTAGAGGACACCTATAGATAAAATATAATGGTTATAATTACTTAATTACTTAATTATAATTACTTAATTACTTAAGAATTTTTTTGGGGTTTTTTTTTATGTAGTTTTCAGATAGGACAGGTAGATTTTAATTAGATCATACTACTTTAATATCCTCCATACTTTATATTTTTCTCAGTTCCAAATCTAATTCTATGCAAGTTAAGAGTTTTTTCACTAGCTTTAGCAAGAACAAAATCAAAAGCATTGTTAAATGCCACATGTTAAGCTCAGAGAACTATTTTAATTTTTCTCATGTATTATTATAGTATTATTACATTATAATTACAGTGTTATTTTCCTAACACTAAAGAAATGGAATTTAGTAATGGGAATTTAGTAATTTATTTTGTTGGAACTAGGTGTGATTGGGAACTGGTCATCAACCAACCAATGAGTTTTTCAATTTATTTCACTATTTTGAGAAGAAAGTCTAAGGGTACACTTCACTAACTGATTTTACAAAGTTCAGGAGATTATACTGTGTCACTTTGAATATAGTTTGTTAAGTGCAAAGTTAAGCCTTTTTGTCACTTCAACAGAAAAGCTTTGTTGAGGTATTGATCCGGTAAGAAGTGAAATGGATCCAAAAGAATAGCAATGGGTACCTTTAAGCAGGCATGAAAGTTTCATGCAGTAAATACAAAGTTATGGATAAAATCTGGAACATAATATAGGTAATACAGAAGCACCTAGGTACATTGTAAATCTCTATTAAATTATGCATCATATGAGAAAAAAAAAGCATATTGTTCAAATAGATCTATTTTTAAAAATCGAAATGCTTTGAAAAGCCCTTGGAAGAGTTAAAATACAAGCTCTCTGTTGAACTTCCATAGCTCAGGATATTATTTTAACTACTTTAGTTTGCTTCTTATCTATGTAATACAGTCCTAGAATAAAATCCCAGACAAGAAATATGAAATGCAAAAGAGCAAATTAAAAAAGAGGAGCAAAATAAAAATCTGTTCTTGTAAATATTCACCTACTTGGAAATCTTGCCCTTTCCTAAATGAGTTCAGGTTTAAGAAAATTAAGAGGTGGGGGTGGGTGAAGTAACTTATTCTACAAAACAAATATACTAATATGAGGTCAAACCTTCGTCAGACTTCTGTTAAATTAAATTTTGTCCAATTTAAGGGGAAGAACCATATTTTTTCATTTCTGTCACATTTATTATCATAAAAATTAAGGTAATATATAGACATACCAAGGGAATTAAACACATGCTATAGTAAAATATAGAAACCTCATTCAGCCATAATATGGTTGTGTGGGTGTACTGATCCAGTGACTGATATGTTCTTAACTCTTCTTTAATTTCCACACTCAGAGTTTGCCCTTCTTTACTTGGTCCCTGATATTTTCCAGATGGAATTTCAATTTCTGCTTTATTTACTTCCTGCCATACTACTCCCCACCTTCTCAGGGGAAGTTTCTCCAATAAGAATACCATCTATATATTTTGTTACAGCTTCACATCTTGGGGGAGGGAGTCTCTCTGCTAAAGTTCAGCAGGTTTGACATGAGTAATTGTGGATGAATGTTTATAATCTCATGGGAGTCTGCTAAAGGTATATTGTATTCCCTCACAAGTGAAAGCAAACTTCTCTTTATCCTCCTCCTTCAAGGGAACCATAAAGAACATATCTTTTATATCTAACACCACTGTCAATGGTTGTGCAGCTGCTTTCAAAGTAACTTGTTGCTTTTCCAGTGTTTGGTACAGCAGCTGTTAGTGGGGCTGTATTAGCACTCAGTACTGATAACTGTTAAAAGCCACCTCCCCTCTGCTTTCCCAATTGGCCAGACATCTGAGTTACAAGGAGAGTGGGTCCTGTAGATAATTTGTTGTTTCCCAGTCACGACTTCATAAATTACACTTTTTTCCACAGCAGAAATCGGATATCGTTATACATTATTAATTTTTGAATCACAGAATGCAGGAGCTAAGCACAGTACACATCCTGCCGCCTCCCAATTTCTACCAGGTTGGGATCGATGTCTGAACAGAAGGACCACATACAACCATTTGGCAGGTACATCCATTTAAAACATTGAAACCTAAAATACTTTCATAATGATCTTTAATTAAAATATGTGCGTTATCATCACCACTCATAAGCCTCCACTTTGTAACAGAGAGGCACAATTGCCTTCCAGACAGTCATTTTTTTTTTTTTTCTTCATGTCCTTCAATTCCCTCCCAAGGAAGTGGTTGTCTCCCTTTCTGGGGACTGGTGCCAGAGAAGTTGAAATATGCTTCTTCCTTTCACTGTTATCTCATTTCTGGACTGCCTGTCACATCCTCAAAGCCTCAGCCAGCCTGACCAAGAATGCTTTGGGTGATGAGGCATCTGCCATCTGTGTTACTTTTTCCAGTGTTTCACCATCTTCATTGCAAAGAAACATAGTCTTCCCTATAACTACTCTAAATTTACACTTTAAATTTTAAACTGTTACCCTGTGTTGCATGACAACAGACCCTAATAAAAAGTTCATCCCCATCTTTCTTGTCAACACCCTTTAAGTATTGAAAGGCTGCACATAATGTCTACCCAGAACCTTCTCCAGGCTGAACAACCCCAACTCTCTGAGCCTTTCTCATAGAACAGGTGCTCCATATCTCTAATGGTCCCACCCAACAGCCCTCGTCTGGATACTCCACAACAGGCCCATGTCTTAAAACTAGGCACTGTACACCAGGTGCGGGTCTCACCAGAGCAGAGTGCAAGAATCGCCTCCCTTATCCTGCTGGTCACACTTCTTTTGATGCAGCCCAGGATACAGTTGTCCTTCTGGGCTGCAAGCACAGATTGTCTGCTCATGCCTCTTCTTTCATGCACCAGCACCTCCAATTCCTTCTCAGCAGAGCTGCTCTCAATCCTTTTATTCCCCAGCCTGTATTGATCCTAATGCAGGATCTTGTACTTGACCCTGTTGAACCTCATGAAGTTCACATGGTCCTATTTCTGAAGCTTGTAAAGTGCATTAAATTTTCCCCAGGGAATTCTCTCACTCCAATAGAAAAGATCATTTTTGAATTTGAATTTCTTCATGTGATAACAGAGTTAATTATATATTAGGTGTTATTTAAACATCTAGAAATTTCAGTTCCTAATTAAAAAAAAAAATCTTCTGAAAGTGAAATGTAAGGATATAAATTAGATTTCAAATCACTGAATTTTAATAAATAGACTCATTTTTTTCTAATATCATTATATATCTCTTTTTTCTACAAATAAACAAAGATTAATTCTCTAAATAAGTAGGTGATATCTTATTTGGAATTCAGTGACTCCTTTACTTCCATTTCATGACTCTCAAATATTTGTCAGTATAGTCACTGTAAGGTCTCAGAAATAATTGCTTTAAACAATTCAGTGTTTCCCATTTCCTATATTCTAAGGCTTTCTAAAATTACCAGGACTCAGAAATATATTTTTCTATATATTTTTGGTGACACCAAAAAAACTAGATTAAGTACAAACCTGGATCTAAAGATTTTCAGACCTGCTACTGTTGTACCATAAATTTATCAGACCAGGCAGTTTCCATTGCTGAGATAAAACACATAATTATTTTTAAAAAGATCAAGACTTTCTTAACATTATGTATATTAATAAAGGAGTTAGTTTTTAGGCTGATTTAAAATTTTTTTTGAGAACTTGCACTTAGGAGTAATTGAGGTCTATGTCAAGAAAGGACTGTGAAACAAGGACCTAAATTCTAGTGATTGAAAGAAGTACTTCTGTCATAAAGGTCTATTTCAATATGTCTTGTATCACTTCTCTCTGTGTTTTAAAATGTAAGTATAGATCTATCTGTAGATCTATATCTACAGTTTTAAAATGTAAGTATAGATCTATAAAAGTTACATCTTATCACTGAAATGGTAAAGCTTTTTGCATTCAGATGTTATGGAAATGAGCACAGCATAGAGAGTTTCAGAGAATCTCTGTAGTAAAAGACACCAAAGGTCATCTTGTCCAATCCACCACTCAAAGAAGGGAGTAATTTAGGTCAGGTTGTCTAGGATCTTGGAGAATTAAATCCTGAATATCCCCAAGGCCATGGTTTCCACAGCCTAACTGGGTAGTCTGTGTTTGACCTTCCTAATTATGATTGGTATTTTCCCCCCACTAAGGTCTAATTGGAATGTATTTTAGAACTGTGTTTTCTGCCCCTCATCCTTTTGGTAGGCACCTCTGACTGTTTCCACTTTCTCTGTGTCCTTCAATAGAAAGAATTTTTAGCATAGCATTTTAAAGAAAATTGTAGAATAGGCTTTTCTGTTTAATAACGTAATTTGGATTAGTGCACTGTTGAAACATTAATTAGGCTAACAAAATATTTTGTAGATGAACAGATAAAATTGTCTGCATGCTGTCTTTTCCTTCTTCTAAGATGAAGTCCAAGATGAACCAGAAGTGTACTGTGTGGTGTGGAGTAATGCTTAGAGGGCATTACCTCGCTGGAGTGAGGAAGTGTTGTCTGTAGCTATCATTAGATGCATGGCCAGTATCAGTATAGAAAATAGTAATGTTAACAGTCAGACTCTATATAATAGGAATAATTTACACCCTGCCCAAGCATTGGTCCTGACAGCCACTGGTATTCATCTACAACAGAAGAGACCTCCATGGAGAAGTGTAAATTTTTGTTGCAAAAAGAATAAATATTTCCCATTTGTCAAAGATTGCTCTACTGCTATCCCAATACAAGTTTTAAGTACATACATTTATAAATTATATGTTTTCCATTTTAAAGATAGACATGTTTAATAAACAATATTTTAAAAATACATAAACCAAGGCAGAATTAATATTTGTTGCCCACTTAGCATCATCTGGCACACGAAAACTCAAATGCCTTGTCAAACTAATTTCTCAGACACAGACAAAGTACTGACCCTACCAAAGAGAGGGAAAAAAAAAGGATATTTTAATAATTTTTGGTTACTTGTAAGAGGAGCAGTGAGGAATCTTTTCCTATATACACGATTTGTCACCCATATTTCAATCTCTGGTAAAATCTGTCTTTGACTGATGAGCATTTCTTTCTTAGCTTATCACACCAAGATTGGCCCCTCTTTCATATATAATCCCTTGAACCATTTTCTTTGGCAGTCCAAAGTCCTCAGTCCTATGCAAGTGCTTAATAAAAAGAAATTTTAAGAAAAATGGATGGGAATGCTACAGCAGTGGCAGGTTTCACCAAGTTATGACTTGATAAGAGAATAAATCAAGAGAAAAGCAAAATGAAAAAATAAAAATATAAAAACTAAAAGCATATGCACATTCAAAATCTTTTAAATGGGTTCAGAGTAAAAAAAAAAAAAATAATTAAGTACATAAACGCTCCCAAAAAAAGAATTAGTCAGTGTACATTTCATGATTTATAATTTTATCTATTTGTAAATTACTTACTGACAACATATATCTCTATACTGTATTTCTATTTTAGTTCCTTTTCAAGTGAAGTATGACTTTCAGATATTCTGAAAGCCATTTAATCAGCTTGACAGACACTGACAAATACTTAACATTTTGGAGTTATTTAAAAATGTTCTTTTATAAATTTTTAAAAATGTTTGCATAAATATGTAGGTATAAATATATATACACAAATATGCATATGTATATAGACAGATACACACACACTTATATGTATTTATGCACGTCTGTACACTTTAGGTTTAGTAGGAGTAAGATCTCGAAACAGGAGTAAATCCCTGATTTAGGGCTTTGTGACACAGTAAAAACTAGATAACTGTATCCAATTACATTTAAAAAAAAAAAAAATTATAATAAGGTGCATTCAGGCATCTATATGGACAGACTCTACCAGAATGTATTTTACAACTGAAAACCCAATTTTGAATCAATGTGTCCACATAAGATAATCTCCTTGCTGAGATTCAACAAGGTAAGGTGCTGGGTCCTGCACCCTGGATCACAACAACCCCAAGCAGGGCTACAGGGTGGGGGGAGAGTGACTGGAAAGCTGCTCAGCACAAAAGGACCTTGAGGTGCTGGTTGAGACCCAGCTGAACATGAGCCACCCGTGTGCCCAGGTGGTCAGCAGAACTGGGGAGGTGGTTGTTCCCTCTGTATTCGGCACTGGTGAGGTCACATCTCAAATCCTGTGTTCAGTTCTGGGCCCTTTCCTACCAGAAAGACATTGAGGTGCTGGAGTGTGTCCAGAGAAGGGCAATGGAGCTGGAGAAGTGTCTGGAGCACAAGTCTTATGAGGAGTGGCTGAGGGAGCTGGAGAAAGACCATTTAGCCTGGAGAAAAGTAGGGTCAGGGGTACCATGTTGGGAATTGCAAGATTCCTCAGGAAAAGTGGAATGTGTGGAGAAAAGCTTTATATGAAAAGCAGAATGCCTGAGAAAGAGACACCTCACTACGATCAAGCTTCTACTTGTTCTTGGACTGTTTGTGTTAAAGCATGTTGTGGAATAGCATTGTTAATGCATGTTGGAATGTTTTGTACCCTAGTTTCATGTATTTTATCCCTCATAATTTTAAAATGTTTATTTCCTTTTGTCTATTGGTCAGTTTTCCCCTGCAATGCAGATCTCCCATATTTGGCTTGTTGCCACCCCTTAATTATACTGTTCCAACCCTTATTGCCCATGTTTAGAGCTAGCCCAACCTACCCTTTCCATATTTGTGTAACTCCACCTATTTTCTAGCACCTTCTGTACCCTACCTTATATAAGCCCTCGCTCTCACCCCACCCCTGGCAATTTGCCTGCTCTCCCTCAGGGTTCTCCTTGTTCTCCGCTCCTTTCCATCGAGCAATAAAGACTCAACAAAATTAACCAAGAACCCACCAGCGTGTTCGCCTTCTTTCTAAAGCGATCGGCTTTAGTACCATATTTGCAGCTGCCTAAAAGAAATTTTCTATGTAAACAAATAGTTTGCAATTATGTTTTTAATATTGATAAATCTTAGTATATAGATGTTTTTTGACATATCCCAGTATAAATCCTAGAGCATGTAAAATTCACTTGTATACCAAAAAGTTAATAGGCTTAAATTTTTGAAAGATATTATTTAGATTAAATGGTAGGAAATAATATTGTTACACTAAGCATAATTAACCATAGAAGAAAGAACTTGTTTGTGCATTCTGAGTAGATTTTATAAGTCATCAGTGCAAAAGGATAATAGTGAAAAAGAATTCCTAATTTACTCACCTTTCTCGATTCTTTAGTCCATCTTAATTTAGAGAGTAAGACTGGCAGGTTGAATCCTGTTTCTGCTGAAGTCATCTGATGTCCTGTGAGATTACAAACACACCAAAAAAAAAAAAAAAAAAACCAAACAAAACAAAGTAATCCAAGTAAAATTATCTATTAAGGAATTGGGTAGATATACATAAAACTATGTATAACTGAACTTTAATACAGTAAAACTGTGGAAATATTCAGAACTGTCTTAGAAATATGATAACGTAGAGAACAACAATCAATATCTCAAAGTGTTTTGATATGCTATCTTGTACCTTTTGTTCACAGGCATGGGCTGAGATAGGAGACGCAAGGTTTTTTTCTTCCTTCTTAGAAGCCTAGGTCTTCTAAATTGAGAGTAAACATATCAGGTATTCTTTGGTCTGTGTAATTGAAGGAAACTGCAGGTTACTTTCCAAAAGAGGAGAACAGATCAGTCAAACAAGTCAGTGGCAATATTTGAAAACCTGTAAGTTTTATTTTTGTTTGCCTGTTTGTTGAAAGAAAGAGTATTTGACTTTTACATTTAAAAGCAGCAACAAGACTGGCACTGACTGCTGGTTTGTGGTTTTTTTTTGTTTTTTTTTTTCTCGGAATTGATCCTTTTTTCCTTATAGAAAGTCTTGCCACCACTTTTCAATAAATAAATTTACTGCAGACAGCTTTCTTTCAGACACAACTGATTTCACGGATGATCATAAACTGTCCAGGAGAGGCTGCAGTAATGGAAAATAGAACTGCCTGACAGAACACCAGTGCAATAGTTGTTCATAAATAATAGTACATGATTAAAATGCTGTGGGGGAAATGACCACCATTACATTCAACTAGGAGAGTGTTACCAGAACTCATCTGTATCTTCCATTTCTCAGATGTATCTTCCGTTTTTATTCCTCTTAACAATCTTGGATTCTTTCATTTCAGCTATATATTCTAGATGTGTGCTGTGTTTCTAAATGAAAGCATTCACCTTTCACAGTTTGTTGGGTTTTTTTTAAATCAATATAATGATGCTTTGAAAACAGCTTCATACGTGGAAATTTAAGAAATTTGTAATGATTTGAAAGAAGAAACACATTTCCATTACTTCTTTGAGCACATATGTACATATTGACTGCATTTCTATGAACTTTTCTTTGTACTTTACACCGCCTAATGAGAAAACATATAGGAAGTGAATTATTTGATCTGATGCTTGCTAAAATATTAGTTATTTTCTCACTAAATATATAACTGAGTTATTCAGCAACATAAAAAACAGACATCACAAAATTAACTATTTTAACATTTCTGAGATACATGAGAGAGATTTCTTGCATTTTCATATTTATCTTTTTATCTATTATAATAATTAAGCATACTGAAACTCTGATGGAAAAGTTATGCTGAACATTCATTCAAGCAAATGACAGAGATAAACAAAAAAAAATTACTATGTTTATGCTTCTGTCAAGCTTAATTATTGCTAAATTTTGACTTCTAGATTCAATAGTATTTATACAATAAATAATTGTATATTATATGCAATAATATACAGTATTTTATATATATGGACATAAAATATATATTGATATATCCTAGACATACATTATCTGTGATACCACTTTTGCAAAGTAACTGTGAGGAAAGAAAATAAAGCATCTGAATGTTTTTAGCAAGTGTCTCACTTCCTATTGTATTTTTCCCACATATTTTATTGCAAGTTATGGTGGAAACCTGCTTTAATGTAGAATTTTAATTATTCCTGAGGAAGTTTTCATACTACAAGATTCACATTACTTAGGCGCTTAATAAATATAATTTCAAGAGTTTGATTCTTTACATAAGAAAAAGCATCATTTAATCCCTATCAATTTACTTACTCAGCAGAAACAAAGGAAATGGGAAAAGCTGTATGGAAGCAAGACAGGATAAAGATGATCGTAGAGGGTGTTTTTGGTTTAGGTATTTTTTGATAGACATCCCCTATGCTTTTTGTATGATTTTTTTGTCAGTAGATTTCTTTTTTCTGACACTTTTTTTTTTTTTGGCATTTTCAATAGATATATGACAACCTGGATGCTAAAGACACCTGCTTTTACTTTCATTGAAAACAGCTGCAGCTCAGTCATTAACTTCAATGGGAGATGGATCCTCCTTAAGAGTGAGTGAAGGGTGAATGATTATCGATGACTCAATGCCACTGTGAATTATTGCTTGGTTTTTAAATAGCAATCATTCATTTGACCAAAAAAATGGTTTGTCTTTTATCTTTTTTGTTTCTATTTTGTCTAACATTGAACCTCTGGAAACAATAGCATCATAAATTAAAAAAAAAACTGGGTCAGGAGGGGAAAAAAAATTAAGAGAAAATCATTCAGACCCAGATATGTCCTGAAATAAGTATTAAAATGCTTAGAGTTTCTCTGAAGACTATATCCATGTTGTTGCTAAATTACACTGTGTCAACTGTGTGGGGAGCCTGGTCTGGTTGCCTTGAAAAGAGGCAGATGGTAGTTTTTTCTTCAAGTTTGCAGGCAATAGAACTATTACAAATTGGAATTGGTAGAAGCCCAAGTATCATGCCTCTTGGTGTGATATTCCCTGTACTTGCAATTGTAGTTTTCATCTCTAATCCACATGCATCTTCAAATACATAAAATGAATGGTCAAGCTAATTTTGAGAGTGTTTCATCAAGACATACTCAGATATTCCTTTATTCGGCTTATTCATCTGCTCCAAGTCCTTCCAGAGAGCGGTAGAGGGAAGGAATTTTTCCATCTTCTCCAGGTATTAACTATCTTTAGTGCCAAAAGGATGGATTTCGTCTGTGCAAGACAAATTACACAGTGTCTTATTCCCTTTGACAGATTTTTGATTCAAGGTATACCTTATGGCCTTATATCTTTCTAGTAGATACATCGAAAGGAAAATATATATTCCTCAGTAACTTTTAACCATTGTAATATCTCATAACCATATAAATAAGAATATGTACACTGTATACAGTGCCTTGCTTCCAAAGGAATCGAGGTAGTTTTACATAATGTATTTTGATTTGCTTGGTTAAATTATCTTACTGCACATAGTTAAGGTACCATAAGAGTATATCAGAAAGTCACTTCACTTTACGTATTTCTAGTGTCAATTACAAACATTGGTATGTTTTACTTTTGCAGCTTTAGAACAATGTTTGTTCATAACAAGATGTCCCTTATATAAAAATGCAGGGGAGAGGGGGGAAAAAGGAGAGAAAATATATCCCACAAATATTTAAAACAATTAAAAGCTAGTTGAAAAACAGTAGATGTTCTAAAGTGAATGTATAGCACATGTCCTGTGAAAATTAATACTGATAATCATGCAATTGAATCTTTCCCTAACCAAATTAGGAGCTAATTTATTTCCCTACTCAGTCGTTTTTTATCATATAAATCAAATATAAAATTATATTTTAAGCTAATATATAAGAATATCTGCCTAAATTACAACAAAAATTACTTACAAATGAATTGGTTAGATATATAAGCCTTATTTTTAAAACTTCTGTTTCTATTTTAAAAAGGTATTGTATCATTAGATATTAAAAGAGGGAAAAGGCCCTCTGAAAAATGCAGAAAAGTTAAATAACTAGATAATTTATAAAATACAAAGTGGAAACATGTCTTTTCCTGTTGATAAATTGATATACATGCTTTTAAAGGAATCTTTGATCTGATCAAAAGAGGTGGGTGTTTCTTATATTTCTGTTCAAATTCTCAAGTGATTGGAAGGGCAATTAGGGAAGTTGGATGATTTATTGCTTCGGGGGTGTAATAGAAAAAAAAAATCTTTCTAACAAAATTAAAAACATGAAACTGAACTAAAATATCTAGTCACTTGAGGCAGACAGAACCATGCTCAACACTTGCCCGTTTTGAACTGTATTAAAGGGCTGATGCAAAATAAACAATAATACATACTGCAACTTTCTGTCTTCTCCTTTAGTTCATAAAATTATTGAGAATTTCTAACTAAATAGATGCTTGTTGCAGGAAAAAATCTTAAAACAAGTTCATATATATGAACATTTATTAGCAGAATGTGTAGCTAATGGCATACCTGAACTATAACTATGAAGAGAGAGAGAGAGAAACAGAGGAGTTGAGGGGAGAAATGCTATCATGAAATGGTAAGAGCAGTTATAAGAGAGAGGGAACACAGATACATATTCTTCCCTGTGGGATTCCCCCAAATGCAGGAGGTGGCAATGATGATGATTTTCACCATGCTTTTTTTCTTAGTATTCTCTTTTCAGTGGGACCTGCTCAAGCCCTCCATTAATTATTCCTATTTCTGAATGACGTTATAACTTCTTGGAACACAAATGTTTTATGTTAATTGGTTATTAAGTCCTTGTTCACATATGTTACTGGATATTATTTATAATGAATTTAAATGACTATTGTTCTTTTTTGGGGTTTTTTTTGGTTTTTTTTTGGGGGGGGGTTGTTGGTTTTGTTTGTTTGTTTGTGGGTTTTTGTTTGTTTTTGTTTGTTTTTTTGTTTGTTTGTTTGGGGTTTTTTGTGCACTGTGTTTGTGTTTCTGGAGTACAAAGTAAAATCTGTAAAATAAAAATGAAGACAGATTAAGGGGGGTGATTCTCATGCCACTGATAGTTGCTTGAGAGAACTTTCCGTGGCAATAATCCTAAAATTTTGCAGTTGTAAACTTCCTGTGACCAATACCGTCTGACTAGCATGGGAACACACTGGAATTTGACCACAGAGGCTCTTGAGAAGCACTACAATAAGAGCTTGCACGAAAAGTTACATAGATTTAAATAGGAAGCTCTTAGTACTATCAAGACTAAGGCACCTCAGACACTATAAAAATACACTTTTATCTTTTTATTCAATTATCAAAAGCCACTTTTGTATTTGTTAGCTGCCAATGTTGTGTGTGCACGGTTGAGTGGTTATAAAAACTGTAGAAACAGATATTAAACTTTATATAAATGAACCTCACACGCATACCCCAGGCCTTTTAAAAATGTTAGTGAAAGCACACATAATCATAGAATCATAAAATGGTTTGAAATGGAAGGGATCTTAAAGATCATGTAGTTCCAATCCCCCTGCAACGGGCAGGGATACCTCCCTCCAGACCAGGTTGCTCAGTATGAAGCACACACAATGTTGGTTTCATTTCTGTGACAGCTGAGAAATATGCAGTAACTAGAAACTGATCTTTTAGTGGCTTGAATCTCTGTTTCTCTGAAGACATAAAACAAGAATGGAAATATTAAAACTGAAATCAGTAAAGCTGCATTGTAGATTGAAGCCATTATATCACCATATTAAATATAATCTAGGATAGCTTGGAAAAACAACTGCAAATATTGAAATTGCAAAATTGAATGGTTGTAGAAATAAAAAAATCTGCTATTATACTATACTCAGTCAAAAGGATGAACCTCCTCACACTGCAAAAATAAAGTAAACCACAGTATCATGGAGATACATGGGAACAATTTCATGCAGATAATTCAGATGAACTTTAATTTGCAACCAAAAACAAAGGCCAAAACTAACAATGGGAATAACTATGAGGACATTCCAATGATGTTTAACGTGTTATAAATTTGGTGTACTACTTGAGGATAATGTCACTAAGTGGAAAAGGACAATGACCCCCTTTAAAAGGACAATGACCCAAAGCACATACGCATTCGTGCACACATGGGAGGCCTCTCACTCAAGAGTACCCATAATATCAGTTCAACCCACCAAAGGGTTGGAGGATCATTCACAGATATTCAGCAGAAAATAGTCACTTGTCCAGGGAGGGTTGGTGAGGGCACTAAATTCCATGAAGTCTCCTTGGACAGTGTCCCAGACCCAAGGGGAGGGATTTTCCTCACAGACTTGCTTATCCAAGGGAGACCACACACAGGGGGTTCTGGCAGGCGCCCCATGTATAACCTGGTTGGGTCAGGACTGGTGGTCATGGCCCAGAATCTTCTCTGGCCTGAGGCCTTCAATTGTCTGGGAGTCCTCTCTGTGGACAAAGGTGTCCTGCCCATCTGCTTCCCAACTCCATGGAGTGGGAAGGGGGAAGTTGTGATGCTGTGCTCTGAGGTGTGAAAGAAGAGGCAAGAGAGACTGGCAGTCAGGTGTTGGCTGAGGACAGGGGTGTGTGGGTGCTCCTGCCACGCATAGATGAACAGCATCTCTTTTTTTTTTTTTTTTTTAAGATCTTGTCAGTGAACCCTCAGTGATACTTTGTGATGTTTCAATAAAGAACACTATCCACTGATCAACACTATTTAATCAAACCCTTATCACATTCTCTAAAACAGTTATGCACTTTCACTGCACTTTCCTTAGCAAGCAGAAACAAGAAATATTTTAAAACTCTCTGAACTTACATGCTTAGTTTCTGAGCCCCTTAAATTTATCTTCTTGAAAATAGTCTATTGTCAAAGAGGTGACAGTATCCCCTTCTAGTGGGATCAGCTTTTCTAATACATGCATGTGAATCACCTAGAGAAGATCTCAGACCTAATAGATATATTAATCATATTCTCATTAACCAAATAAAAAATATGGCCCTCGTGATACTTAGAAAATGTAAATGCTGGGGGATTTTCCCTTGCATTTTCTTAAAATTAATCAGTAAAACTTGAAAAAACGTGTTTTTTGCAAGAGGAAAACATAGTAGTTTTTTCAGATAATGAAGTTTTTCATACTTTTCAGTCAATACATTAATTTTAAATGTAAATTAAAAACTATACATATAAAGTCATAAACAGGAAGAATGGTAGAAAGAAAAGGTAGGAAAATAAGTAAACTATGAAAATACAAATAAAATAAAAAATAAGGTAATAATTAATGGAAAAACAAAAGGGAAAAAGAAGATATTTTCAATAAAAAGAACTAAACCCCCATAAGGACCAGCCATTTTCTTCTTTCATGATGCCTAAATGAGAGGAGAACCTTCTAAAAAACAAAATCCCTAGTTAATAGTAAATTGGCATGTACCACCAGAGCCTCGAATAAGAAGTTCAAAACAGCAGGCTAAATGATTTGCATTCTGCCAGGGTGAAGCGTATCAGTAACTACAGAAAGCCCATTTAGTCTTCAGGAATCCATGTCAAAATAGCATTGAACATTTGAGTCAGTATTATCTCAAAAGTGAAAAATTGGGTGTTAAGACAAACTCTATACACACGTAAGTACAGCTGTAGGGAGGTAGCCTGGGTAACCCAGTCATCACTCAAGTTCTCTAATTTCCAAGCACTCGGAACACAAACAGATCAATTTCACATGCAAGTGTCTCCTAGACATTTGCCTCTATAAAACAGTTCATTTCTAGAAATTAACTATTTGAAGAAGAGACTATTTTTTTGAATTGAACTTATAGAATATCTACTGTAATAGGATCTGTCCAAAGGCTGGATTTCCTCAGTATTTGTGAATAACTGGGGAAGTACAGGGGAGGTGAGTCTGTAGGGCTTTAAAAATAAAAATGGCACAACATACAAAGAAGATATTTTTTTAATTCACCCGTGAGAATTGTTGTATTGATTTCTCATAAGGCATATAATTCAAGAAAATCAAAGCCTATTTGTGGAAACGTTAGACACAGCCAAACCAGAAAGAATTATGCATACTTTCTCTTTTTTGTCCAAATACCAGCTATCCAAACAAATCACCAATGTTCATGAAAAGTACATTGTCCCCTAACATAAACCAATCACACATGTTGCAGTTACGGAGGAGATAACAGAAGACAAATATACTTTCAGGGTGCATCTTGACTTTTGTCCTATTTAATTCAGATAGCTTTTGTTTTCCACATGCTAATTTTAAAAATACCAGTGTTCTCTAAGTATCTGACATCTAGTGATTGATAAATTTGATTATTCTACACTATCAATGAAAAAAAAAGTATGATTTTTAAAGAAATCTTTCTTGCCAGTGAACAATACTGTTCGAGTTAGTATAAATTATGTTCTTCGAAATATCAGAACTGAAATCATAGTATAATGCTCCTGCACCTTTGAATTCAAAGGCATCATTTCACTGAGTGGAATCTTCTATTTAAAAACATTAATTCTACGCCCCCAAAGACAAATTTTTATTTTATTTCATGCTAAATGCATCTCAAATTATTGAATAATAGTTTTGATCTGACTTTCTGATAAGGTTAAAACACAACTGATGCAAAAAGAACAAAGTACTTTGTGTCCTGCTTCATTGTATTAGGTTTGATTGTGTCATAATACTGAATGTTGCATCTCATCTAAAGCTCTCTGGTATGCAGAACAGTTGAAGTACAGTGTAATGATAACAAATAATTGAGGTTTTTTTACATTCCATGTTCTTTCAGTCACTTTTTTGGCACTTGATGGACACAGCTTCCCTAAAATTTTTTAACTTTCTTTCTGTATTCATATGATCTGAAATAATTTAAAACTACTTACTCTGAATTCACAATGATTTTTTTTTTAATTGTAGATAACATTTTTTGTTGTTTTAAAATGTATTTATTAATCAAACACAAATGAAATCAAAGACATGGACACCTGAAACAAATTATAAAGAATTAAGCACTTGTTAAATCTGTAACAATGGAACTCCATATCCTTTTTCACCCCCCAGAATCCTTAAAAATGCCCCAGAGACAGTGTTAGTGGGATAGTAAACTCAGACATTTCACAGAATATTTCATAGACTATTCTGAGTTGGAAGGGACTCACAAGGATAATTGAGTCCAACTCTTAGATGAATGGCCCATTTGTCCTTTATTAATTTATTTAGAATGCGAAACTCAGTCCGCTATTCTATTCCACTTCAGCTATTTCTTCAGAGAAGATAAGACCAAAAGTTTATTTGGCATATCTAGGTTCAGACAGTGGTGGAATGCCTTCTAGATCATGCGTAATTGTAATTATTCAACCATTACCATAGTAACAAACTCAACTCTTTAGCACTACTAGGGTCACTACTTCATTGCAAGTTTATCAAAAGTTGGACACGAAGAGAGTGAAAGCTCATTTCTATCAACAAAGACAGCAACAAATCTGAACAATATTGGGAAAACAAAAAATAAAGCATTCTTACTTAAAATTCCCCTAGTTAATTGTTGTAGGTTAACCTCAGTAGGCAGCTAAGCACCGCACAGCTGCTTGCACACTCCCCTATTGCTTAAACCCATTAAAGCAAAACCTGCGTGCTCAAGAAAAGCAATGAAAGGAATTCATTCACTACTTCCCATTGGGGGCAGAAGCTTACTCAGTTCAAGGAAATCAGGGTTTCATCATGCCTAACTATTACTTGGGAAGACAAACACCATAACTCTAGACAATAAGATGTTTGAAATGATCTTATCCATGGCTACAAATGCCTCTGAGGCATCCCTGTTCTCATGTGTACTTATCCTTAGGGCACAGACCCTTTGACTGGAGTTCTCACTGAAGTTCCAACCTGTCCAGTACAAAAGCACAGAAAGAGCAAAAATGCTCTGTCCATCTGCTAGCCAAGGCATATCACCCATTGCTGTTATCAAAATATTCCCAGGCATAGCGCAGTAAGATGATAAGCAGTACAAGAAACAGCAAAAGCAGCCATTAACAAGCACTGGACTTTAATATACAATAAGTCATGCAAGCCCCATGGCAAGCACAGGAGCCTGTCAGTTGCTAGCTGAACAGCTGTAGCAGCTGTAAATTCAACCCAGCACACTCTGTCATTATTGCAAAGACTCACACTGGGTGCCAAAAAGGACTGTTGCAGCTTAACCCCAGTAGGCAGCTCAGCACCACACAGCTGATTGCTCACATCCCTCACAATGCAATGGGGAAAAGAATCAGAATGGTGAAAATGAAAGGGTTGAAATAAAGACAGTTTAAAGGATTAAGCAAAAACTGTACACAAAAGCAAAACAAAATAAGGAATTCATTCACTGTTTACCACTGCCAGACAGATGAACCAACATTTCCAGGAAAGCAGAGCTCGCCACATGTAGCAGTGGCAAACAGATTTGGGCAAACAGATGACATAATTCAGAATATCACCTCCTTCCCCCTTTCCCCCCATCTTTTATTACTGAGCACAATATCATATGGTATGGGACATCCCAATAGTAAATTTAGGTTAGCTGTCCCAGCCATGTCTTCTCCCAACTTCTCATGCATCCCCAGACTACTTGCTGGCTGGGAAGTATGAGAAGATGAAAAATCCTTGACTTAAAGTAAGCACCGTTCAGCAATGACTAAAACATCAGTATGTTATCTACACTGTTTTGGTCACAAATGAAAAACAGCACCATATAAATTGTGGTGAAGAAAATTCCCTGTATTCCAGTCCAAAATCATAAAATAATTAAATACCCTCCTGTAGGTATTGCATGCTAATTTCTGATACCACAATATGTGAAATAATTTATTAATATAAATTATATAATCGTATTAGATTTTTAATCAAAAAAATGTAAAAATTAATTGCATAAAGTTTTTGAAATTCCTTTTAAGGACTTGATATCTTCAAGAGAAATAGCTATTTGTATGATTTTCACAGCATACTGGGAAACTGGATTGTATTTCTGCAGTAAACATGGTTCAGAAAACAGACGTGCATTCAACTTGAATAATTTTTGACATTTCTATATGTGTATCTTTGAAGTAATTTTTTAACTGTAAATGGAATTATAATGGATAATTCAGCTAATGCAACTGAGGTTTAGAAACTTAATGTAGTATACACTGAACTTCAATAAAAGACTCTACATATTATCTTGGCTTGTTTTTTTCTATTTAATGCACTCTTAGGGTTTGATTGATAGTGTGGCTGCCAGCTTGCAGCTTACACTGAAATATTTTCTTATACAGAAGTAAAGCTTTGTTATACACTCTTACAAGCCATTATGAGAAGAATGGGTGCTTTAGATACCAATGTATCAATGTAAATGATAGTATTTTTGAAAAGTGCAATACAGGTATGCTCCAACTACCAGTCAAAGTGGAAGTGTTGGAGTATTCTTATGTAATCTTTTCAACAATACTTGAAACGTTACATGCAGTGATAACAGGTACACTACATACAGTTAAATTGCTAACATGAACCATTGAGACCAAAGGTAAAGTCACAAGAGATAGTTTTAGAGTGTCTGCCCAGTGAAACCTATAACTCCAATTTGTATTTTATACTGATTTTTACAACAGAGAAAGAGAATGGAAATGGAATCCATTACAGCGGGGAGAGGGCAAAAAAGAATGAGCTTCATGTTTTGAGGTCTTAGGATCGTAGAACCATAGAATGGTTTGAGCTGAAAGGGACCTTTAAAAACTATCTTGTTCCAATCCCCCTCTGTGGGCAGGGACACCTTCCACTAGATAAGTTGCTCAAAGTCCCATCCAGGATGGCCTTAACCATTTCCAGTGACCGTGAATCCACAATTTCTCTGAGTAATCTGTTTCAGTGCCTCACTTCCCCTTCAGTTTTAATCTGTTACCTTTTGTCCTATCACTGCCAGCCTTCATTAAAAAAAAAAAAAAAATCTTATTATCCCACTTTAAATACAGAAAGGTCACAATAAGTTCTTTCCAGTGCCTTCTTTACTCCAGGCTGAACAACCCCAACCCTCTCAGCCTTGTCGTCGTAGGAGAGATGTTTTATTCCTCTGATCATCTTCATGGTCTTCCTATGAGTCCACTTTAACAGATCCACATTTTTATGTCCTGGGTACCCCAAAGCTGGCTGCAGCACTCCAGGTGCAGAGCAATTTTATTTTTCCAGACAGTTTTCCACCTTTTCAGACAATAAGTTGATGTTACAGTGTCTTGGTTTTTGTGTTTGTCAGTGGTATCTCAGGATGTGTCAAGTTTCTATGTACCCAGCTGTACTTTGAGGACATTTATCATTCCCAGGCCTAGTTCCCAGGCTGGCAGTTCCGTCTTGGGAATCCTTTCTCTGTCAGTACTTTTCAACAGTCATTTTCTTTTGCTCAGTAAGTTTCACCTTCTAACCAGGCCACCTTTGCAGCTGCTCTCATCAACAATGAGCCAAACCCACTAAAATAATGGGGTTTAAAATTATAAGTTTTCCGTTAATTCAGGATGTGTTGACCTGGGGTTTCTCAAAAGCTCTTTGACTGTTGCAAGAACAAAAATACAAGTAGTCATGTATCAGTATATAAAAGATGGTATCAGATAAGTTTTTGATTTTATCGTGTTCTTTTCAGAATGTGTAATGATGCCTACTTAGAAGACAGAGGTATTGAAAATCACTGGTAACATGCTGGCAACATGTGAAATTCAGAACATCTCTATTATGCTTATGTTCATTTTTGTTTTTAAGGGAGACTATTTGCTTACATTTTATTTTATTTGTAAGATTTACATTTTAAAACCTGACTGCTGGAATCCTGTTGACTGTGTATTAAAATAACACAAATTCACTGAGTATGGTAGAAAGACCTATGTTTTCTTTCATCTTGCTTGTTCTTTCTGTTATCAGGAATTCTTCCAGAAGCAGAAAGTGGTTGCAGAGTCTTTCATTTTCTTCTGCCCCATGTGGAAAGGAATTAAACACCGCTGTTGGCTGACTGCTGTCTCTAAGCCACAAGTACACAATTTGGGCCTTAGTCTCTCTGATTCCTTTCTTTGTGATTCATTGTTGTCCCCAGGTGCCATTGCTGACACTGGCTTGCCTGTGGCTATACATTCCTCATACATATAGTTTGACACACAAACAATTGTCTGTCACAGGCTTGTTCTTCTCTAACTACAGTTTCTCTTGTTGGAAAGGTACAATGTACCTCCAGCTTCCTTTTACAATTCTGAGCAGTCTTCAGCAGCATTTTTGTACTTCCTTTTGTTTAGGAAGGATTAAATTTACAAAAACCCGAAACTCTAAGATGTACATGGAGATAAAGAACATAATAACATAAAAACTGGAAATGTGGGTTGTTTTTTTTTTTAAATTCAGAGGTTTTTGTCTGCAGAATTTCAGTTTGTTCAGAAAACTATTATGAAGCACTACCTAGTTGTATCATTTGTATCAATATTACTAATGCAACTTGACTGGATATGAGTTTGCAATTGTACCCAGTGCTGAGATAATGAGATAATATTTTCAGATTGAACTTGCTTTGTTAAAAGTAAAAATTAAGACTACTGACTTGTAAACTTGTTTCTCTCTAGTGTATCAAAAACAAAGGAGAAAAGAAATAAAAGGAAGACTTTGCAAGTAAAAACATTCATACAAAAGCTTACCAAGAATTTTTAGAGTTTTAGGTCTGTCAGGCAATTGGTGTTATGTGAGAAATTATGTATTAATGAGATATTAACAAGAAATCAAATTTTATAAAAATAAAATACATCTCAACATTCAATTCATGTTATTTGTTGGGCTTCCTATTAGTCTGGAATAGAAGTATAAAATTAGTTCATAATTTTTCTTTTAAAAAGTCATAAAACTTTACACATTTTTCCCTAAACATAATATTGTTTGCATGTTTCTCTAACCGCAGTTATCAGTAATCACTTCAGTAAGATTGTTATTCTTTTTACTCTTTTCAATCTGGAAAAAACTATAAAATTCAGAAGCAGTGGATATTTATTACATTAAGAAATTTGTCAAATCTTGCAAGAGGTTTATCGGAATTCTAAACTGCCTTCCCAATTATTTTCTATTACATTGTTAAAGTTAGTTGGAGAGAAACAAGTATTATAATAGAAACACAGTGTCTTTTCACCCACCAACAAATAAGATTGTATACAAGAGTGTCCTTGATAATATTTTCTTTTTGTTACCATTCCTAATTAATCCACTGAACTTGTCTGTATGTGTTGCTGTTGATATGCTTGAGTGCTCTTGAAAAAACCAAGTAGCAAGCATATATGTTTGATGTCTGATTAACTAACTAGGTAATGCTCTCACTTGGAATAATTGGCTGGAAACATACCATTATTTATTATTCTGAAAATGTTAGAGGTACTAAGTCTAAATGAACCTGATTTTTTGGTAAGTTGATTCCAATTATGCTTTAGCTGAAAGGATATCCTGCAGAAACTGGCAAAACTAAGCATTGTTGCATTGGACAAGGGTGAGGGAAAACTGGCCCTAAACAAAAGCAGAAGAATTGATGGAAGGCTTCCTAACTCTGGCTCTGCAGATGTCTCATTCTCTTGCCTTCACTTCCTACTCCATATGTTCCTTAATTAAAACTGCTAAAAGAAAATTACTAAGTATCAAAAAAATAGAAGCATCCCTTCTTGCAACCATAACTTCTAGGCCTTCCTCTCCTGTTCTCAAGCTCGCATCATCTTTCTCCAGTGGTGTTTCACTTACTACTTTTACTTTCCACTTTTGTTTTAGTTGGTCTCATTCTTCGGTCTCATTCTCTCTGTTCACTACACACATACACTTATGATTAACATTGTTTTTACTGGCACTGAACCACTTTAGTCTACATATGCAGAGGGTGTGTTGGAGCAGTATACAGTGTAAACTGTGTCAGTGTACACTGCTCAAACACACAGTGTATACTGTATACAGCATATACAGTGTCTGGGACAATAGAATCCCAATTTTATTAGTTATTAAATCTTATAAGTAGTATGATTCAATATTAATAAAATGTTTATGTTCAAATAAATACACAGTCAAGAGCAGGTACAAGTCTTAGTAATCACACATACAGCTAATTCAATCAAGTAAAAATAAGAAATTATGAAACCTTGAACTTGATTCAGCACTGGTGATTTAGTAAATCTTCACTTATCTTTACTGCAGGTGTGGCACTTATGAATATGGTTTAGTGGTGGACTTGGCAGTGTTATATTATCAGTTAGACTCAATGATCTTAAGGGTGTTTTTCAACCTAAATGATGTTATGATTCCATCTTTAGTTATTTTACCCCTTAAATTGAAAAATTATGGCAGTCAGAAAACTATGACCGTAAAATTTAAAGTCACACACAAAAGAACATTACCAAAACAGACTGTGCACATCTGTGGAAGGAAAAAGGGAAAAAGATCAAGAAAATATCCTAACAGGTTAACACTACTTGAATTTAAAGAAGGTAGGAGTGAATCTGTCATTGTGTCTTGGACTAAAACTTATGCATCTGATTTAAGTTCCATCTTTGCTTACTGGGTACTTTTCTTCATAGAGGTGCTCCAACTACACTGCAATGTATTTTTCCTATCATAATGTGTTTGGTTTTAATTTTTAAAGATTTTTTTTCCAGAATGGAAATAATTTTTTTTGGTGTAAATTTAGTTATATTTTGCTATTTTAAGTTTTGGATATACCTGGGAAAGCTTATTGCAGCCTTTCAACAAAATTGGCCTTTATGAGAAGGATGGCAACAGGACCTTGCGGTAGGACCTGTAGTGGCAGAACAAGGGTTGATGGGTTTAAAATAAAAGAGACACAGAAGAGCTATAAAAGAGAAAATTTTCCAGTGAAACGCTGGAACAAGTTGCCCAGAGAGATGGTAGATACTCTATCTCTGGAAGTGTCCAAAGTCACATTGGATAGGCCTCTAAGCAATTTAATGTAATTGATGTCCCCGCTCATCGCAGGGGCGTTGAACTAGATGACCTTCAAATCTTTCTTTTGACTTAGACCATTCTAGGATTCAAAGTAAAGTTTGTGGAAAAATCACAAATCTCAAACTACTTGGAGCTTGATATATCATGTATTATACACTATGAATGATACATATGTCTTACACAGAAAAATTCATGCCATATTACACATTGTGTATTATTTATTATTTGCTTATGTTAACTTTAGATAATCCATTTCAAGTCATGTATGAGTAAAGGCAAAAAGTATTTTTGTGTTGTACATTGCTGTGAATAAAGATGATCTGATGCTCATGACAGCTATACAGACGTGCTTAAATTAAAAGACCAAAATGAAGTTAATATGCACTTTGCTTTTACAAAATATATTTAAAATGTGATAATTGCCATTTTCATACAGCTTTACGTGGCTATAGATAACCTGGGCATCTTCTGCATTTATGTTTTATTTGGAAGATCAAGCTTTGTGTTGTGTGGGTTGGTTTTTTTTCTTTTTTTTCAGTAATTCATAGTTAAGCATTTAAGAGAAGCAAAAAAAAATCCACAAATCTGCAGATTATAAACATGCTTTTCTTACAGTAGAGGTAACTAACAGTCAACAACCCATTGCAAGTATTTATGGAAGGTATGTACATTGCAGATCCCTGTGAAATAGTAACAGCTAGGGGCTTGATCCAGTGTACGTGGAAATTCATGGTATCTTACCTTTACTAGAATGACTTTATCACTCTTCCCTAACTGAATTGATTTTAAGTCTTAGAGCTGAATTGAGGACACAAACTCCATCAGCTTTATCTTCCAGCAGGTGGACTGCCTTTGCCATTGGAAAAAGGTCTGATCTTTGCAGATCAGATAAATACTAAAACCTCTTCTTAACTTTAGTTACCAGCAAGTCATAAAACTAGCATAATTTGCCTTATTTCTAGTACCAAATAAATACTATGATATGTATGAACCCATGAAAAAAACTCAAGGGGCATATTAAAATTCTCTGATAAGTAAACTGTAGACCATATATTTTGTTTGTAAGTAAGAAATAGGATGTTAGATTAAGGGGGTTTAAATAAATAAAAGGATCACATATATTTTAGTGAATTTATTAAATGATGATACAATCGAGAACACAAATTTCACACCTGCAGGGTGGATCCTGTAGGTTTAAATCCATGCATCAGAAAATTATTAGAAATTCCTGTTCACATGGGTACTGAACACTATGAAGCACCTTTCATAAGAGCTTTGAGGCTGAATATTTTATTTTTCTATGTTAATAGAGGGGTAACTTACATCAATATGGGATTAACGACATAACACAGGAATACAGGATCTAGTTCTAATGTCCACACTTCAAAAACAGATACAGAAAAGCAGAGTTTATAAGAGAGCTAAAAAAATACTCTGATAAATTGGAAGTCAGGGCCTTGAGTGCGCAAACGGGCCTTAATATTCAGGAGAGGCTATTGGCCATAGATAGCCTCCCCTGAACACCCCATAAACACACACGTATACATCCACCCACACCTGTCCCTGTGCTCAGAGGCTCGAGTTCAGCTTAGATCTGAATACCGGGTCCCTGCCTGAGCCCTGCTGTAGGTTTCCCCAAACTCAGTCCCACTCCTGCCCATCCCGACTTGCTGACTGCATCCCCCAGACTGATTTTTTACCTCACTCATCACCTCTCATTTGCCCGGTGATGGTTGTGCTGCGGGATGCGCTGCTGTGGCCACCACGCTCAGCTCTGCTCCCCTCTCTTGGGTGGTGCTGCCCTGCCTGCCCTGGGGCCACCCTCCCACCCTTTCACTCCTCCCTTAGAAGCAGCCTTACTCCTGATGTTTCCTGACAGATACTGCCCTATTATTTGAGACAAAGAAAGATATTTTTTGTTTATCAAACTAGAAGGAACTTGACCAGTATCTAAACGGAGAGACGTTTCTCACTTTCCTAAATATGTTGACTAAGGTATAAAATCTATAGAAGTTCAGACTGCATGCTGTATCTTTTTTTAAATTCCTTTTTTTTTTTTGCTATTTTTGTTTTTATAGAGCAAGTCAGAGGAGCCGCACAGAAAATTATTCTCCTTTTTTATGACTTAAAATTCTGAAAGCCCTCTGAAAAGATATGTGGTAGCTCAAGATTACTGATTTGAGTGTGCAACCTCACTAAATCCTCTAGCCCTTCTTGGTCGGGATCAAACTAAATGGTTGTCATACTATTCTCTGGTCTCATAAAATCTATTAAATAGCTTTTATCCTGTAAGTAGGGTAGAAACTAAAATGAAAAATATGATTTAATCTGTATATTCAGGGATAAGTGTGAAAGTAATAATAAAATACAGAATTTTCATTCTCCTGGCTTAGACATTTGTCCACAGAATAGATAAAGCTATGATGACTATGCAGAAATTGTTGAAGATGCTATAACGTAAATATGACAAAATCAACAATCATTACTAAGTGATAACTTAAACTGGTATTTAATTCCATTCCTATTTATAAAACAAAATGCTTAATTTTACATAAGCATGTCTGACACTAAGTACACAAGAATTGAAGTGTTCTGTCTTCAGTCGAGAGTTTGCCCAGGGTCGTTCAGGATCCATTCCATGTGGCTTCCTAAACAAGACTTTGTGCTGATTTGCCTACAGTTGCTTCTCTTTCAATGTTTTTAGAAACATTAATAATTTCAAGAATTCCAGATATAAAACACACAGACTCCATTTAAAAATGCAATTCTAAAAGTTGACAATAAAGCGAATAATTTGATTTTCCTAAAGTGCCTGTCCACACTAGACTGTCCCTCATTTCTCACTTTCAATACTAAGTTCTTCTTCTACTGGAAAAAAAATCATCTCTAAAACACAAACAAAGTATCAAACAGTGGCAACTCAAAATCTTTGGCCAAGAAATCTACCTGGTTTTAGTCTCTGTTATCTTCCTCCTTCATTGCCCAAATTTCATGCTGCTGTGGCTGACATCGCTAGATACCGAAAATCCACATGTAAATTTTTTAGGTAGAGTTTTACTTTCAGTTCAACAGACAAAAAGGCTGAGAGTTTGCATCTAACTGCAAAAAAACCTCATTAAAATAGAAACCTCTTACATTTTTCAGTCCTTGATAGACAAGGACCTCTTACATTTTTCTGTCCTTTTTCTTTTGAAGGATTGCCCCCCAAAAAATCTATTTTCCTTCTTTCATGTCTTGAAGCTCTTTTGGTTATGACAAACAGCAATCAGATCCCTGAACTGACTGCCAGCCTCTGCACTTAGGTTCCTTACAGAGAAGAGTCATATGTTCTTCTACATTCTTCTTGCATTCTAATATACCAAAATAAAATCTACCCAGAATCCTGGTTCTTCAAAATCCTTCTCTTTGCATTTGTCTTGGATGAAAGTAAGCTGTTTACTGTCTATCAAAATTGGAAAGAAGGCGGTCTGGACAACTAGTTTTAAATTTGATTTATTAAGAATTCTTAATAACAACAACACTAATAATAACAAAGGTCTCCATTAACCAGGTTTTTCTCGTTCCCATCCACAAACATTCAAAAATTACGGTGTCTTCATAAATGCAAAATTATATTTAACTTCTCTGGAATAAAAAAAAAACAAGGAAAAAAGACTGTAGTGATGTTAACATTCAATTAGGCAAGCAAAATCCATTAATTCCATATTAGGAATAAAACTAACTGAACAGTGGGTTACTAATATTAGGAATATAACCAACTGAACAGTGGGTTATTAATCATCTGTCTTGTGGAGTCAAGCACACTTACTTACACAAAAACACTGCCTTAGGTAATATATTGCTTGGGTGAGACTGAGATTATAAAGATTTTTTAGAGAGTTCTGCCCTGATGCAGAAGCTAACCTACCCCATTCTATCATACCGTATTTTTGCAGTCTACATCAGAGTATTTGGAAAACTTGTTGGGTGATAACTAGGAATTGCTTGTGGTAACAGCAGAGCTGTTCTCCATTTTGTGAGCAACAGCATTCTAATGACCTTCTTAGCTAGGTGAAGAGGGTGAATTCAGGCAGAATTTCTATTCCATATGTCCTTGATCAATAACAAATCTAGCAAGGGCATAAACAATCCACTAAATACCAGCTGAAGCAATAAAAAGCGGTCATTGAAACTATGGTGGAACAACATTATAATTAATGTAAATGAGACTGCCCAGACATGGCTTTTTGCCTGTGTTGAGGACAAAGAGCTCAGTCCCTCTAAGCTCCAAGCTCGTGAGCTTATGCATACATTAGCTTCAGTGATCAAAATAAGAATTGAACATATTTTTTTTAAAAAAACCTATATTGGTCCATTACAGGAATGAAGGAGTTATGAATCTTTAGCTAACATTTAAAATGGAGAAGCAAATTAAAATTCCAGTATATAGCTGTTGCTCTATTTTTCTGGGAAAAAAAAAAAAAAAAAAAAAAAAAAAAGATGAGTTATAGAAATTAAATACTTTTATGATTTCCAGTAAAGGTTCCAACGATTACTGCTGTGTTATCATTTCATTATGAGTACTTTAAATAGAATTAAAGTAGAAGAGTTAATAAATATTTCTGACATCTAAAGCTTTGTTGAACTGAATCTTGAGCTGAGGGTAAAAAAGAAAGTAGACATGTCATGCTAGAATCACTTATTTTTCAGATCATAATGGCAATTAACTAATTTTAAAATATACTTAGCTGGTGCCTATTGTTGTCTGAAAGACAAGAAATGTTTATTTTTAATCTTTTATATATCTTTATAGGTCACAAGTCAAATGGTTTTTTGATAAATAGTGTGCTACGTAAATGTGTTAGTTTACCATAGATTAAGTAAAAAAGAGACAGTCTTAAAATACATTTAAAGAAAAGCAAGGAGACATATCCTGTTCTAATCAAATTATAAATTTATAGACTTATGTACTAGCCAAGGCTGCAGAACTGAAACACTGGAGCTTTTCATAAAACAGATGGCACCCAGAGGGACAGAGCACTGAGGAAAAAAGCTATCCTTGATAAGCTAAAGAGCCTTTACTTGATCTTGACATTTTTTTTTCCTAGGGGTTTTTTTTTGGGGGAAGAGAAATTTAGTCTGAGAACAATTTTTTTTTCTCCTATTGATGAGGCAAAGAACATATTATGCAAAAGTGTTAACATTAAACAGAATTGAAATAAAATTCCATTAACCACTAAAGAAGTTTCCTGCAATTTAGCTAATTTTGTAACACAATCTTTATACAGTGCATTTTATATGCATAAATACTGAAATTATACTGTCCAAAGCAATTATTTTTAATATATTAAGAGACAATTACAGAATGTTTTCTGCATTCATAATTGAATGAGGTAAAAACTCACAATATGAAATTATTCTTTTTCGAATAGTCTTCATCAGTGAGCAGCAATGTTCACAATTAGATGTTAAGCTGTATAAATAGCTCTCAGGATACAAATGTAAGTGAACTGCTATGCATGCCAAGGGCACTGTATTTCTAAGTGGTCCTTCACCTGAGAAAATGCAATTAACATACATAAAGAAGCATGTCATGTTTCAGAACAACCAAAGCATTCTGAAGGAATCACACGGTGTAAATGATCTTATTTACTATCAAATATATCAAATATATGAAATTATATGGAAAGTGTTTCACATATATCCTTTAGGCCAGGAGCACACACAAAATGTTTGAAAAGACCAACGTCATTACTGAAGAAGGATGATATCCTAAAATACCAGCGGGAGAGGAGAGATGAGGGGGTAAGCTAGGGATGGCAATGCAAATGCTTTATGGGCCCCAGTTACCATGCTTTGTGTGTGATAACTCCTGAAATGTCAGAGATATGTCATGCTGTTCCATTGACTCTTTACATTTTAACTTCGGCTTGCAGTAACATAACTTAAACAGTCAGGTGCAAGAAATGATACTATATTTAATGACAAAAACCTTCCCCTTTCAGCACACACTCTTTGCCATGGCACCAATTCGGCTCATTATTTCTGCTTCTGCTCTTGGAGCACTCAGTTTCCAAGTATCTGCCTTCATTTCACTGCTTGCTTCTTAAGGTCCCATTGGTGCACTTGGGTCTCATTGCAGCAAACAACTGTTTAACAATGAAGTCAATGGGAAGTAAATTGGAGCTTAATTTTAAGCTCATACTAGAATGCAGTCAGAACAAA
Source organism: Oxyruncus cristatus (assembly GCA_013399855.1). Taxonomy (NCBI): domain Eukaryota; kingdom Metazoa; phylum Chordata; class Aves; order Passeriformes; family Cotingidae; genus Oxyruncus; species Oxyruncus cristatus. The sequence goes on along the minus strand of VXAY01000769.1, from coordinate 371,264 downwards.
CACACCTTCTCAGATGAGGGCCTGAAGGCTCTGTGGTTTCATTCAGTTCTTCCAGTTAGTAGGTAGGTCCCAGCTCCTAGATACTTCTTCAATAACAGCTGACTGACAGGGAACATTTTTATGCTACATCAGTGTTTGAACTTTCAAATTTGTCTTTAATTCTGCTCGCAGCATTTTTTGAAACAGGTTCACACCGAACTACCCTTGTTCCATTTGTTTTACATGCTGTTGTACATTTACTCAATGATACTATTTGACTGACAAAATTACATATTTTCCCAAAAGCATATTATTCTGAACCTGTTCATATCAGGTCTACCTTTTCAAGGAACCCAAGATCAGGAGTATCTTTTGGGTTGGTACCTTTCTGACAAATCAGAGTATTAGTTTATAGACATGTGGGTAATTTCTGTTGCACATAATTTAATAGATTTATTCTAAATTAAGACTGTGTGTTAAACAAATATGTAGTTATAAACAAACTTCAAAACAATAATTAGTGATTTAACTGTTAAAATACCTAATGAGTAATATCTGGCTGACTGAGTATATTATATTTTAAAATGAGGTAAGAAATATTAAAGAGCTTATTCAGAAAAGTTTCACCCTCCAGATATAAATTTCCTTTGTTTTTGTTTCACCTCAGTAGTAGGGTTTTTCTATGAGAAATATATCCAGACTTAAAAAGGATAATCGATTTTTTGTTTGTCTGTACTAAAATCTTTGCCACAAGTAATAATTTGCACTATAGTTTATACCAAAGTCTCTCAGAAGTTACAGAAAAATGATTCAATGGTTTGATTTCCTTTCTCTGTATGTCTTTGCATTCTTTATCTCTGAAGTATATGTATTAAGTACTTATGAAAGGCCTCCATAAACAAATGACTTACAACAGTAGCATCAAAAAGACTCACTAACACGTGAAATTGAAACTGAAACATTTAAGGCCTAATACAAGACATGAAATAATGGATATATGGAGAAAAACTAATGTTTTTAATGGACAGAGGAGTCAGAAAGAGGAGACTTGAGATTCTGACACTTTCTCAAACTTCCTAATCTTATTTTGACCAAGCTGCTTGATGTCTTGGTGCCCAAAGTCCTCATCAAAAAAATGGCAGTAATTTTATTCCTCATAACAACTTGTCTTTTTAGATTATCATATATTCAGCACAAAGGTTGCTTACTATTATGTACGATGCCTGAAAAACAAGACCCTGGTTCATATTTGACTAAGAGACACTGCTAACATGCAAATTATATTTTAAAAGCTCACGGAAGATATTTTAAGCTAAAAAATTCCAAGGATTAGTAGATAAAGCAAACATAGCTTCAGCAAGAGATACAATAAATACATTAATAAAAATCTTATATCAATATTTCTGAAAAATTCAAAAAACAAAGCCACAAAGTTAGAAAATGTAGAAATTTAAATTTAAATGTGATGCAACATATGCAAAGTCAGATTTTTTTCCCCAAAAAATCATGAATCTACTGTTCAGTAGTACCTTATGCATTACATTTCTGGCTATTCTTTAACTTTTACACTAGATCATTATCTGTTGGTGTCTTTCCCATAAATGATAAGGTTTAAATCAAGTTCTCAACAACACTCAAAACTGTAGTCCATATTGAAAGTTATTAAAAAAAGAAAAGTACACCCAAAATAGAAGCTTGAATTGTAACTGGTTGATTCTGGGAAGCACAAAATAAATACTTAAAGACAATTTTTGTGAGCTTTGGAATTTTTTTTATATTCTTGCGCAATCAAATGAACTCATCACCCTTTATGTAACATCACATCTGTTTAAGAAGAAGAAAAGTTACTATGAGAGAGTTGTTGCAATGTATAAGTCACCTTTGTAGAGTATTAAATGCGCCTAAAGACTAACTTTGAAGTTTTGGTGAATGAACAGTACTTTGAACAGTCAACAAAACTGATATACACTTCAGATGAAAAATCCAGTCTTGTAATTTTGACATACTCTCTTATTGTCTCAAGAAAACTATCCTGCTAAAGGACTAACTAACAGACAGTGGTTGGAGTTTCCACTACTAATGTTTTAGGAGTTACAAAACCAAGGCAAAGTAACTGCAAAAAAAAAAAAAAATAGATTACTGTCATTGTGACCGTGTAGTATTTCAGCATTTTGCATTTTTGTGTACATTCAGTCTGTTCAGATATAACAATATCAAGACAGACAAAAATTAGAGGAATAAACCTATTGTTAGAACAGCCAAATAGGTTAGAGGTGCAGACATATTTCTACATCCAGTAAAACTTAAAACTATATAAATATAACTCAGAAGCCTGGGAGTGGCCATCGTGGATACTTCTACACAGATAATTCAACGAAAGCCAGCCATCCACTTTTGAAGTGAACGTCCTGGAAGGCCCCCATGCTGTGCTTACCTTTATGCTGTGGTGCAATTTCAGTGTGCATGAGCTGGATCCCTTTGAGATGAAGATAAACGAGCAAAACTAATGCATTCTAAGTTTAAACATGCATTGTACCTGTGGGACCCAACTAGAGATAATTCAAAGTCAGAGGCTCCTTCAATATGTACAGTGTGGATTTCAGGTCTTCAGCCAATTCCCAGTTATGTACACTACTTGCTAATGTATACAGAGCCACTGACTCCATCTGTCTTGAAAGTACCTTGTCTCCTAATAGCTCATATCAGTTGTCTGGAGTAAGGCAAGAATTTAATGAATGCAGGTTTCATGAGTCAGAGAAAGTGTCTGTATCTCACGGCACCCATTGAATTTCTATTTCATGAATATGACATTATAAAACATTTCTGCTTAAGAAGAGTTACAGTTTCTAGTATGACTGTGGTGTTCATTAAAGTGAACTGGGTAGTCAGTAGACCTTTCTGAAGATTTTGTTTAAAGTATTTTTAAGGTTGCAGTGGTCATCATTAAAATCACTTCAGCTGCCACACAGCTGGCATGTTACTTCTTGGTTAAAATGAAAGAGAAGTCTTTTAGACACTGCAGTGACTGCTGACTCTTCAAATGGTGATCTGATTATTTTTCTATTTTGATCATGCAGTTTACAGTGCATAGTTTAACAGAAGAGATTTGCTTACATATTGCTCCTAACATGAAGTCACTTTAAATTAGGTGGACTAGTGGAGAAATGCTCTTGAAACCTCCCAAAGAGATATATTATTATCTCTTTTGCTCAGTAATGAGAGCTAAACCAGAAGACAAGATTTATGAAGATATTAGACATAACAGCTGAGAATGAATTTTTTTCATCATACACTCCATTCTATTTAGCTTGTTTGGTTTTACTAAAAGGAAAGAGAAATTATCCTTTACTCCCCAGGGAGAAAGAGCAGAGCGACTACTTCACACATACCTGTGAAGTGACACAAATGCTGGAGGTAGCTGGAGAAATCAGTAGGTAAAAGGCAGGGTAATAATAATAGCAGTGCAATGCTGATTTTTCCCTTTAATTACGCTCCTTCCTGAATGAGGAAATTGCTACTATGGCAAAAGAACTTATAGCCAGGAAATACTGTTCTTATTCCAAACAATATTTAAATAGTTTTTACTAAGATGAGCAAGATCCATAATACAAGCTTCCTCATATAATCCAAGTCAATGTTTTAGACATTATATTACGGGCAAATTCACAAATGAAATCACTCACTTCTCTTTCCTTTTTTTCCATCACTCACCGCCCCCCCTTCCATATCTTTATTTGTACCTTCCAGTGAATATTCAAGTTTGTTTTCTTTTTTTTTTAGAAACAAAATAATGATCTATACAAATGAAATCCTGAATTGTATTTTTATGGAAAGATTTTAAAATAAAAAGAGATAAAAATTGCTAAAGACAAGAAGAAAAGAAACAATCTTGAAAGGTAAGAAGAGAAGTAACAAAAATACACTGAGCAAATCCCTTCCCTTACAGATTGCAGAGAGAAAGGCACTGAGAATATCTGCTGTGAAAATAAGCAGACAACTAGTAGAAATTTTGATATCCATATCTAGCTGGTATCAAACCTCTTTGTGTTTCAGTGTTGCTTTTTTTGTTTTCTTTTTTTTTAAGTCTTTGATCTTTAATTCTCTTTATGTCTTCTTTCTTCCTCAACTTCTCTAGAACTTAAACTAATCTAATTTAATTGCCAAAATTATTTTGCCTCTATTTCTTTTTGGTCATAATAATCTGCCTAAAATAGTAAAATTGTTGCAATGCATAACACTCTGGAAAAGAGTGAGTTTGAAAGGTGAGTAAGTGCTCAAGAATGATTATTGGTATCTAGTAGCTACCAAGGTGAAACTGATATTACTTGTGTTTTATTACCTGTCCTGGACCAAATCTTTGACTATTGCAAATTGGCCTGATTTCAAACAGGTTCCATTAAATCGCACAGCTTTATAATGGCTGAGAATATGACCATGGGAAGATACCCATGCAAATACATACAAAATAGTTGAAAAACTTAGAAATAAGCTATTAATTCACATTTAATTAGTATTTATATACAGAACTTAAATGAAAAGCATGTTTAGTGGATAAGGAACTCCGCAAGATTGATTTCAAGTTCATATAGGCTTACAAACAGCAAAGCTTAACTATATTAAGGATATTGTTTAACATAAATTCTGAATGAAAAAATTATATGAGGCTACACATTAACATAAGTACGTTGATGTAATTCATTCAAGCAATGTCTAAATTCACATCCTCTTATAAGCCTGGGTGCATAATTTTTTTCTTTTCTGAAAAGCAGAATAATTACTTACTTACTTTTTCCTCCTGTGTACTACAGTGTTCTGCTGGAATATCTGCATACTTAGAAAAACATAACTTTATATTCTAGACCTTTCAGCAATTATATGAGGTCTATTTAATCTATTAATCTCTATATAAGATGTCATATTTATCCTCTTAAAAGTACAGACTCTTCCACTTCCTGGGCCTGACTATGCCACGTTATTTTATTTTTCTGTCACTAAATGTACTGAGACACCTTTTGCCTTACTATAAATGAGGGCATAAAGAGTCAGTCATCGTGCCACGTAAAATGGCACGCACACATAGCAACTAATAGGACAATGTTATTGATATTACATAACATCAGAAGTATAAGTTGGAAAGAAACTTCTTCCTACTCAGCGACTGAATTAAAATAAAATTCTGGCAAAGAAAATCTCAATATGTGTGGAGGACCATTTGCTATGAGGGGAATTCAACCTTTCTGATAGGTTGACAATTTTGTCCAGCCTATAATTATTTATTTGTTGTCAAATACTCTGGGTGCTCCAGCCGAGCATCTGGTATGACAGACATGATAGGTGGTGAAGAATCCTTTAGCAGGAAGTGGGTTCAGAAATATTGAAATTGATTGATTATTTGAATTTCAAAAGATTTTTGCAACATTAGAAACTTGTTCAAAATTTTTCAAGGTAAGTGTTATAGGTGGGAAATAATGATTAGAAGGGTGTCCAATTAGAATGGTCTGCACTAGCTTTTTAAAATATAGTTTGTTTTAGTATCTATAACATGATTCTCAATTTTGTGTTCCAATATTTTCCTGTGTTTCTATTAAAGATTATTGATAGCCCTAAGACTATTCAGATCCACTCAAGGTTCTTTATTTTAAAGGTAAAATTTATAGTTTTTCATTTTTTCTTTCCTCCCTTTTCACAACATTTATTTAAATCATTAAATAGCTGATGAGGTTGTGTAGAACATGAAGGAAAGGAGGAATAAGTACTACATTGCTTTCTTTTGTTCTATTTTGCATTATAACCAGCATATGTATCTTTATAACCAATGGTCCATTTGTAAAATATCCCCATTAGGTTTCTAGCACAGCACAGCTCAGTAAATTCATCGTCAGTTCTACTTCTTTCATCTGCTTCTGAAGAAACAGCATACAAATGTGTGTTTTCTTTGATAAGTCAAGTTAGTCTAGTGTCTGAGGGAACTGCAATATAGACTCCCTAAGCAGTTGTAAATCCTATTAATATCCTTTCTGGTGGAAGCATATGCTGTCTTTGGACATCATCAACTGAGAACTGCACTGATGAAAAAAAAGTAATTTTATGTAAGATCCTCAATCTATTCTCGGTCATACACATCACCAAGTAAGTTATATGTATAATTTACTTATAAATGCATATTCATATCTCTTTTGGAACCCCCCCCCCAAAACAGCTGTCTAGATAGCGAAGTGTTGTTCATGACATGCAAACTAATGCTTCTTTTTTTTTTTCTTAATACAAGTCAATAATCCAGTAGCAGCTTTGAGATCACTGTAAGCATCACACAGAAGCTGATTAGAAGTGAAATTGGTATAGTTAAAACAAAACCAAATAAGATGCCTTGTACTGTGGTATTTTAGCAGAATAGGAAAAGAACTATTATTTCCTCCTTGTGGAATAAACAGAATGCATAATAAGCACTTGCAGCACTGCATAGAATCGATTTAACTGGAGAACAAATACATTTATAACTCACTTGTGGCTTTGACTTCAGCTGAATTAAGAGGTGTTCTCATTACTTGTGGAATACAATTGCTATTCCATAAGTGCCTAGGCACCCTAATGTGTGTATACTAAGCTCTGAACTTCAGGAAAGAAATTCTATTAATCCTAACTATAGGCTTACTAGTTGGAAATAAATATATAAAATAATAAAACCAATGATTATTTGGTATGTTCAGTGTACACTGAGACAAAATCTCACCAGCAGTAGAAGAACAGTAGGGTATTATCCAAACAAATCCACATTAAATTTATTATTAACAAAAAAGCAATGCTACTTTGTATTTCCACAGTGACCTCTGATGAAAAACCTCATCATCTCATACCATTTATCATGTACTATGGCCTCATTGTCAAAGCATTTCAGAATATGACCACTTTCAGCTGACATGGTACATTGCTATTACATACAGGGTTTCTCTGCCTGTGCTCTGAGACAACCAAAGCTGTTAGGACATTTAAGCCTAGTGCAAATCTGAATCATTCCCTCACTGAGATTTCAGAGGATTATAGTCTGAGTTTGACATAGTACTACTATTATCACACTATATTTGACTAGGAAGTAAGTTGTGTCCTGTCTGCTCAGAGCATCAACAGATCAAGTTCAGTTTTATCTGACACGTCTTAGAAGGAGTGCAATAAGCTTGGGGATCTCTTTGACTGGGCACTTCTTGAAGTGTTGTAAATCCTTAAGAATTCATCTTTTTGCTTGCAAACAGCACACAAGTGGTGTTATTGGACCTGATGATGCCTCCTAGACTTACCCACAGTATGGAGAGCTCTGACTGCTAGGAAGCACAGCAGTGATGTTCATCCTTCATGTCAGGACAGAACGGCACATACACTAGGATTCCTTCCAGCATGTCTTGACAGGGAATATAACCATTCAATATCAAAGATCATAAAAATGGAGGCAATTGAGATGAGCAGTAGCAAGTTTGGTAAGTTAAGGTATACACCTATCTTTATGTAGAACATAGTCACAAATGGCTTCCTCTTGAAGGAACTGGAAATATTATTTCTGCAAGGAAAGAAAAGCTATTAGAAGACAACTTCAGTCTTCCTGGTATTGAATCACCTAGGAGAACTGTTTTCCTTGACTGTAGCTAATATAACTATATACCTAACTGAGCCATTTCACTAAGTTGGGTGAGTTGAATAGACCTATTTTATTAAACAGTGATTAATTTCCTCGTACCTAAAGTTAAGCAAATTTCTGGAAACTCTATTTACATCAATAAATTTCTGGAAACTCTATTTACATCAATAAATTTCTGGAAACTCTATTTACATAAATTGCTGCTGCATCCTGCATGTTACAGGTGAGTAACAAGAAAAAAACACCCACAAAAAACTAACAAAAAACCCCCTAACAGAGGCAACAACAAAAACTTCAAAATTAGAGGTAATCAGATCCACACACTTCACTGAAATGACAGCCTGAAAAGTCAGGAGAGAAAACTGTTTAAAAAACTAACTCTGGCTATCTAATATTGTTTATAAAATGGGTACTGAGAAAGTCTACTGATTTTTAATGTAATATTGAAGAATCAAATTGAAGATTTGGAAAAAAATCATGTTATGAACAATTTCTCTTGAAATTGTGCTATAATTAAAATGGGTTAAAAGAAATAAACTATTGCAGATATAGTCTAGATCTGGATATGCATGATAAATATACATATGCATACAGATGCATACATATGATATTTATATATGAGTGTAAATATATCCTTTCAGCTGGTGTGGGCATATGTGCAGTAGTATCAGTTTAATCTGGAAAAGATTCTGATCTGAAACTTTAAATCTTTGTCAATTTCATTATTCTGCAAACTGGTTATTTCTACATTTTATCAAAGGAATTTTTAGAAAGATTATTTTAATTCTAGATTAAAATTGATATAAGTATTATCATTTTCACAATTGGCAAAAAAAAGACTACGAAAAGAATTGTTAACCTCTCATTTACTAGGGTAAATTATATACTCTAATACAAAATTATTTAGCATGCATTTGAAATTACCTTTATTGATGACACTACTGTGTATGTTGAAAAGTGTCTACATAAGGAAAAGAAAGAACAAAACATAAAAGCAATTTGTATTCTGTGTTGTTCTGATTTCTATTGATCTGCACTCAGCCAAGCAGTATATAAATGAATACAGTGGTATGGAGTATTTTACGGGTTTATTGTTTGATTGTTTCATTTTCTTCAGTTTGCAAAACCTTTTTTTTTCCAGACTCAATTTTCTGTGTAACCCTATGTAATTAAAATCCAAACCCTTGCATTTTTTTTTTTTTAAGTTATGGCATATTCTTAAAGGAAGTGTACCTAAACCATTAAAGTTTTTGTCCTTACATTTGACTTCTGAAAATTCTGGATAGATTTTTCACTTATGAAATATCTTTGTATTGTCTTGTAGTTTTTGTTACCTGCAGAGACACAAATCTTACTTAGATCCCTTTTCTTGTGCTTTCATAGAAGGAGTTGTGTGACTTTAATAAAACCTAATCATCTTCAACATACTAAAACCAATTTCCATAAAACTCTTTGTTGTCACATTCCCATTTATGAAACTTGCAAACATTGTTAAAGCTAAGCCATTATCCAAAACAACTAATACACATTGACTGAGGAGAAAAATGTATACAGTCTTATTCTGAAAATTTTAGATAAAACAAAAAGGTAAATTGCATAAGCTTAGTTAAGCTATATTGAAAAAACATATAGTGAAATATAAAATTACATTCCATTTTTTTAAAGTACATGTAAATACAAACACAGAAGAAAAAGCTAAAAAAGAAGCGACTCTAGATTTGTGTCACTTTCACAGAAATTCAAAGGTTGAGTAGTCAATCTCACCCCTATGCACAGAAAGATCACAGTAAAGATCCCCCTGGAAGCTATGTCAATGCATCTATATGACAGGGAGAGGACTACAGACAGTCAATACGGCTTCAGAAAGGGCAAATCACATCCGGCTATTTAGAGGCCTTCTACCATGGAGTGACTGCACTGGTGGATAAGGGAAGAGCAGCTGATATCTATCTTGACTTCTGTAAGGACTTTCACACACTCCCACAGAACAACTATGTCTCTAAACTGGAGAGATGTGAGTTTAATGGATAAGCTTTCCAATGGATAAATGGCTGGATGGTTGCATCCAAAGAGTTACTTACAGTCCATGGATCTAGGTCCAAGTGGAGATCAATGGCAAGTACTGTCCCTTAGGGATCTATTGGAACTGATAATTTTCAATATATTCATCAATGACATAGTGGGATTAAATGCAGCCTCAGCAAGTTTTTGGATGACACCAAACTAAGTAATGCAGTTGATATGCCAGAAGGAAGGGATGCCATCCAGAGGGATTTTGACAGGCTTGAGGAATGGGTCAAGGTGATGGAGTTCAACAAGAGCAAGGGCAAGGTCCTGCATCTGGGTTGAGGCGATTACAGTATCAGTACAGATGGATGGATGGATGGATGGATGGATGGATGGATGGATGGATGGATGGATGGATGGATGGATAGGCAGCAAGACCGTGGAGGAGCACATTGGGATGTTGGTAGACAAAAAATTATACATAAGCCAACAATGAAAGTTAAAGACATGGACCTGTCAGAATGAGTCCAGAGCAGGGCCATGAAATTTATTAGATTTCCTGTGCTATAATGAAAGCCTGACAGGGTTGGGGTTGTTTAGCCTATAGTAGAGAATGTTCTGGAGGTATTGAGACCTTTCAATATATAATATAAAATATATAACATAATATACAATATATAGTATAAGATATATACATTACATAAAAGTATAGGTAATACATATTTTACATTATCTATATTATTTAATGTATACTATGCAATATATAATGTATAGCATATATGATATAAGACAGAGTAAATAATAAATATGCAGTATATACTATTCAGCACTTATTATATACATACATATGATCCTAAGTTAAGTTTGACACTTGCCAGTCATGAAATTTTGTCACTAAGATTTTAAAAAATTAGTGAAAATAAAATGTAATTATTGGAATGCGTATGAAAGTAAAGATGTTTTGAAAGAAAGTATATGCAACAATTATAAAAAACAATTACTTTGCTACTAAAAATAAAGAACTAACTTATAAAAACAGTAAGAATATTATCTAATTATTATGTCCAATGATAAAACTAAATGAATTTACTAATTCTTATGCAGAAATTTTTCTATATTTTTAGAAACTTTCTGTGAAAAAAAATTGCATTAATTCCTAATATATATCCAAAATTTTCTTTTTTTTTTTTTTTTAATTAAATTTCTCCACAGTATTTCCTGAAAGACTTGGATGTATTTCCATGCTTAGAACAATTGTTCATGTAGGATGTATATCCAACACTTTGACATAGAGAACACATGTACAACAGTAAGTGCTCCTGGGATCTTCAGGTTGCTTCAAGCAACCTGTCCTTAGGCCAGGTAACCTGGCTGTATTTATGGGAACAGATCAATACTTATTTGACCTAAATTTCTGAGAAGAGAAGGAGTAGACATCCAAGAAAGCCAAAATTTATGGTAGTTTGTGGATGGAGAAGTTCAAGAAACTTACTGTATTAGAAAACCCACCCAACCAACCACCCAACCAACCGAAACCAAAACAGACAGAGCTGTCATTATTATTGTCTAAGATCAATAAATAGTATTTTTATTTTTCCTAGAAATAAAATGCTTTGTCAATGAAAGAGGAAAAGGGACAGGGGCTGATTAATGACACAATTCTCACATAAACTGTAATCATCTATATTAGGCTCCATCTCTGTAGTACATGAGAGTTTAATAATTGCTAATACATTTTCTCCAGCTCTGAGAATTGCATTCATTTTCAGAATGCAAAGGAGCTGTACACAAAGAGGCGTTTAGGAAGACAGCTCTTTTAAGAAAAATATTCAAAATGTAAACCTTTAAAACTCCTATTCAGCTAACACTAAACACTAGAGGTCATTAGGTTTCCCAGAGACCTACATTCTCTAATTTTCTGCTTCAGTTTGAAAAGAGATCAATAATTCACCATGCAAATGCTCTTGGGAAAGGAAAAAAATATTCTACCACCTGTCCCGTTTCAGGGGTTTGAGCTGTTAAGTGCAAAACCAGTACCTGAATTGCATTTAAAATAGAGCAACACCTAACTAGGATGATATTTTGCCCTCCCTTAACACAAACTGGCATATCACACTGATGACAGTAATTTGAATAATTGATTCTGAACAGATCGCATGATTGGAGTTTAGGGCTTAGCCTTCACAAGCAAGCAAATAGCGGGCAAATAGTATTTCACTCTTCTACTTTATCTCTTTATATTTAAACTGCTACCGACATATATCAAGTCTTCAATAGAAAACTCTGTAAAATAAGTTCATACTCTGATGAGGAACAAACTTATCTGGGTGTTGGAAATTTTGGGTTTGTAGCTTTTAGTTTATTAACTGGTATCAGTTCAGTATTACTCATTTGATAAATGAATGAGGTGAGCTGGTGTAATCAGTTGAAGAAGGGATTGTAGATGAATGTGGCTGCAAAACAGGTACTGAGCCATTGGTTCTCCTTTTTTCTCAGTCTTGATTTTGAAATCTGCACAGATAAGAACATGTTTGCAAGATGTATTCTTCTGGGAAGAGAAGCAGAAGTCTTTACTACCCAAAACTGAAAAACTGAGCTTAAAAGTGACACAAAGATTAAAAGGTGCTGGTGAATCTGCAGCTTTGTGATAGTCTTGCAAGCCACCAAGATAGAGTAATTTAAAAGAAAACCCAAAGTAAAAAATGAATAAGAGGTTGGCTGTCAGAAAATCCTGGTCAGTATATTAAAAAAGAAAATTCATAAAATTACAAGTTCAGCAGTCTAACAATTTTGAAAGAAAATGTCTATAGGAAACAATTATTCTTAGCACATAATGCAGAGAAGCTCTGTCCCAGACAAGCAGTTGAAAACAATTGAGAGAAAAAGGCAGAAAGGTAAGGTATGTCAGTTGTAAAAATATTTCAATGAATCCACCACACAAATTTGGTGAATCCACCACAAAACGTTCAGGCAAGAAGGAGAAGAAAATAGGTCTATTCACTTCCTTGCAGTTTGACTTTTAAACATGAAAATCAGCATTCAGATTTTCATCTATGTGGTGAAAATACTTTCAAAAATAAGTAAATATTGGAAGTAATAGTGTGAAACTAGATTTCATGAATAACTCATGCTATTTGAATTTACTATTTTCATTTCAAACTGGCTTATTTTGTTAAGCAACCTGCCTTTCTTTGCTTAAATAATTTAGAAATATTTATTGTTTATGTTAAAACTTTCAATTTACTTAAACCTTTGAATTTAAATGTTGCAGCATCATTTCTTTGAAATGAAATTACTTTTATTGATAGAATAATTCAGATAGCTGTAAAACTGAAAGATATCCATAGGACTGTACTGTACAAATGCCATATTAATTTATCTTCTTTCATCTCCCAAAGCGCTCAAAGATTGACTCAATTAAAAGTAATTTCAACTAAAGATATTTTTCCAGTGCTTTCCAGACATTTCAAAAGCAATGAATAGTAATAAAGACCAAATATGAACAATATGAAAGGAATTTGTCTTTCTTGATAGTGACATAAAATGTCAGAATATTTTTTTCCAGGATGCCAAATTAGATGTTTACATTCACTCATTTTATAGACTTTTTACAGAGTACCAGAAAGAAATGTCATTTCTATAACGTTTATTTTTAAACAACTGTTTTATATAGTAAGTTTGAGATAAATAACCTTGAGATCAATCTCAAATCTATAAACTGTCAGGTTATTACAAAGGAATGCAGTGTTCTTTCAGAAAATGTTGATAACTCTCCGTATTCAGAAAATTGTTTAATTCAGAATTAGATACCAAGCACTTGAAATGTTTGATCATATCTTTAGAAGAAAGGAGCAATCCTAGATAATATATTAGAAGTTATTTAATTTTGCATAAGCTTAGTACTGTCTTTAATGCTATGGAGCAGAAACAGACCAAGGACCAAAAAAGTTACAATATTTCTAGGGGAAAACCATTCACGGCAGAGAAAATGGGAAAGACAAGCATGGCATAAGAATGTCCATTTTCAGTCACAGAAATGCCCTACTCCTTTTCTGACATGGTCAGGGAATACCTGGAGTAGTCCTTGTTGATATCTGGCTCAATTAATTACCTAGAACATTATTCAAAGGAATCCAAGTATCTTCATTTGGATGAATAAGCTTCTCTGGCTTAATTTCAGACTTGTCTGAATGTTATGGGTTAAGTCTGCTTACTAAAATGATGTAAAAAAAAGAACAAGAAAACAAAAATGAAAAGATTGTAGGGAAAAATAAATGTGGAGTGAGCAGAATCAGAAAAAAAATCTACAGCTGTTGGATGAGTGAATACACAGAGTCTGCATAGTTTCAATAAGAAAACACACTGTATTGTATATTTTAGAAGATCATAGAGAAAATACCCTTTTAGATTCTGATAGTAAATGTTTCAGGAAAAGAGTAACCCTGTTTAGAGACTAGAATACATTCTCTGAATTTGAGTTTGAGACCAAACTGAAAAATGCTGTAGTTTAGCTGAAGGGAACTGAAGCATGATTTGGGGTGTGCTTTAAAAAAATTGTTTTATGAGACCAACATTTTCTTTCATCTGTTTTGAATCTCAATAAAGAAGGAATCACGTAGAAACTCTGTGGATGCACTTAAGGAGGAAAAAAAAAAAAAAAACAAAAAACCATCTCTAAAATTCTAAGCGGCTGTAATTCTCACGGTGGTATCCCGGAAATAGGAGAAATTGGCTTGATATGATGTAAACTGTTAGACAAAATGTGGTTCTGATCCCAAGTCTCTTATATAGGCTTGTGTTCTTTGAACAAGCCATCTATGACTGCTTTCAAAATACCACGTTCAGAATGGAAATGTTTGATTCCTTATATTCACTCTTCCTTCCTACTTCATATCCATAGTCACAGGGAAAGAAATGTGTCAAATATTTTTGCATTCATCTATTCCCTATATTCATTAAAGCTATCTGATTTTTGACAACCAGATAATTTCTATTTTAATATTTTAAGGAAATAAAAAAGGATCATTAGCTAATTATATTCACTCTTCTCAACTGATAAAAAAACTTCATGGTTCACTAGATCCCAGTCAGTCTTTAAAATCACTTTCCAATTTCTGTTGTTGCCTAAAAATCGGGAGCAAAAAAACTCCAGGCAAATTAAGTATAGATAAGAGAGAGAGCAGGTCTTTAATGAAGACCCTCTGGCATAACAAGTACAAGGGCTCATGCCCTTGTCCAGTGGTTCTACATTTTATAGTATTATCCATCCAGTGCAAGAATTATCCGTCCTCCAGATCCTCGCCAAATCTGTCCCCCTGGCACACATACTCAGATTGAGTCAGAGGTCCCAAGACCCTGTTCTTCCTCACCTTCCTCTTCTTCATGGCATGTACTGTCTTTGGAGATTCTCCAAGGTTCCAGGCTCTGAAGGTTGCTTTGACTATGGTAGTGCCTTGTTTTTTAGGCTCGGGGTGCATATGTTCTTAAACAGAATGTGTTTACTATAGTCCTGCCTTGAAAGGAGCCTAAACAATCCTAAAGAATTTAGAAAATTCTATATAAAATGGGGGAAGAGAATTTGGTAAGTCTTAACTACTATTCTAAAGCATGAGAGACGACACAGCTGTATTAAAATCTACAAAAAGCTAAAAATCCTTCAAATCCTGAGGTGTCACTGTCAACATCATAATGCTGATAGCTGGACCTGTAAGAATACTAGGTGAGGTCACTGGGCCTCCAAACAACATTGCAAAGAGAAACTTGTACTCATAGCTCTTCCCTAAAATTGGAAAGATCAGAAGTTTTTGTTATCTTTCCATCTTAATGACCTGCACAAGGTAGAAATATTGAGTACTTTTAAGAGGCAGTGTTTCAGAATTATGGAGAATCTTACATACAGGATTATATGCATAAAATTATAGTATTTGTAAGGCCAACTACTCCTAAGTACAACATTAGGATTTAGCTGTAGATTTCTTAGAAACTCTATTTCTTTGTCTCTGATATCAGGTTTCACAGCTGAAAATAAGTAAAATTTCCGTTATCAGAGATATAAAATATAAACAAGAAACTAAATAACGTTTCAAGTTCAAGCAGACTGGTTCATGGAGGAAACATAACTGAAATTCCAATTAATTGAGTAATACTACTTTAAATAACTACTGCTTTAAAGGGAAGCTACAACAGTTTTCTTCACTGCATAGCCAAAGCACTGCAAACTAGTATCTTATGTTAGTATATGAATTTTCCCATAATTATTGTGTAGAGATTGTGAGGGTATTAGATCAATGATTCATGTATTGTGCTCATCACTAACCTTCAGCATTTCTTGAAATAAACTCTAAGTGAACTATTCTTGAACTTCTTTGATAAAATGTCATACAAGTGCTCATTTTTTTCTGCATTTATCTCACATACAGTAGCTATTCTAATTATATATAAATGGAAAGGTGAAGAGTATGGTAAATAGTATTGAGATTTTAGATTAGACAAATATTAGCTGTGTAGTGTGGTAGCATGTATAGCTAAATAAATGAGCTTGATGTAATTGTGTATACTTAAATGTAAGCAATGTAGGACATTCAATTAATGAAGCACATAACGTGAAGCATTAGCAGTACTAAATGATCTGTTTATCATTTACATTAAATCATCTTTTCCCATTAAAATGCTAGCATCCCATAATAAGTATAAACCCCTTGTCTCAAAATGAAAATAGCAATTTACTGGCTTGCCATTATAATGTTAATGATAGCAATACTCTGGAAAAGAAAAATACAATTAAAATATATATTATCCAAAAATGTGTTTTCCCTGTTCCCTTTTTGAATAAAGACTGTTGTAGTTAGATCACATGAAAAAAAAATCAGATAAAATAATTAACTTTGTTTTTCTGTTTCTTTACAATTTAATTTACATGTTGATTATATAGCTGGGAAAATCTCACAATTTGATTAAGTAAAGCAAAAAGTGCCTAAGAGTAAATTGATAGCTGAAACTGAAGAATGTACTCCATCTAATTGTACTAATAAGCTACACTGATTAGGTTTGTTTAGTAAGAAAAAAACCTTTTGACCTTTTGATTTAGGGTAGGCTAACACCTTATATCTGTCTTTTTACAGTATTCTCATTATGTTCAGCAAAATCAAACACTTTCATAATAATTTGTCAAATAGTAATGGAATAATAAAGACTTAAATTATTTGAAGAGGTAGTTATGTGCAGTGCTTGCAAAGCTTTGTTTTTAACTGGGTTTGTGTTGCTAGATGTAAATTGCAAGAGGGAACAATTTTTACTCTGAAATTTTCCTTAAAGAATTTTTTGCAAATGTTGTGTCTATTACCGTGTTTCATGCATTTTACTGTATGTGAGAGAGTATGGATTTTTTTCCACTTTCAAAGAAGTAAGGAAGCTTTTGTTAGTGACCTGTATCATGCTTGTTCATATTAATAAATATTATATACACCCTGAGTTTGTTTGTTAATATCATAGATTAAAATTTTTTGGAAGGCGTGAGCAGATTGGAGAAAGAAACAATGAAACTCAAAACAAGATATTACAACTTAAAACATTTGAAACAAAACCATTTTTGTGGGATGGCGTTTTGGTTAGAGAAACACATTTCTCATCTCCATAATGGGAGATACACAACCGACCAAGATGACACAATCTATGAAATTTTCAGTATTATTTATTTGTCTCTTGTCTATTTCTAAGTAATTTTTTTTTTCGATTGGAGAATGTGACATTTTCTCTTCTAGGATACACAGCATATCTGCTCATCTCAATGGTTACTGGAACTTCATCATCTTACTCTTTTGTTTAATCACTTCTGTTTCTTTATCGTAATTGTATCTTGCAGTTAACAAACTAAAAATCCCCTTATATGGATCAGTCATGCAGTATTACAACCTTTCCATAAGCCACTGTTGTTCTCTGTAAGATGTGGTACATCAAGTTTTTTTTTCTGACCTTCCAATCTTGAATTGCAAGCAAAAGAGCTCCATTTCTAGCACACCATACAACTTATTTCTTCAGAAAGACTCCTTTGATGTGATTCTATCAGCCAGCTCTCATCTTCAATTTAGCATCAAGGTTTTTAATTAAATGAACTAAACTTAATAAGAAAAACCTGTCTTTAGAAATCATAGAAAAAAAAATCATTATTCTACTTTTGGTAAATAAATTATTTCCCATCTCTTATTGTAGCTGTAGAATGATTTAGATGTCTTAAATGTTTACCAAAACTTTCATTCAGTTTATTCTAATACTGCACATGCACAGAGGAAAAGGGAATTTAATTGCACTCTGCTTATCTGAATCATACCAAATCTGTAGAAAAGGATTTCACTGAAAATATAATTGAGTAGATTTATAGACTTAGTACTACACAAAGCTGACAATCTAAAATTTTTATATAGGATATTTCATGATGCATTTTTTCTTATTTATTCTCATTGTTTTGGTTTGATGTCTTTATTTCAGACTCCGCAGGTTGTCTCTTCCTCTAAGACTCATAACTGATTTGAAGAAAATACCTCCCTTAACAATAGCAGTTTTGCTTTGCCTGGTAAGTCCAGAAAGTCTGCCTGGCTATCATTTTGCTACAAAAGAATTAAACCAATTGGAAACAGGTTATTTCTCTCTACAAAATATACCAGTATATTTGAAATTGATGATATTTTCTGTGTAAAAGGTCTTTCTTAGGAATATGTCACCATGTTTCTATGTGACATCATAGTTTGCTTCTTTCTTATTTGACCTCCAAATCATAAGGTAGAAAATACATCAGAAATTGTACTGCTGACAAAATAAATTACGTAAGTAAACAAACTGTTTTTCTTTTGAGAATTAGAATATTTTATACCAATTTTGAAACTTGAAAAGCAAAGTAGAAAACTTTCTTGGAACACTTATCCACATGCAACATTCCAAAAATAGATGAAGACGAAAAATCTGAAGTCTGTGCAAGAGCAGAGGATCCTTTGGGTGGAACAGATCTTCACTGTAAAGAGGAGGAAGGGAATGGAGAATAGAGAGAGAATAAGTTTAGAAGAGAATTTATTAAAAATTTTTTAGGAGTGGTGGGAAGAAACTGCTCAAATTGAAATTTAGTTGTCAGTATGTCCCTGAGGAGTTGAGCAAGAAACATCAGCCAGTCATCAACATGAAAAGCTTTCTTTGAACAGCCGGTGATTACTGATCTCTTTTCTTGACTTTATCATGGTCAGTATCTGATGGGAGAAGAATAGATGACAACAATCTGATTGTATATTATACACACAAATAATTCATAACCTAGAGGATAGTAACCGATCTGCTGAAGTATGAATTTTTGCTTTAACTAAGAGCTGCAACTGTCATAAGCATGTAGCCCACACATCAGTTCTGTTCAGAGGCATGTGAAAAGAGAATTAAGATGCTGATTCGAAAGCTCCCAACTTCCAATACTAGAAATGACCATTATGCAAAAATGCTGATGAACTTTTCACACAGCTGTGTTATAGAACATCTTTTGAAAGGTTAGCCAATTCTTTTTAAAAGACTCAGAACACTCGCAGTTGTTACTACCTGAAATATTTCTGCAGTGGCAGACTACCCTCAGTGCCAGGAAACAGACTTTCAATTCTTGCATCCTCTCATATCTTAGTTGAAAGGGCTGAAAAGCCTCCCATTACCATTTTCCGTATGTTTGGATTTATACAGATGGACCAAATTGTTTCTCAACTTTCCCTTCAATAAGGTGGTTTATGTGATCTTCTCAAGCCCCAGTTAAGGCTAAATATTTAAGCTGATGAAGATGCTGTTATTTCAGGGTCTTATACGTTCTTACCTCTTTCAAAAGTGAAAATCAAAAGTGGTTGGAGGTCTGGGATCTCCTGAAACTGTTACATATACAGCTTTCTCTCTCCGTCATCGACAGGTTTGTCTATCCTTTTCCTTAGCTTTTATATGGCATTACACACTGAAAAGATTCTGTTGTGATTCCTAAACCCTTATAGTTTTCTGAAATGGTCTGTCAAATAGGTCTGTCAAATGCAGACATAAACTGTGATTTTGATTTAGTTTGCAGTGATATATTTTATTGGATTCCTAGCAGGTGTTTTGAAGCAATACACTTTCCAACTCATTATTTAGAATAGTAATAAAGTTTATTAGATTTTAAATCAGCCTTGGATTTTGATATTTTAAATAATAAATCAAATTTAAAAAATAATCTTTGGAATATTTTGAGTACTAGATCTCTGATAAATAAGATTAATTAACAACAGTATTTTGAGATCTGTTGGTGAACCAGTTTTTCTTTTGAGATTGTGCACATTACCCATGCAAGTGATGAAGAAAAACAACTTCCTAAAGTTTCAGCATGAGTACAGTGGTTTAAAGAACTTCAGATATGATAAACAGAATTGTCTTAATTGTACAGACTAAAATGTGTTAAATCTTGGAGATGCACAAATGCAAGACAAGTACAAAAATATCAGAATTAAAAAAATAAAAGTATATGGCTGGCAAAGAAGACTGAAGAGGGCTCCGATCTCTCAAAAACTTAAGTTAGAATGAACTAATATAGAAAGAATTTTAAAATAGCAGAACGAGAAGCAGATAAGAATCAGATATTGATACTTAATAGAAAAAAAAAGGTCTTTTATTTATCTGAGTTTGGAAGAGGATACATTATCTGAGTTAAGGAAGAGGATACATTAAGAATTTAAAATGCTGGCTATGCATATAAAGGGTTGCAAATCAAGTCTCTTCTAAATGAAAGTGTTACTACATATGGATACTCAGGTGCACTGAGCATAGTAAAGGAATAGCCGAGAAGCTAATTCTCTTTTTTTTTTTTTTTTTTTTTTTTTTTTTTTTTTTTTTTTTAATTCAGAATACAGCGTAACATTTTCTAAATTCTGGTGTTTTAGAAGGGTAATCCAGAAATGACAGACTATATACTCAATCTTGATCAAAGTAATTCAATCTGAATTCAGGACTTCATTAATAAAGAATTAGAGATTAAAATACAGTTAATGACAATCAGTCTGGTTTTAGGGTCACCCTTGAGGAGAAAAGACAACGCAGAAAGAATCGTGCCTTGCAGAATATACCATCTAAGGAGTCTTTCTGCTGCGCCTTCTGCAATTGGACTTGCCTATCTCGTATTGGCCTTTTTAGCCACCAACGCGCTTGCAACAAACGTGGGCAGAGCCCTTCCCAAATCTTCGTTCGCGAAGCCTGGCCATGAACAGCACGTCACATGAAATTGTTATCCTCGGGAGCAATGGAGATTTATTCTCTAACCTGTTACTGAACAGGGTTAACTGCATCTCTGAAAATCTGTGACCTTCTATGAAGAATGCCCTTGAGTCTTAAGACTCCAGCTCTCATTTTTCTTGGTGCATCAACCTGAGACCTGCTCTTCAGAGGAGCATTTTAGAGATATAATCCTCTAATTGTTTTGTGTGTGTGTGTGATTATATCAACAACTGTGAGTTCAGTTTAATAC
Source organism: Oxyruncus cristatus (assembly GCA_013399855.1). Classification (NCBI taxonomy): domain Eukaryota; kingdom Metazoa; phylum Chordata; class Aves; order Passeriformes; family Cotingidae; genus Oxyruncus; species Oxyruncus cristatus. Next base: position 350,151 of record VXAY01000769.1, on the reverse strand, counting down.
CTGGACTTCCACTTTATCTCAGGAAAAACGACAGAATTTAACCGGTAGCAAAACAGCTTTCAGAAATAATACTATGTTTTCTTTATGACATTATAGAAAAAATCCACCATAAAAAAATGAACAGTTCACACACAGACTATATCTAGCATTTATTAATCATTGTTCATACAAGATTTTGGCTGGTACTGCTTATAAATTTGTGATTCTCATGTTCCAAAATGAGTCTGATTGCATCTCTACGATCAGACCCTCAAGGGCACCTAAAATTCAAGGAAATTACGCAACTTAATTTTGTCTTCATTTTTTCCAGTGTTTTTAAGTCACTTAGAGAGCTGTTCAGAATGACAAATTACACTGCTACCAATCAGTAGCACACAAAAACTTTTTATTGTCTGGCCAATTCTATTCTATTCTTCCAATTCTATTTAACTACACCCAGTTACAGGTGAAGATACAGAGGTGTTTACTCAGATGATGACAATTCCACCCCAATTTAAGAATAGTAGCCACCCAATTCCATTTTTGAGTATTTGCCATTCTATGTTAAGGGAACAAGCCTTTCTTCAGCTAAAGGTAATATTAAAATCGAAGTTCATTATAATGTTCCTCTGTTTTTGCACACTAATATTGTTGCACAATACTCTTTTTTTTTTTTTCACTGTTGAAATCCTCAGATAAGTACCAAAAGCACATTTGGGTTACTAACTCCACAAAAAAAGTTGCCACTTCTTTTTTTAATAAAACTCAAAAATGCTTTTTTAAAAAAGAAACAAAAGTATGGAGTTGATACAGATACTAGAACCTTAAAAATTGCTAGAGGAACTGCGTTGTTATCAGCAATCATTCTGTAATTGCTACAGCAATTGATCACTGATAAAACTGAGACTATTTTTAAAAATAATTCTGAATCTCTTTCAACTGCAGCTTCAGATTCTCAGCTGCTAGTGCAAACCACTGTGTGGGTACATGAAGTGGGTTTTATTGTTTCACCTGAGATCCTGCCTTGAGAACACAAATTATATTGAATTCAGACTCCAGAACTGGGTCGAAAAGTTTTACTTTATAAAATCTAGTTCACAAAATGACAGCTGAAGAGGTCGTAATTCTATGTCGGGAATCACAGGAAAAAAATCTGATACATTTTTGAATCATTGACAAACTACAGTTCTTTTGCAAAACCAAAGTAACTCAAAGCAGTGGAGCTTACTAATCCATTTGCTCCAAATTTCAGAACATATTTTGATTAAAACAAGATCAAATACCAACTGCACTTAAAAATATTTAAAGATGTACTGTTATTTAAGGTTTTATGAATACTTTCAATATACTTGTAAGCTTCCCTATAAATGAATATTTCCTTTTTCAGTTCATGATCCTGAAGCAAATGGAATAACATATTCTCAAACAGTGACTTAGAGCACCTCTACCTATGCCTTTGGTTTCCTTAATATATAAATCATCTTTTCTATGGGGTTTCTATCCCATTTCTCACCAATTAGATTAACATATTTTCTTTTCGTCCTTTTAAAAGGTTTTAATATATATACATAATATTCTCTTTTTCTTGGACCCTTAGGAATAGAGGGAATATAATTTCTTAGAAAAGCAAATTAGAATTCTTAAGCAAGGGTTCAGGAGTGTAGTGTTCATAGAGGTACAAAGGAGAGAAATACAACAAGGAGCCATACGAGTGCACATACTTGCAGAGTAACAGAAGACACTCTTTTCAGGAATGCCAAGAAGCTGGATAAATTCTATTACACTCCAGAAGACAAAAAATGTTGTTGAATTGAGGACAGTGTTAGTGAACAGGATTCATTGAGCAGAATCAGTGCTCACAGGGCTGATTTATGCACAAATTTCTTTACAATTAGTTTTCCTCTCTTCCCTACAGTTCTGTGTTTCTCAGTTTTAAAGTTTTTAGTTCCAGTTTTTGCTTAGTTGATAGAGATTTAAATAAATTGATTGGTTCTGGTGTCATCACTTTAAGACAAACTTGTCAGCCAAATAACCCCAAAACTCTATGCAGTTGGGTAGAGAGTCATATCTTTGTTTTAATGACAGTTTCACTGCATCTGCTTCCATATTCAGCCTTTAAAAAGACCTAACATCTTTGTACATAAAACTGTTAAGCTTTATAACATTAAACTCTATCTGACAGACTACTGCTTAGTGTTAACCTCTTAAGCATGCACATGAAATTCTATTAATCTTAGCATATGTTTGCACCTGAGAAATATAGATGTGACAATAATGTGTCTGCCTTGTTCTGTGCAATGAGACGACAGGAAGAGGCTACCTGTGATTAGCGTAGAAACAGGTTGTCCATTGGATTTTGCCTCCAATAAAAATAACTCACTTAAAAGTGTCAAGTCTGGCCTTCCATTAATGATGTTTTCACATTTGCTGAAAATATACAGTCACAAAAGACAGCTTGCTGCTTTGGGTTTGTTCTTTGTCATGACTTTTGAAATAAAAATTATTTCACACACTTTTTATTTATTTTTGTTTTGAGATCAAAATGTTCTCATAAAACCAAACAAATTTGCAAACAGAATTTTCTTCATCAGTTTCTCTCTTAAAAAATTCTTGATTTTTCTGACTGCTTTTCTTGTGTTGTCTTCATTGATCACTGGATGGTTATGATCAAACTGCTGTTATATCTGGAATTCTTAACTAGTCTCCCTTTTAGCTACAATTCATATTTGAATCCCAAACTTTCAGACAAGTTGAAGCATTTCTATATATTAAAAAATGCTGCTTTCTGCTATGATATTCAGCATGTGAAATATCTAATTCTGAGACTGAAACTAGTGTTATTTGTGAAAATGTCTAAGAATTTAATATTCTAAATTAATGTTGTTTAATTGAACATATGAATAATAGGATACATTTTTATTAAGTACCACTGCTAGAATCAGTTTTTGATGCAGTTGTTCAGGTCACAGATTCCACAATTTTTCTATGACTGTCTAGCAGCACTTGGATCAGATTCTTTGCTAAATTGAATGCTGGAGCTTGAATGTACTTGTTAGTATGTTCACATAAACTAAATTATTGAAAAAAAAAACTAAAAAGAAATATTTTAAAAATTAACTCATCTGCTGATTTTAATTTCTAATATAGTGATATCTAATTTTAATACTCCTTGCAGTTTATAAGAAATATTCATGATTCATATTTAAACAGTTGCTCTCCTTCCAATTATCTGTCACTAGGAACTCATCAAAATGTTACCTACTGAGGCAAAAACTTTTGACTACTTTAGACGTTTTTCCATAAGGAAAAATATGGAATATATCAACATTATAAATGCTCATAGGTTCTTTAGATTGATGAAAGTAAAATTTGTTTCCCCTCTTACCACCCAAACCTTCCTCTGAACTTTAGGAAACAAGGTAAGAAAAAGCCTGTAGCAAAAGATTCTTCCCTTTCATACCCAGTATCAGAAAGGATAGAGTTTCTTCTGCTGGTTGCTTTGTCTTATTCATGCTCCTGAAAAAGACAGTTCAACACACATTGAATTTGACACTTCACTTCAGGACAAATCTGCAAGTGTGTTTTTTGCATTCTCTCTTCTATTCATAAATGCCTTGAAAATAAGTGGAGCTCCATCAAAAGTCAGGACAAGAGGTTGCGAGAGTGACAGCATGTTTTACACACACGCGCGCCAATGTGACAACAAAGTCCATTTTTAGAAACCTGCATAGAAACCTCTCTGCATCAGTGTCAAATTAGAGATACTGTTCTGAAATACTGATTACGACTGCATATTTAGCCTGTATCAGCTGAAAGAATCTGTCTGAGTTATCTATCTACTATTGCTGCCTGCTGCTCAAATGAACGTCATCTTGTCAATGGGCTCGTCACTACTTTCAGCTGGAAGGTTTGCAAACTTTCATTTCTGAGAAAGAACTATTATGGTGTCTATGGGTGACTTCAATACTAGCACATCCCTTTTTTTAGCAGTGTCAAAATTCTTGGCAATCCATTTTGTTGAACAAAAGTGAATTCCTGCTGTAGTCAATTCATGAGCCCTCCACCATTTTTTCAAGGCATAGTTCCTTAATGATTTTTTATGCCCTTATGAATGTTGCACTTAGATGCTTCCTTTAATGTAATTCTGCCTGCTTGTGTAGTTTTATCTGTTTCCAAAGGTAGAGTTCTCTGTGCGAATGTGTCTGAAACATTCACGATTAGCAGTCAAATTTTACAATAAGCTGAGGCACAAGATAGACCATTTAGAAATATTTTTTTTTTAACATATGTCTTCTATAAATTAAATGCTTGTCTTGTACAGATTATTGTTTTATAAAAACAAAGTATTTTCTATCCAGTCTGATGTTTACAAGGTACCTACCAAGGCTGCCAAGGTTTCAAGTTTTTTGCCTCCAGGTTTTTCAGGCAGTGACCCTTTGTTATCTGAAACTTATGGAAGACAGATTTGCTTGGGTTTTGGTTGGAGGGTATTTAGTTGTATTTTGTTTTATCTGTGTGTGTATGCACAAATAGAAATTGATAAAAAGAATTGTATGTTTAGATGCCTGTTTACACTCAAAGACCTCACCAGAAAAAGTTGCTAGCCTAATTACTTTATTGCATTTTTCTATGTTATAAGTCACTGCAGTAGTTAGGTTTTTTGCTTCTGAAATTTCTGACAGGTTAGAAATAGTGTATGAATGACATAAGAAAGCTCATTGATTTGCAAATATGAGTAAGATAAATAAATAAAGACATGCTCTTTAAAGAGTAGAACCTAGTAAGGTTAATGGCATAATGTGATCAAGAGATATGCAGAAGAAAAGACATTAGGGGGGTTGTTGTTTGTTTTCTGGATTCTGTTGTTGGACACCTCATTAAACCACGCTCCTGCAACACCAAATGTCAAACAGGTGAGCAGAACTATGCTTATTAAAGGGTATGATAACACTGCAGAGATGGAAATAGAACTTTCAGAGCAGGAAAGAGCCAAGAAGAGGAAACATTTTTCCTTCTGGCTTTCATCTATCACTGAAATCAGGTGGGTTAATATACATGATGCAAGTGGGTAGGGATTTATTTGTGAACAAGTATTTTAGGTCCCTATTAAGCCTATTTATTAAATACTGTCAATAAAATTAGAAAAAAAAAGTTATAATAATTCCACATCATTGAATGATGATTAATTCAAATTCAATAAATTGACCTTGAACTTGCTTTTGTCTCAGCATTGTCTTTCATTTTGTTCTTTATTTTCTATTGTGCTAGTTACACCAAGGATGGTAGTATAACTAGACAGCTAAGGAGTAAATGGAAATGAAGGAGTCTGTAAGCTCTGGGAATAACTCTGCAGTCCCTTTCTGCAGAGAACCCAATACTGTATTTGAATTAGCAACTCCCTATGATTTGAAACAGTTTAGAAAGCTTTTCTGAACCCTATATGTTGTCCTCTGTGCTGCTATTCTTGAGCTGCTTTATAAACAAATCAAACTGTGATTTATATTCTTTTTACCTGGCATGAAAATTTTTTTTAAGGTTACTAGTGATGCCAATCCAGTCATTGCATACAGAAGGGGATACTGTTGTAAAAGGCAACAAAAAATGTTTTTACAAATGCATCAACAAAAGGAGGGCTAAGGAAAATCTGCATCTATCCTTTATTGCATGCAGGGGGAAACACACTGACAGAGGATATAGAAAAGGATGAGATACTGAGTTCCCTTTTGCCTCAGTCTTTAATAGTAAGGCCAGCCATCCTCAAGGTACCCAGACCCCTGAGCTGAAAGGCAGAAATGGGAAGCAGAATGCAACTGCCATAATCCAGGAGGAAATGGTCAGTGACCTGCTACACCACTTAGACATGCACAATAGGGACAGACGGGATTCACCTAAAGGTACTGAGGGAGAGGATGGAAGACCTTGCCAAGCCACTTTCAGTCATTTGCCAGCAGTCCTGACTAACTGGAGAGGTTCCAGGTGACTAGAAGTTAGCAAATGTGATACCTATCTACAAGAACTGTTGGAAGAAAGATAAGGGGAACTACAGACTTATCAGTGAGAGAAAAGGTCATAGAGCAGATTATTTTGAGTGCAATGAGGTCACCACTCAGTCTCCTTTTCTTCAGGCTGAACAGAACAAGTGACTTCAGCTGTTCCTCATCCCTGGAAGTGTTCAAGGTCAGGTTGGATGGAGCTTTCATCACCCTAATGTAGCAGACTGTATCTCCGCTTGTAACAGGGGGGTTGGAAGGAGATGATCTTTAAGGTCACAGAACCACAGAATCATTTAGGTTAGAAAAGACCTAAGATCATTGCATCCAACCTCTGACCAATCACTGCCTTGTCAACTGGACCATAACACTAAGTGCCGTGTCCAGTTTTTTCTTGAACACCTCAGGAGATGGTGACTCCATCACCTCCCTGGGCAGTCCATTCCAATGTTTAACAACTATTTACATGAAGAAATTCCTCCTGGTCCCTCCAAACCCAAGCCATTCTGTGACTTTATGAAGAGAGAGAGAGGAGTATTTAGGCAGATGGAAGTAACAGTCAAAATGAAATTCTGTTAAGATACTGAGGTTATGCTGGAATGTAGTAATGGAAGACTCTCTTAGTTTTAGAATGATTCATTTTCCCACCATCCCCAGGAAAGGGAATTCACCAGTTCTATTATAATTAATTAAAATTAAATTCTTATCCAATAATTCAGATGGCTAGATGTAATTATATGTTTTTCATTGTTGTGTTAAATAGATAAAATAAAGACTATTCCAAGAGGGAAATGTTGCTTAATATGCAAGATACAAAAAGGAAGAGTTGTTTAGTAAACTGTAAATACTCTGAGGCATAAGCTCATTACTTCTGTTGCAATACAGAAGAAGCTCACTAATTCACATTAATGACTTGGAGACCCACTGTAAATGACTGAAGTTTATTATAAGACACTAGGTGAAATAAATTATAAAACTCTCATGGACAAGTTTGATATCTTGGCAAATGAACAAGAAAGAATAACAAGAACAACTAATTACAAAATATGTACCAGTCATTTATATGATCCACAATTTCATTGTAAGTATTTGAGGGTATTTAAATTTTGATGATGATTCCTGTTTTGGGGACGGATTTTTTTCCTCTCTTCTCTCTCCTACAAATCTTAACCAGGAAGCACCTTTTTTTTTGGGGGGGGGGGGTTAGAAATTCTAGATAGCTGT